>ML677382.1:10614309-10628642 GCA_007922305.1 Dermatemys mawii
GGCCCAGTCCTGGGCTCCCCACAGCTCTGCTGGTGCCCCTCACTCCCGACCCGCAGCCCCGCTTTTGTCCCCTCACTTGGGCAGCAGGAGCACTAGGTCACTGAGACCAGACCCGCTCATGTCATAGGAAGAGTGGCTGGATTGGAGGCCAAGCCTCCGGAGCCAACCGCCAGCCCGCTAATCCCCGGCCTTCAAAGCTCCCGTAAGGCATCCCATGATCCTCGCCACAGACAGAGCCAAGCACGCAGCCCCGGCTCCTCACACAGGCCATGAGGTGGGGGTGGGTCACCGGCAACCCCCTTCCCCACCCCATCATGGGCACCTCGCTTGAAGTCACCGTGCCCATGATTCGGGTGCGAGCGTCTGCAAAAGCAGATGTTTCAACGGCAACCACCAAAGAAACCAGCCTGGCCTCACGGCCTCCCTCCTGCCTCTGCCCGGGCAGGGGGCAGGAACCAGACAGACTCGCCGCCAGCCTCGCCCTCCGGAGGAAGGAAACGCCACCCTGAAAAATCAGCGTCCCTCCTGGATCCCTGCCCCCAGCCCGCTACGCTGCTGACACAGGCGGTTTCCCAGGAACGAAGCCAAGTTCGTTCTACCTGCGCCAAGTGCGAGGAACGAGCTGGCGGCACACACCCCTCGCTGCTCGCTACCCTGGCACGGGCCGTCTGCGGAGTGCCTGGGCAGAATCCAGGGAAAACACAAACCCCGCACAACCCCACCTGCCCCACCACCCCGAGGGGCCGAGAATCCCAGGCCCCGGCCTGCGGACACCCCCGGTCCCCGCCACGTTCCGGCCTCAATCAGGAGGAAACGAACCGAAGGAAAAGCGCCACCCGCGGTCCCGGGGGGGACGCAACCGACCCGCTGCGAACGGGGGTGACCAAGCCAGGACAGCAAAGAGGGGAGAGCTACGGAAACCGATGCAAGGCAAGGGGAGGCAGCAGGCAGTGGAGAGCCGTCCTAGAAGCATGAGCCCCCCCGCCCCTCCGTTCCAAAGGTGCAGCATCCCTTTAGGGCACCGTGCTTCGCAGGGGGATCTCTCGGCTTGGGATCTGCCCCCTTCTCCGCCCCCGCCCGGGTCTGTCCTAAACACACAGCCAGGGATTGGGAATGGGACACGGCCTGTCCAACAGACCAACCCAGTGAGACAACAGCGGAGAGAGGGGAGTCACAGGGACAGAGAGGCTGCAGGGCAGGCAATTCAAGGAGGCAGCTGAAGGGGAGAAGGCTCTTGAGCCGTTGCTGGGGAGGCTAGGGCTGGAGGAGAGGAGGGAGGGGGGCAGGGAGGTAGGAGGACAAGGTCTGTTCTCATTCACAGCCATACCGCCCCAGGGAGAGCAGGAAGCAGCCGCGGGCGCTGCTGGGTGCAAAGCCACAGAGGGGTTTATCCAGGCAGGGCTTGAATCACATCCCAGAGCGAACAGGGAGTCTCGGTGCACGTTGCGTCCCCGATAGGATAACAGCCTACTACTGCTCTGCACTGGTGGAGTCATTCCCTCCACGCCAGCCGCGGAGGCCGGGGCTCTGGGCTGGGTTGCAGCCCAGCTGATGATCCTGACAGGGCCATTCCCAGGGGGGAGCAGGAGAGTCCCGCGTGTGGAGGGGACAGGATCCCCCTGAGCGATGCACTTGAGGAGATTTTAACCCTGCTCCAAAAGCAGCCAGACAAGAAAAGGAGGGTTCAACCGCCCGACCCCCTGCTCCCTGGACGCTGCCGAGACCCGGCCCCCCTCTTCCCAACCTGCCCCTCTGTGGAGCTGCTGCCCGCTGTGCTACCCAGATGGGTGTGTACCCAGCCCGGTCTGATCCCTGGACAGGACTCTGCCCCCTCCTTGGGCACGGAAAAACCTCCAGGCTGCTGGAGTGGGGAGGCCACTTAGCTATGGGCTGCACATGGAGCAACCCCCTGGGAAGAGTCAACATGGCCCCCAGCCGCTATCCACTGCTCTGCTCCGGGACACAGCGATGGGGAGTGTACGGCAGAGCCCCCCGCCACCATCACACACACACGCGTATGTACACACACACATGCCACCATCACACACACACACACACATGCCACCATCACACACACACACACACACACACACACACACACACATGCCACCATCACACACACACACGGATATGCACACACACACACGCATCCAACACCCTGCCATGCATACACACACATCAGCCCAGCATGCACCCAACACACTGCTGGACACACATACCACCACAAATGAATACACACACACACACATCCAACACCCTGCCATGCACACACATGCATCAGCCCAGCATGCATCCAACACACCACCAGACACACACCCCACCCCACAGCACACGCCCCGCCACAGCCAGACCACCCCTTCCTGCACACACACAACCACACCCCGCACTACACCACACGCACAACTGACCCTCTGTCTCTCTTTCTTTGCTATTCTCGCCCTTGGGGCCCCATTCATCGAGCCACGTTACTGCTTTGCTTTTGCCTTTGGGATCCTGGGCAGACAGCACTGCCGCTTTATAAATGGGGAAACTGAGGCACAGAGAGCTAACACATCACACAGCAAATCAGCGGCAAAGTACAGAGGAAAACTCAGCTCTCCCCACTCGACCAGAGGCAGCGCCCTACTGATGTGCTTCATTGACGATCTAATCCGGCCTTTTGAAATGTGGCCCGGCCATGGGCACAGGCATTGGCCCGGGGTTTGCAATGAAGCCCAGAGGATCCTTAAAGCGTTGATGTCCACAAGGCAATTCTCCCACTGCCTGCTGATGAGGCTCCTCTCTAGCTAGAAGAGAGGTGGAGAAAACAGCATTGTCATCTGGCTAGCGTGGGCGTGCCCCGCCCACCCCGTCCGTGAGCAGTCTCTAGAGGATAGAATTACTCCACTGTGTGTCAGAAGCCCCACACTGCTAACAGCTAATGGAGATTTTCCTTTACGGGAGGATCTGAGTCTATTACTTCTGCAACCGGGAGGCCCCCAGCAACATGCCTAGCCAGAAGGTGGCTACCAGTTGGTGAGACTGGAATGATGAACAAATGAGCCAGGTCTGGGATTATATCTCCCCGGGGGAGGGAGGGTTGCAGAAAATATCTTGCAGCGGACAAGGAGCATATTTGTTTTTGTCCTGTATTTCGTGTGAGAGATGTGTGGTCAGCATTCCTAGCACAACCCAATTATCCCATCTCCTCTGCTTATCCACATTTCCAGGGGGGAGCTGGGGAGCGCGGCCTTATCCTACTGCTTTGTTCCAGACTGGAAGAACTGTGGCTTTTAAACCACCCCTCTGCAGGCGCTGAGCTGGGCCAGATGTTGCACAATTACTCTGTTACTAAACACACTTTTGGTTCCCACTAGGTGATGGACAGAAATGCTCAGATTCAGCGGAGTCTCTTTGTCGGTCACGGGTACAGAGGGAAAGCACTGTATGTTTTTACAAGGCCAGAAGGATCCCGAGCTACTCTAGTGAATGCTCATCAACCACTCCGATGCGCCTGTCTCTGGGGCGGAACACGACAGCCGCTCAATGCCTGCAAGACACCAACAGCTTGCAGCAAGGGAGATGGAGGAGGAGCTCTCCCATCGGACCCACAGGAGGTAGAATGTAGGTACCAGGGCTGGAATTTCCCGAAACACCGGAGCGAATTCCCTGCTCTTTCTGAAAGGGACCTAGGGAAGTGTAATGGCCACGAGGGCTGAGGACACTGGGATCAGGGCGCTGCCTGAAGAAGGGGACTGTTGCCTACTAACAGCGATGGGAAGCTACTGGGAGTCTGGGAGTGGTGTGAACGGAGCACACCCGTCCGCTCCAGAACCAGAACCAGGGCGCAGACCTAGAGTGGTGGGAAAAAGCCCCATTCCCATTTTTTTTCCTAGGATATTTCCTGGGACAAACGGGGACAGGGCCCAGTGATCAGATCTTATTCTGCCCAGCCGTGCTAGCCTCTAGCCCTAGAAATGGGGCAGCCAGGAAAGCTGATGCCATGCACCCATAACCTTAGCCTCCCAGAGAGGATACAGGCATGACCGTGAGAGGGAAACACCTTTCCAGACCCAGGGCAGTGTGGCCCAGCCCTCCCGGTGCTCGCATCTTATGGGCTGTGTCTGAAGAGTTCCCACACCACCAGCGGGGTCTGCCTGCAAAGCAACCACTCCTGTCGCCAGTGAGGTTGTAAGAACAATGTCATTTATGGATGAATTTGACTGGCTGCCAGTGTCACTTAAACACCCCAGAAACGGACCGGTTTCCTTAACTGTGTCTCGTACACACCCACACACACCCGCCTCCACAGCCCACACACTCAGACACACAGAGCACGCCTAGACGCCCCCTTCCCACGTGCGCAGACCGTGTGCTCCCGGCCCCCGCACACACCACGCACACGGGTACACCCGCTGCACACGTGGGCCCCGGGGTGCAGAGGGTTAAGGCTGGCAGGGGCTCGCTGCGAAGGACAGGGCAGGTTTAGCTCCAGGCGCGGCTCGGTGCTGTCTACACACAGTGATTTTCATAAGCTCTTTAAATTCAAAATCAATGACCCGCTGCCGTTGGCGCAACGGGAGTCCGCTCTCCGCTCCGCTCGGTGCCCCCTCCTCGCCAGAGAGTGGGAGGGATGGGAAAACCTCCCCCGCCGCGATCTCACGGGGGGTGGGTTACTGACATCCCCCTGCAGCCAGGGCTGGGGCGGGCAGCACGCCGCTCTGCCCTGTGAGTGCACATCCTTTGCTCCCTCAGTGCCATGGGCTGGGCACTACTCCGGAGGCAGCCGGCAGAGATGGCGCTGGCCACGTGCCACGTCGGCTGGTGCAGCACCGAGGTTCTGAAGTAAATGGTCTGGGTTGCTGCCCCCCCATCACCTCTCGAGGGGAAAAAGTGGACGAAGAGCCAGAAAGAGGCAGAGAAGTCAGGCCCAAGCCCAGACCTCGCTGACTCCTGAATCCGAAGCACGTTTGCTCTTGAATCTCTAAACCCTCACAGTGCAGCCCAGGGATCCGCTACCCTCAGGGTGACCCTCGTGGGCACTGCACATGGATTAGAACCTGGACGGTACCAGGCCTTGGCCCCCATTCAGGGATGCATCAGGTACAGGCTACACTGAACTGGGTTTTAACTGGGTCCCCACCCCTGCCCACTACAGCTGTTGATTACACGAAGCCACGTAACCCCCCCCCCCCATCTTCTTGGGACCTTGAGACGTCCTCCATGGTCTGCACCCTACATTCCCAGCGACCTGCCATCTGCAGAGGCAACTGGGTGCTGGGGAGGCAGAGTGGACGCAGCAGGTTCCAGCGGAGAGGCACACACCGTGCTCTCTCCATCGAAACCATGTGACTCGGACAAAATCCTGCTGTTGGCCTAGGGAACAAATGCGGAGCAGCGAACCCAGGGGCAGTCCCAGGGAGGGAATTACGACAGCCCGACCTGGGACAGCACCACTCCACCCAGCAAACTAACCAATCGCCTAGAGCAGAGAATGGCTCCTGGATGAGCGAGCAAGGTTGCAAAGAAGGGACGTTTCTAAGCTGCCCTGGAGCAGCAGTAGAAAGCAGATGCATGGCAAGGCTGAACTGACCATCTCTGTCTACGCCGTATTTATGCTGTCACCTGTGTGAAGCAGCTTCCCTTTGCTGACGTTTTAAGGAGCAAAGTTCGCCACAAAAATGCAGCTTTGGTCTTTTTCCCCAGTTTTGAAGGCTGAGGGAGGGGGAGCGAGCTGGGAAAAGGCAGGGTCTGTCGCCGGGCTCAGCCGGCAGCAGCCAACGCTACGTTAAAGCTGGACCTGCAGTCTCGTTAGCAGCCGTGAATCACGATCTGGGGACAATCAGTCACTGCCCCGCTCTGTGCCTCAGTTTCCCCCTCACAACACTGGGATAATGATACTCCCCGGCCTCCTATGGGGGCTGTGAGGCTTCTGGGAACTGTAACGTCTGGCTGAACTACAGGGCTCTGGTACGGTGACTTGCTGACAGCCGAGTCCCAGTGGAAGGTCTCGCACGTGAGAGATGGGAGTTTATTTTTAACCGAGGGTTGATTTTAATCCATACGGACACTGTGAAGTTCCCAGGGAGCTGAAAGTTGTGTGGGTTTCAAATTCCTACATGGCTCAAAAATATCTTCCTTTCAGCCCATCTCCGCAGGCAAAGCTGCTCTCCCCACACACATAACACTGCTCAGCACACCCGGGGCCTAGGGGAGGTTTTCAGCTCAACTCCCACAGGCCTCTGGAAACTCACAGTCAAGGCCTGAAATTCACCCCACCGCATGGCAGGAAAAGGAGCACTGCGGAGATCTAGCTCTCTGTGTAGGCAGGCGACCCCCTCACCCCGGGATCTGACCATCACTTAGTAGAGATGGATTCATCTCCACTGCCATCCCCAGGAAGTAGGTCGGGAGCATTAATCCCATTTCACAAAGGGGAAAATCAAGGCCCAGAGAAATGATGCATCACACGGGGGGCATGGGAACCCAGAGCTCCTGCCGCCCAGTCCAGCATCTTCACTACAGGACCATCCTTCCTAAGGAGCAAACGTGCCGCGAGGCCCCAGCATGGTGGCATTAATCACAAACGCACCACGGATTTCCTGGTGGGTTTAAATTAGAGCCCCCAGTGCTACCTGAACGGTACCTGCCCTGGAGAGGCACCTCAGGCAGGTAGGCTAGGAACTGCACTGCAGCTTGTGTGGGCAGCTTTCCCTGTGCAGAGCAGGTGGCACATCCTGCCAATCGGACCTGGGTCCTGAAGAGGTGTGTGTACCCAGGCCAGGGGGCTGCAGGGCCGGGCACCTGAAAACACCACCCCTGTCTCTGGAGGAAGGCAGAGAGCACCTGGCGGAGGAGAGAGCCAGCTACATGGGGAAACCAGCTCCCAGTGGCACACCCGGCCGAGGGGGGCAGCTGCATTCCTGCCAGAGGAGGGGAATTCCCTCTCTGCCCTGGATGCAATGGGCCAGGCTGGAGGGACCCGGGGGCCTGGCGAGGGGCAGGAAGAGCAGTAGAGAGCAAGGGGAAATCCCTCCCTGGCAGAACGTCGCCGGAGCCCTGCCAGGGACGGAGCCAGGCCCAGCGGCAGTGGCTCCCCGAGGGGACGTTCCGGGTCCCGGCGGTTCTCACAGCCCCAGGGAGGGCGTGCGGAGGAATCAAAGATGGCTCAAGGAGCGATGCCCGCAGCAGCTCTGCCCAACACGTCTCAGCCATCTGAGCTTCCCACCAGCCCCGGCCCCGCCTGGCAGCACCAGGACGCGGTCCTTCCTCCCTTGGGCAGCCCCACGTCTCCGGGGGGAGGTCAGGGTCCGGCTAGCTCCGTGCCCTGGCATTGGGGGAAGGACGCTTCTGGCCAAGATCAAAGGAGCCAGAATGTCTCCGGGCACCGCCAGGCCACGGGCCCTTCCCCAGCCCCGGGGGTGCCACCGGCAAACACCCCCCCACTCGCACAACCCCTTGCACACGCACACACAGGCTCCCAGGGCAGCACACACACACCACACCCGCAGCGGGCACTAGCCTATTCGCCAGGCTGCAACTTCAGGAAACAGAAACGTCCCCCCAACCCCCAGCCCCTCCCCACCGCCCAGTGACCAGAGCCCCCCCCGGGGGACAGAGCAGGGCCCCCCTCCCCCGGAGTAACTCTGTGTAGGGCAAACAGCAGAAAGAGGGAGGGCAGGTGGGGGGGGGAAGGGTCCTGCTGGGGGGCTCCTGCCCTGGCCCGGGGCAGTCGGGGGATGGGGGGGGGCCCCGGTGCGCCCCCCACCCGGGTGGTCAGAGGGTGGCGCCCCCCCCCCCCCCCCCCCCCCGCCCCGCCGGGCAGGACTCACCCGTCAGCTGGTCGTAGGAGCCGTCCAGGTCCCGGGACTCGGCCACGCTCTCCTTCCTGCCCTGGCTCCGCATCCTCCCGGCTCCGGCGCGGGGCTGGGACCGAGCCCGGCCGCCCCGCTCGGGCTGCGGAGCGGAGGGGAGGGGGCCGGGCGCACCCCCCGCCCCTGCGCCGGGTCTCCTCCGCCCCGGCTGGGCGAGGCGGGGAGCTGGGGGGACCGGGGGTCGAAGGGGGCAGGGGCTGCTGGGCGGGGCGGTAGGGGCAGGGGATGGGGGGATGGGGCAGGAAGGGGGCCGGGGCCGCTCGGGGGAGAGGAGGCTGCTGAGGGATGGAAGGGGACGGGACCGCTGGGGGGCTGGAAGGGGGCAGGGGTTGGGGGGTCGGGGGTGGAAGGGGGAGAGGGGGCTAAAAGGGGGCAGAGGCTCCGGGGGGGCTCCGACGGGGGGGCACGGGCTGGGGCTGCTCCCGGAGGCTGCGGGGGACCCCGGGGCTGATCCGGTGGCTCGCCCGCTTCTGTCCAGGGGCTGCCCCCGAGCCCCCCGCCCAGGGGCCCCGGCGCGGCGCGGGGGAACTCGCCTCTCGGAGCCCGGCTGCGGGGCGCCAGCAGCAGGTGCGGAGCCGGGTACAGCCCAGCCGCGTCTCGCTGCCGCCGCTTCTCCTCCCCCTCGGCTCCGCACGCAGCCTCCGCGCGCCGCCCCCGGGCTGGGACCCGCCTGCGCCGCCCCCGGGCTGCTCCAGAGGGGAAACTGAGGCACGGCGGGGGGTGGGGGATTTGCCCTCCCACGTGGGTACAAAGCGCCCCCGGCAAACACGTTTCCTAGGAACTAGGACGCGTGGCTCTGGCCGGAGCCCCCCGCACCTGTGTGATACCAGCAGCGCTGACACCTACGGGCACGGGCGTGGGCGTGCAAACGTGTGTGCACCCAGAGCACAAATACACACACACGCACAAACATGCATGCACACGAATACGGCTAAACATGCACACGCTCACATGCAGAAACATGCACAAACACACAAACATGCGCAGACACACGCACACACACAAACATGCACAAATACACGCACACACACAAACATGCACGCCCGCACATCCACACAGGGCCGGCCCTAGGCCAAATGCCCCCCCCCCCAGCAAGGAGGGTCTTTAAGGCTCCCCTTCATTCATTAAACTTATAAACACCTTGTTTTTTATTGCATTTGTAGACCATTTCACGACTCTGATGCACGACTTGCACGCGTGTTTTATCTCTATCATGTACAATGATAAATTTGCATACTCGGATCGGTACAACAAAAACAGCACCCCCAAGCCCGGCACCCTAGATGGGCTCCTGGTTGCCTGCCCTATATCCAACCCTGCATGCACGTGCAAATGTGTATGCACACACACACGTGCAAATGTGTATGCACACACACAAGCTAACCCATGCAAGCAAATCCATAGGCATATACTTGTGCTATGGCCACACGCTCCAAACCCTGGTGCTCCACACCCCTGGTGACAGGGTGAGCAAACACACTGCACCTGGCGGGTTTCAGTCCCGTTGCTCAGTGCCCTGGGGCAGGGGCACACACCCCGGTGAGGAGTGCGCTATGAGGAGCCAGCCAGGACTCTGGGTGGAGCCAGCTGCTGGCACCCAGACAGCTGTGATGCCCCAGGATGGGTCACGGCTCTGCCAGGGAGATGCTCTGCACCCCTGGCCCAAGGAGGCAGGGTGCTGCCCAGCGCCCCCGGGGAATGGCCCAGCGAGCAGGGCAGAGCAGCCACTCGCAGTGGTAGATGCCAAGAGAGACCTGGTCCATTGTCAGCTGCCTTTCGCACACCCACCCTAGTGGGGCCCGCTGGCATAAGCGAGTGACTGGCCGCACAAGCAGCCATGGGCGTGGCTGGATTCAGGATCAGCCTGGCAGCCTATTGCCCCCGTGCCACGCAGAGGGCACCAGGCCTGGGTACTGGTGCTTGGATCCTGCACTCTGGGCTACTGGCAAACAGGAGGCCCCACCCTGCTAGATCATCGAGGCCGGGTCTCTGGTGTCCTGGCCAGCTGGGGCTCTGTGCAGAAGGGCGCCCCCAGGAGAGTGGGCGTTACGTGGGGCCTTGGAGGTGGCAGGCCTTAAAGTGCCTGGACAGACGCAGGGGTCACTGAGGGGCTCACAGCTTGAATAACCTGCCCCCACCCCCGTGCAGCCCCTAGAGACGCGGCGCTGAGAGCTGTGGAACTGGGCAGGACGCAGGGCATTTGGCAGTGCCAGGCAGCAGGCTGGTCACACCAAATGGCATCCGAGAGCCTGTTCACTCTACCCACAGCGCAGCTGCGCCATCTGGGGCCAACACGTGTTAGCTCCCAGGAGTGCAGCACGGCGGGGCTAGGCCAAGCTGGGGGGCGGGGGGAGAAGAGTCCCGGAGCACCCCCGGGTGCTGCAAAGAGCGAAGCGTGTGATTCATTAGAGAGCGCTCTGCCCTTTGAACCCCCTGGTGCCAAGCAGCTTTCATAGGAGACATGAATCCAGTGTGCAGTGTTGCTGTCCATTGTTAAACTGCTGAGGTGTTCTACCCCAGAGGTGGCTGCATTCCAGGGCCCGCCGGGTACATGGCTCGTAAGGCACTTCGGGAT
This sequence comes from Dermatemys mawii, assembly GCA_007922305.1. Lineage (NCBI taxonomy): Eukaryota > Metazoa > Chordata > Testudines > Dermatemydidae > Dermatemys > Dermatemys mawii. Next base: position 10,624,738 of record ML677382.1, read on the forward strand.
GAACGGTGCTAGAGGAAGATACGTTACTGGCACTGCAGAGGTTTCTCCAGCTCTCTGTGTGCTGACGACGCTGCCTCGTCGCCCCCCTCCCCGCCCCACACTCCTTTGTTCACTAACGTCGCTGCATTCGGCGCTGGCAGCGCCTGGCTCAGGTTGCCGGGGCCGCACCGATCAATACGTCACCTTTAGTCGTGTTCTCACTTATTTCCAGGGTCAGGGAAGAGCTGGTGCAACGCCCGGGGAAGACGCCCGCTGAGGAAGATCAAAGGCCGGGACACCTGTTTGGGGTGTGTATTTAAAAGCAGCCCCTGCCCCTCAGACAGGAAGCGTGTGGAAGGGGACTAGCCGGTACCTCTGTGAGAACACGGCTTGAACCTCCGTGTGACACGGGCTCGCTACTGGCCCCAGTACGTCGCCGACCTTCTCCGTCTGCCGAGGGATGGCTCCTCCCCAGCGTCAGTTCCCAGCTCCTTCCCTCACTCTCGCAGGGCACACGTTGCAGTCTGCAGAGGGGAGAAAGTGGGGCGCGGGTTGCACACCCGGGGGCTCGCCCAGTGCTGGGCAGAGAGAGAACGGGCCAGGGGCGGGTACAGCCCGCTCAGTGCCCTCCGCCCTGGCAGCCAGATCTGGCGCAGCGGGGAAAGCTGGAACCCCTGACACCACAGGAAGTCAGTCGGGTTCCCGAGGTCTGTCAGGGCGCAGGGCTCTCGGCCGCAGCTCAGCTGCCCGAGCGAAGCAGCGAACCCAGCTTTGGGGAACTGCTTAGCAACTGCCTGGATCTAAAAATAAGAAGCCACTTACTGAATCACCAGAGAAATGCCTCAGAACTGCCTGGAAAACACGTCCCCTCCCAGGCCCTCCCTGGCTCCCCCTCACCTGGGGCGCGCACGTGGAGGCCTCGTGAAGTCAGTCTGACGGGGCAGCTTGACCAGCGTGGGGAGCAGTGCTGGCATGAGCCTCCAGGGTTTAGGCCTGAGGGATCCACCTTCCCCCACATCTCCCCCTCAAAACACTGCCTCCCGCTCCAGTTCCCCCCACCCGGCCCCAATCCCCTCTACGGCCTCCTCTCCCCTGGGGAGCTGCGGCCAGGCCTCGCCAGCCGCGAGCGCCCTAGTGCAGACAGAGCGCCGGCGACCTCGCCGCCCCAGGGCGGGCGCCTGATCCTTGCCGCAGGCCCATAGCCAGCACCTTGGGCAGGGGCAGGTTGCTGCTGGGTGCAGTGTCCAGCGGCGAGCACCGCGGGGCCGGAACGAGCCCGGGACAAGTGAGGGGCCAGGCGGGCGGCCCTGCCCCGGGCGCGTTGGCAGGGGGGCAGCGGGCAGAGTGGAGCAGCAGGGGGAGTTTAGAGGGCAGGGTCGCTCTGCACTGGTGGGGCTGGGGGCAGGGGAGACGGACGGGGATGGACCAGGAAGAGCTAAGCAGGCCAGAGCTGAGACGGGAACTCAGGCTCAGACTAGAAGGGGGCTGTGGGGGCTGGCGTTACAGGAGGGCACCGCAGAGGGGACTCGAGATACACTGCAAGAGCAGGGAGCCAGGCCGGGGCTGCAGGTCGGGACTGAGGGCTCCGGCAGAGCTGAGGGGGAGTGGGGGTTATCCCCTGTGCCGGGCCTGGCTTTGGGCAGGTTGCACTCACGTGTTTCTCTGTTTCTGCCATACCCGTAGGCCCAGCTCTCTCCCAGGGCGGACGGGGCCAGAGCCGGGGCCTGGCTGAGCGGTTCAGGCAGAGATTCGAGACGGCCCTAGCAGAGCAGGGGAAGCTGGCGGGTGCTTCCATCATTGAAAAGTTTCGGTCAGTAGGGGAGCGGCTGCAAGACAGGCCCCCCGGAGTCCCACACTATGGTCCCGCCCCCTCCCAGCAGCAGGGGCTCCTCCTCCCATGGGGGTCAGGAGGTGGGAAAGGGGCTCCCAACTCCCCTGGGTGGAAGGGAGAGCAGCAGCGCCTGCCTGCAAATTGCCAGACTGGCTCAGACCCTCCTCCGTCTGGCCCAGGATCCATTTCTGACAGTCACCGGCACCAGGAAGATGCAAGAGAATTGGTCCCCCAGAGGCCCCGGCTGAGGCAGGGCTGGTGGCTCCCCCAGAGTGGTGAGTCTTAGAATGAACTCCCCACTGAGAGGCATGGGGCAGCTCCCCCACATCCCAGGCATAGGTCCAGGCTCTCTGCAAATTCAGGCAGATCCTGGGTGTGGTGCTCTTGGATCCCATTTGCAATGGGTTTCTTTGCAACTGCAAGGGCTGGATTGGTAGATTCTGAGGCCAGATGGGGTCGCTGTGATCCTCTGCTCCGACTCCTGGCTGACATAGGCGGAGGATCGCCCTGAATTCAGTCATTCACTCTGGAGCGTTGAGAAAAAAGTCCCATTTCGATTTAAAAATGGCCAGTGAAGGAGAATCCATCGCGCCCCTGTGTACATTGTTCTAGTGGTTAATCGCCCTCACTGTGCGCCTTATTTCCCATCCGCCCGAGTGGGGCTACCTTCAACTCACGGCCATCGGACCACACTAGCGCTGTCTCTGCAGCCTGCAGAGCCCCCATCAAATGTTCTTCTGTTGTAGGTTCTCACAGCCTGTGATCAGTCACCCCTTCGCCTTCTCTTTCAATAGCTCGAGCTCCTCGCCTCTGGCGCTAGCCAGCAGGTTTTTCTAACCCTTCAATCATTCTCGTGGCTCTTCTCTGACCCCTCCAAATCATCACCAGCCTTCTGGGACTGTGGGCACCAGAACTGGACACAGTGGTCGCATCACCACCAAGTCCAGAGGTCTGATAACCTCTCTGCGCCTGCTCGAGATTCCCCTTTGTGCATCCAAGGATCCCATGAGCAGTTTTGGCCCCAGCATCTCCCTGGGAGCTCATGTGCAGCTGACGCAGGCACTGGGGCTGGCTACAGCTTCTGTGCCTTAGTCTAGGGCTGGCAAGGTAAGCGAGGCCCCTCCTGCTGAACTCTTCTGCTCAGCTATCCCCCCAGGCACAGCCCTGGCCCACTACCAGGGTGAGCCGAAAAGGCTACGTGTCCAGCAAGCATCACTTGCAAGGAGTCACTTGTCCATTTCTAAATGAGCAGGGAGCGCCCACCTCTAGCTCCGCTGCTCTGACACGGCACCGGGCTCTTTCCAACTCCCCAACGCAGATCGCTTCCGTCAACGGGCACCATGGACGCCTTAATCAGAGCTCTCGGCTCGCTCCCCACCGGGGCTGGGCTGATTGCGACTGATGAACGGCCGTGGCGGAGCCTGGTGGGTGCAGCAATCAGCGGCTTCCATGCTGCAGAGGAGGCGTTGGCAAGGAGAATCGGGTGTGATGTTGCACCCCAGCATGCGCTATAGAAATATGTTTATGTCACAGAGTCCCCGGGGCGATGGTCTGGACCTGCTCCTTCTGAGGCCAGTCAGGACTCTGGGGGGAAGCTTCTTCTCCGTAAACAGCCTGTCTTCAAGGCTAGGAGCTTCACAGCTTCCACCTTCCTGGGTCTGACCTCGGAGCATTCAGCACCTTCTGCCCCTCCGTGCGCTTCCCCCAGCGAGCCCAGCCAGGCAGGGTCTGGGGGAAGCCCATGGGTCTGCCCCCCAACTCCACAGTCAGATGTGACTCTCAGCCAGCCAGTAAAACAGAGGTTTATTAGATGACACATACATGGTCTAGCACAGACCACACAGTGAACGCGACCCCTCAGCTGGATCCATTTTGGGGGCCAGAGAGCCAAGCCAGCCTGTCTGTAGCTCTCTGCCTCTTCCCAGCCAGACCCAGACTGACCCTCACTCCCCAGCTCCTCCCCTGCTTCCTTTGTCTGCTTCCCTGGCAGGAGGTCAGGTGACCTCTTCCCCCCACCTGGAGTCAAGTTACAGCTTCAGGTATCAGAAGGGTAGCCGTGTTAGTCTGGAATTGCAGAAGTGACAAAGAGTCCCGT
>ML677382.1:10628742-10668172 GCA_007922305.1 Dermatemys mawii
GGACTCTTTGTCAGCTTCAGGTATGGACACCTTCCCACAATAATCAGAGGAGCCATTGAGAGCATCTCTATTCCATCACACCACCCCAGCGGGGTCCTGGGGAAGCCTGTGGGTCTGCACCCCAACTCCACAGTCAGACGTGACTCTCAGCCAGCCAGTAAAACAGAGGTTTATTAGTTGACAGGAACATGATCTAACACAGAGCTTGTAGACAGAGCGAACCGGACCCCTCAGCTGGATCCATTTCAGGGGTCCAGGGAGGCCAGACTCTATCTGGGCCTCCCTGCCCTTCCTTAGCCAGCTGCAGACTGAAACTCACCCCCCAGCTCCTCCCCTGCTTCCTTTGTCTGCTTCCCTGGCAGGAGGTCAGGTGACCTCTTCCCCCCACCTGGAGTCAGGTTATAGCTTCAGGCATGGACACCTTCCCACAACAGTCAGAGGAGCCATTGAGAGCATTTCTATTCCGTCACAGCTTATGAGTGGAAATATGACAGAACTGGAGGTGTTTTATGCTGGATGTGCCGTGTAACATAGCTGTGCAAAGGTCAATGTCCACCAAATAGATTCATCCTGTTCGTCTGCATGGGTCATTTTTCTATCCGAAGTTATGAGCCTTGGCTCTATGCTTGTCTTTAAAGTGTTGCTGTAGAAAGCACCTAAGGCAGATTTGGTCAACATAGTGTGAGGGGGTTATTCAAGTAACTGGGAACTTGGCCAGCAATGGACCTTGAGCGATGCCAGTTAGGGTGACCATCTGACCTTTCCCGAGAACATTTGGGCTAACATGGCGTCAGCCTGTGAAGAACTGAGTCATACGTGGACATGTGACTTCTCGTGTGACTCCAAAACTCCATCTTGAAACTGGGATTCTACACAGGGGGCGGGAGGGGGTCTCCACCCACAAGAGACAGTCTGTTTAAACCCCTGGGAGACCCTCCATTTGGTCTTCAGCTGGCTCAAGAGAGACCCTCTCTGCCCCCAAGGAGACCTGAAAGAAACTGGAACAAAGGACAGTGACTACAGGGGAGTGAGTGATTGCTGGACCCAGACTAGCAGGAGACGAGTCTGTCACAGAAGCTCAGTGGATCACCTCTGAGGGTGAGATTTGCCTGCATTTAACTTCCTACTGTATTAGGCTCAGATTTGCATTTTATTTTATTTTGTTTGTTCTGTTTGTTATTACTTGGAACCACGTAAATCCTACTTTCGGTATTTAATAAAATCACTTTTTCCTTATTAATTAACCTGGAGTATGTATTAATACCTGGGCGGGGGGGACAGCTGTTCATATCTCTCTATCAGCGTTAGAGAGGGTGAACAATTGATGACTTTATCCTGTATAAGCTTTTCAGTTAAGCCTGCAGCTTGTGGGGACGTGGTTCGGCCCTGGCTCTGTGTTTGCAGCAGACGAGCAGGTCGGGCTCAGACAAGGCTGGGCACCAAAGTCCCGAAGGCAGGGAAAACGGGCTCCGAGATAATCCCAGCACATCAGGCTGCAGTTCCCAAAGGGGTTTCTGAGACCCAGCCCGTCACATCGGGATTTTGGCTTTGAAGATGCTGGCGCCAGCCACGTCCTTCCCGCAAGTCCCACCAGGCTCCCAGCTCTTCGCATGAACTGAGTCAAAGGTCCGAGCTCCACAGCGAATGGCAGGGATGAGACCAGGAGAGGAGCCTGGTTCTACACCCTTGTCCCTTCAGTTGACTAAGGTGGGAATCACGCCAGCGACTAGCCCTGGGGTCAGGGTTCCTAGGGCCACCCCATCGAGAGCTCGCTGGTGGGAGAGCCATGGCTGGGTAGGATCCCAGGAGAATGGCACCAGCCACGAGAGGACCGCAGAGCAGACGTGACCCGGGGGAACCATGAGCCACTTGGAGCCGAGACGCTCGCAAACCTCAACAGCCCCCTGGCCACGTGCAGAGACTGAACCTGTGACAATCCATAGGGCAGCCCCAGGGGGAGCGTCGCTCCTCCAGGGTGATGGGTGGGGCGCAGAGCTGAGAGAGGGTCCTGGAACCGCCAAGATCCTGGAGGAACATCGGGGCAGCAGCAGAGCCCTGGGGCCGGTGCAGAGCTGAGAAGGGAAGCGAGCGGAAGCCAGAGCAGATCCTCAGAGAGCGTCCACACCTGGGCAGAGAGGAACTGCCAAAGCCCGGAACGTCCAGCAGCCAGGCAGGGGTGACCAGAACCATCGGACAAGCAGCGGACGAGCAAAGGAGAGACGTGACAGAGACCGTCTGGGCTCCATCCTTTTGGTCTCAGGCTGGTGTAAGTCAGGAGCGACCCCGCTGAACCCAAGGGCGCCAAGCCAGGGCCTGAAGAACGAGATCCCCGTAAGCACCCTCCCACTGTCCTGCAGCAACTCACACGTGGATACCAGGAGCCAGGCCCAGACCCCACCATGGTCGAGTTCTGCACTTAGATCTCACTCAGCCCCAGGTATCCGCTGTGAACTCCTCAGGCATTGGGACAGCCTGACCAGTCCCAGACAGTCCCCTGGGGCTCTCCGGTCTCTCTCCCCTCCCCCACACCCCGCTGAGCTGCCTTCGTGATCGCTGGGCCCTTACACCGCGGATCACAGCCATATTTGGGTTACTCCCCCTCCCAAAGGACCTGGCGCTTCCCCCTGCTCAGTTACATTTGAGGTCTCACACCAGAGACAAGGCTGGTGTCAGTCCTACAATGACCTCGCTCCAGAGTGATTAATCGGCAAAGGGGCCAGGAGAGTCATTGACGAGGTGAAAGCCGGTGAACACAGACGCACAAGGATTCACAACCGGACGTTTCCAAAGGGGATAGAAGCTGTTGTTATAAACAAGCTCCGTGTGTCCTGCAGGGCTGACCCAGGTGGACCCACCGGGGATCCCTGGCGCCCCGAGTCCAGGTGCGAAGGGTACTGGGGCTGAGCCCTGGGCAGCTGGCTGCTGCTCTCACCCCCCACTTTACAGCTGGGGGGCTGAACCCAGAGAGACCCAGGCCCCAATCTACAGAGGCATTTCGGCGCCTCCCTGCCATTGGGAGCCCAAATGTGGGTGTGGCGCTGAAGGGACATGCCTAAGGTCATGCAGCGAGTCATGGGTGGCATGTGACCCCCTGGCTTCGAGGAGGCTAGCCCCCCAGATCCGGCCTTTGCCCCTGAGGCCCCGCCCTCCTCAGCACCAAGCCCCACTCCCGTCCCCCACACCCGCAGCCAGAGGAGCTCCAGCCTGCCCCAGCCACCCCATGCCCTGGGCCGCTGGCCGACCTGCCCCCAGCCATGCCAGCTGCCTTGACCCCGACACCAGCCTGAGCCATTCCGAACCCCGGGCCAATCTGAGCATCGGCCCAACCCCTGGGCTGCCCCAGTCCCTAGCCTGACCCCCTGGGCCACCAACTGGCCCGAGCCCCCCCCAGCTTCAGAGGCAGGATGGCTGCCAGTTCTGAATTTCAATTTCTGTTTTTTGGTGCCAAAACTATTTGCTGGATTTGTCTTGAATTCGTGACTGGTTCATTCAAGCAGAGTCTGCATTTTGGGGTGAAGAAACCGATTTGGAGGAAAGATTTTGCCCAGACGTAGTGTGGACAAAACCCCAAGACGGCTGTGCCCCTGGACTAGGGCTCTTCAAAGCAGGAAGGGAGACGGGCTGCAACCGCGGGGGGCCGGAGCCCTGCAGCCATTGAGAGTCCTGCTGGCAGCCCAGTGTCTGCTGCTAATAATCCTTCTTTAAAAGGAAAGGAAATTTCCGGGCAAAAAATAACTTTGTGCACTTATAGGTAAGGTTATTCCAGTGAGTAACATTACAAGAAAACAAGCCATTACCCTCACGTTTTACGTAGCGATTGGACCAGACTGGATTTATGTCACATTAGTTATACCAGGAACTGTTCCACAAAGGAAGAATTTAAAACTGGGGAAATGAGCACAGTGGGGGAGGGGAAGGAGTGATAACGCTTCCACCCCATTGCCCCATTCCTAGACCCCCAGCACTAAACCAGCCCCCGTGCCTGTTAACTCTTCCCGCCTGCACTTGTAAACGCCTGGGCCTGTTTAACCGTAGTGGCCTGTGGATCACGGGTGTTTTAATTTCAAGGTTGAATGGCAGCCCTAACTTAAATCGCACACCGCTGTGCGTGTGTTAATATGACAGCCACCGCGGCTGCCAGGAAAAGTAGCGTTAAGTCCGAAATCTCGAATGGAATCAACACGCCCGTTGTTTGGAAGGAAATCTTACCAGCCTCCCGTCTATCCCGCAGCAGGTCCCGAGCTCTTCGCGCCCCCGGACAGGTCACCGCTGCACACCCCACGCTGCCATTCAGTCTGTTAGCCCGGGGCCGTTCCATCCCTGCCTCTGCCCAGGGACGGTTTCGTTGGGGCGGACAGGGCAGCAATAGTTCAGGTGACACAAGCCGCAGGCCTGGGGGATTCAGGGGCTGGATCTGTAGGTGGCACAGTGGGAATCTACCGACCGCCTCCGTTCTTGGTGCTCAGTTACAAGAAGCCAGGTGGATGGAGATAAAAACGCCACGTCGCCTTTAATGAGCCCAAGCCATTGGGGTCATGGGATTGTGGCTTGGCTGAAGGAAGGGACCCCCCCCGCCCCCAACCTCCAGCCCCACGCAGCAGGGCTGACCCATGGAGAGCGCCCCCTACTGGCCCAAGGCAGGCGGGTGGGCCTGCGGCAGGGAGGAGTGATGGGAATGGAGCCGGGGCTCTCCGAAGTGGCTGGTTCCTGCTTCTCTTTTAGCCGGAGTTCATTGCCAAGATTTTGTCCTGGCGACGGATGAAATGGATTGAAAATCAATTTGCTGCGCTCAGTCCCAGCTGGGCCTGGAATTAAGGTCCCCGGACCTTGGCTGGAGCAATTACTCTGGGACCATTACCACAGTCAAACCTGGGGCTGCAGCAAATGTAATCAGCATTCCCATGGGCACCAGCCCTGGGCACAGATCCCAGCAGCGGTCGCACCTGTGCCAAATCCAGAGGTAAAATAACCTCTCCACTCCGCCTCCAGCATCCCCTTGTTTGCAGCCCAGGATGGCGTTAGCCTGGCCACTGCGTCACACCGGGAGCTCGTGGTCAGCTGATTCTCCACCATGACCCCCCAACTCCTTTTCAGGGTCACTGCTTCCCAGAGTAGAGCCCCCCCATCCTGGTGACTTTACCCAGGCTGCTCCATTGGGCTCCGCAGCCCTGACGAGATGCAGGAAGGGGTTGGGGGGGGTCCTTGTGCATGAAGCTAACCCACATGGGGGGGGCGATCGACCTCAGCTGAGGCTGGGGGGTGACCCACGGCCTGCCCTGCCAGGGTGCAGGGTGGGGGTGGGGAGGACATAGTGTCTCCCACGCTCAGAGCTCTCCTGTATCTCATGAAGCCCCAGCCCCTGGAGTCACGTGAGCAAGAATCTCAGCTTTCATTGGGAAATCCCCAACAAACAAGTGCCCAGCCTTGCTGGCTGGGACGGGCGGCCCCGGCCAGGCCCCAAACGGCAAAGGACAGAGAAAAGCTCCAGAATTCTAAGCCAATCTCAAGATCTTCGGGGCCTGGCTTGTGACTTTTGAGCCTTTGCGCAGTGCTCACGGGTAGTTCTGGCTCCCTCAGGCTCTTCCCACCCCCCAACATCCTTCCGCCTCTCCCCACTGCCCCAGGCGAGCAGAGCGATCACAGGTTAGACACAGCCCCTCCCCCCCAGCCTGGCACACATCTCCTTTAGCAGTCATGAGGGGCGAGAGTGCGAGTCCTGGTGTCTCACTTACAGGGGCCAAAGGCATTAATGTAACTGTGACGACGGGCGACTGGTCTTCATGTTCTCTCTGGATACTGTGGGGGTGCCTCAGTTTCCCCTCTGCCTTTCTTAAGTCTCTAGGTGGTGGGATAAGGGTGTGATTGGTGCAGAGCAGAGGGCCAGTGGGAGCGAATGGCCGACACCCTGTCTCCTGGCTACTGATGACCTGGGCCCCTCCCCTGCAAGGTGCCCACTGGGGGTTGGAGAACAAAGGGATCAGGGGACTTCCTGGCCTGGGGAAGAGACACAGAAGAGGAAGGGCTGGAGAGCAGGGCCGGCTCCAGGAACCAGCCTGGGAAGCACGTGCCCAGGGTGGCCCTTTGTAAGGGGCGGCGCTCAGGCCAATCCTAGAGCGGCACTTTCCGCTCCAGCTGCCATATTTTTTTTTCCTCAGCTGGGGCCCCAGCAGGGTTGGGGTTGGTTTTTTTTTGCTTGGGGCAGCAAAAATGCTGGAGCCGGCCCTGCTGGAGAGTTACTTAGTCTGGAGCTGGCTGGGGACATGGGGGGAGGCACAGACATAGTCTGGCCTCTCTGCCTCCCAAGGTGCAGCTTTAAGCCTCAGGCGCCCAATCCCTCTCCCTCTATGGAGCACAAGTTCGAATCCCAGCTGGCCCGGCCCAGCCCTTGCTCCTCCCCTAAGCTCAGTGCGTTACAGGGAGGCAGGTTCAGAGCAACCTGACTCCTGAGTGGGCACCGAGAGCCCAGGCCTGGCCCTTCATAACAGCCTGGCCTGCTTAGACGTTTCTTCTTCTGCCGGTTGGCTGTCACCCTCCACCCCAGCGGTGGCTGCATGTCAGCAGTGTGCGTATGGCAGGAGAGGCGCTGTAGGCACATCGGTTGAAGGATGCAGCAGCCGAGCTGGGATCGCAGCTGGGTGAGTGTGGCAGGGCTGGAGCTAGCCGGTACTGACTGTCTGCTCAGCAACTGCCGGGATGTTTCCCCTGTCCCGTGGACAGAGCTGCGGGAGTGGAGGGCGGCGTGTGCAGCCTTTTGAGTGTCCCCATTTCCCTTTGGGCATCGCACGTTCCTGAGCCCATGGGACGGAACCCAGAACGTCTCCAGTTCCCTGCCAGCCCCATGGGGCAGCAACACAAGCTCCCCACCTCCCCTCCTGCCAGTATAGCTCCATGCACCAGCCGCCCTGGGGAAGCAGGAACATCAGCCCCAGGCCTTGGCACATCCAGACTGATGAGGTTATTTGCACTGTGCTCACCTCCTGTGGGCAGATCACCTGCAACTCACCAGCCCCTGCTCCCTGCCTGGATCAGAACCCTGCAAGGGAGGGGGCCTCCTTTCCCGCCCTCGTAACACCCGGGGGCTGAGGCAGTGGATGGCTCTGCAGCAGCAGGGGTACCCAGCCCAGATACCACGGGGATGGGCACCAAATGGGCACCAGTAACGGTCAGACCTAGACCCTGCCGCCATTCTGAAGCGTCTGAGGCTCAGGATGTCTTGAGTTGCGGTGGGTTCCCCGCAGTGACGGGGACCTCCTCCCGGCCCCGTGGTGAGTCTGCTGCGTTGCAACTCTGCCGCTCAGGGCGCCAGCCACGCTCATCCCACAGCACAGGGGGGCTCAGCTCACAGGCCCCGGCTGGAAGGATCCAGCAGACGGTGAGCAGTGGTGGAGACGTGCCGGGTTATCCCGCCGGCCTATCGCCGGCTCCGTGCCACGCAGGGCTCCTGAGGGCGCCACAGCCCCGGGAGGAAGGTGCTGAGAGATGCTCCTGGCTCATTTAATCTATTCAATTGGATTCAATTTCCAGGCACTTGACTCAATTAGCTCTGGAGGGACGGCGCTAGAGCAGAGCTCTGCAGTCGGACAGCGGCCACAGCAAGGACAGGTGCCAGCCCGTCACTCGAAGGGGGACCCAGACACCAGGCCCCCAGCCAGGGCCCCGGGGAGTGCAGACACAACGCATGGCCTGCCAAGGGCAGCCCTTGCCTTTAGGGCTGGAAAGTCCTGGGTTCAAGTCCTGCAGCCAGAGGAAACACCCAGCACTGACCCACCTGTGCAACCTGAGGGGGACGCTGCCCTGTAGGGGGAGACAGAGGCTCTACCCCAACCAGCTCCTGCACCCCCCCACCTCCCTGCCGAACCCCCTCCTCCTAGAGCTGTGTGGGAAGCAGACGCGGACTCCACCCGGGGGGCTGGGACAGCCCCTATGAACCCCGAGACGATGGTTTTGCCACCAAACTTTTCTGTTTGAATCATCTGAGTTTGTTGCAAGTGACTGGACAGGAAAAGGCTCCAGCCTGGGGAGGGCTACGGTGTCCACGTCCCGTTACATAGGAGATGGGCTTTTGGCAGGGACAACACAACCTCGTCAGGTTGGTACAAACACCCTAGAGCACACCCTTCTCTGTGTGTCTGCCTAGGGACTGTGTGTGTGTGTGTGTGAGACCCCCACAGGGACTGGCTGTGACACTCCCACACACACAGAGACAAATTGTGACACACACAGACACCTGGACACCCAAGGACTAGCTGTGACACACACATGCACACACACGCCTTCTGGCTCTCTCTCTCTCACACACACACACACACAGACTGTGACACACACACACACCTCATGCACACCCAGGGACCGGCTATGCCACATACACACACACATCACACTCCGCGTTTGGGCTGCCCGTCTGCCCCTCCCCCCCAGCAGTACAAACAGAGCTCGATGTTACTGCACAAGCCGGCGCGGAGCGACAACAGGCCCCAGACGAGGGACGCTGGAATGAACAGCGAGGGATTAGTGCCGACACAGATGGAGAGCGACTCACTGGTGCCAAGCGTGTGCCATAAATCTCCCTTTCAGGCTGCCCCCATGACGCAGGAGCCGTGGCCCCAGCTCCCTGCGCCCGGCCTGCGTCAGGGGCTAGCTCAGAGCAAGGAGAGTCCGTGGCAGGCTGGCCCCAGGGCAGCAAGGACGTGCTCCCCATTCATCCCACTTCAAGCACCAACATCTCGGCCAGGCTCCTCGGCCCATCCCCAGCGCTGCAGATGCTCCTGGAACCAGAGCCTGGGCGGGCAGAGACAGAGTTGGCCGGCTGTGTGGGCACTAACGAGCCAGGGCCCAGCGGGGAGGGGTGTTGGGGGCTACGGTCGCCTGGCCCTTCCAAGCACACGGAAACTCTGGCCTGGGGGCGGGGGTTAACTGCTGCACACCCGGCATGCGGAGGGCCAGCAAGGCCCCGAGGGGACAGGCCAGCGGTGGGCAGGCCCAGCATCCTGGGTGTATCGGGACGCTCCTGCCAGCCAGGTGGGTGCCTGTGAAATTCCTCCTCCTCCTCCTCAGAGCAGTGCACCGGGGCAGCTCCCTGCTCTCTCCAAACCGCCACCCACAGCCCCTCAGGGGCACCCGCTGCCCACCGTGGCTTCCCATCTGCTCCCAGCGCGCTGTGTGAGAACGCCCCCGCCGGCTCCCCCCGCTCGCTGGGAACACATTGCTGCTGCTCCACACCCGGGTTTCTAGAGCCATTCCAGCTATGTACAGTAGCCAGGTGCCAATGGTATAACCAGAGCCCCTTCCCGCTGGCACACCTGGGGCTGCAGTAGGCTATGCCCCCCACTAATCCACGGGCCTGCAGCCCTGCCCCCGCAGACAGGGCCGGGGCAGTCACGGCCCACCAGGCGGGAACGTTCCCGCGTCCCGCTGAGTGAGGTGCCTGCCGATAGCACCCTGCTCTGAAAGCGACGCAGCCGCCGGACTCCCCCAGTCGCCGGAGCCCCCCTGCACTGGCCTGACAGACTTCACAGGGAAGATCCAAGCCAGCCACCCCGGGGCCCCCAGGCAGCAATCCCAGGGGGCGGAGCTGGAACAAATCCCTGACTCGCCCATGGCCAGACACCGTTCACCCCAGCAGGCTCTGGGCACGTTACTAGGCCCATGACATGCAAGGTGCTTCCCCCAGACAGCCGGGGACCCAGCCCCTCTCCTGGAGAGGACACCGGGCATCCCATTAACCCTCAGGAACAATTAGGGGGACACACACCGTGAGAACAGGGCTTCATCCCCCGAGAGCTCTGGGGCAGAGCCCCCGCTCTGTCCCTCCCAGCCAGCTGCGGGTCTCTGCTCCAGAAGACGGGACTCGCCTAGTGCAGCCCGAAGAGCTGACAAGCTCAGCTCAGAGTCTGCCACGGTGCCAGGGCCAGTGGGGGACACATGACGGCTGGCACCACCCTGCACCCCTTCAGGATGGCAAACGCTGCCCTAGGAACCCTGATCTCTCCAGACTTACCCACGGCACCGCCCTGCTGTGAACCAGCGCTGGGCAGCACCAAGCCAGATCTCTCTGGAAGCCCTGGTGAGCAAACCAGCTCCACCCCAGCAACGTCTGCTCCGGGCCTCAGATTCTGCCTGTCGACTGGCGGAAGGAAACGCCAGCCCTCACCAAGGGTGATGTTATTGATAGAATCTGTAACCTTATAGATCACTCACCTTTCCCCTGCCCCCAAAGGAAGGGGCAGACTGGCCGTACAGATCACTGTTGCGACCACTGTTCTGTATTTGCAGCAATGTCATACAAAGGCTGGCATGTGAGGTGTCTATGGGAAGGTTACGATTTGCTGGTTATAATGATGCTATCTGTCTGTGTGTAGCGTTACTCTAGTTGAAGTTATGAATATTGGCTCTACGCTGTCTGGATTTCAAACTTGTGCTGTACTTCCAGGACCAGACAAGTCGGTGTCAGCTCTGCCTAGCCAGCTTGATGACCCATTATGGACTATCAGCTCTACAATGGACCCACTGAGAGAAGACAGACGCACCTTGTGACTCAGCAAGGCACACAGGGTCCTGCCTATAGCCAGAACACAGGTTTTTCTGTGTTGGATAGTGAGTCCTTGGGACAGAGAAAGCAAAGACCCCAGGGCAAGAGACTATCAAAGGCTGATGCCTCATCGCCATCTTGTCTTCGATCCTGCTTCTACCTCTGGAGGGACTTTGCTACAAACTGAAGCTCTGAACAAAGGACTGAAGGACTCATCCCAGCTGTGGATGTTTGTACTCCAGAGACTTGATTTGCACCAGCAGTTTATTCCATCACTGCTGCCTACAAGCCTAAACTAAGAACTTTGTCATCACTGCATGCGATTGATTCTAGTTCTTATCTAAAGCTTTTTCCTTTTATGAATAAACCTTTAGATTCTAAAGGATCGGCAACAGCCTGATTTGTGGGTAAGATCTGATTTGTATATTGACCTGGGACTGGGGCTTGGTCCTTTGGGATCTGGAGAACCTTTTTTCCTTTACTGGGGGTGGTGATGGTTTTTATAACCATTGTTCTATCTACTGTCTATGGATATCTATGGTTATCTGTCTATGGATATCTATGGTATATCTATCTACTATCTATGGATAGTATCTGTGGATATCTATGGTTTTCATAACCATTGTTCTATCTACGGATAGTAATTCCATGCTCTAATAAGAATATAACAATAGGGATCTATTATCGACCACCTGATCAGGACAGTGATTGTGACGATGAAATGCTAAGGGAGATTAGAGAGGCTGTCAAAATAAATAACTCAATAATAATGGGGGATTTCAATGATCCCCATATTGACTGGGTACATGTCACCTCAGGACGAAATGCAGACACCAAATTCCTCGATCCTTTAAATGACTGCTTCTTGGAGCAGCTGGTACAGGAACCCACAAGGGGAGAGGCAACTCTTGATTTAGTCCTGAGTGGAGCGCAAGAGCTGGTCCAAGACGTAACTATAACAGGACCGCTTGGGAATAATAATCTTAATATAATAACATTTAACATTCCCGTGCTGGGAACAAAACCTCAGCAGCCCATCACTGTGGCGTTTAATTTCAGGAAGGGGAACGATGCAAAAATGAGGGGGTTAGTTAAATGGAAATTAATAGGTAAAGTGACTAAAGTGAAATCCCTGCAAGCTGCATGGACATTTTTCAAAGACACCATAATAGAGGCCCAACTTAAATGTATACCCCAAATTAAAAAAACAAAGTCAAAGAACTAAAAAAGAGCCACTGTGGCTTAAAAACCATGTAAAAGAAGCAGTGAGAGGTAAAAAGGCATCTTTCAAAAAGTGGAAGTCAAATTCTAATGAGGTAACTAGAGAGGAGCATAAACACTGCCAAATTAAGTGTAAAAATGTAATAAGAAAAGCCAAAACGGAGTTTGAAGAACAGCTAGCCAGAAACTCAAAAGGTAATCATAAAATGTTTTTTAAATACATCAGAAGCAGGAAGCCTGCTAAACAACCAGGGGGGCCCCTGGATGATAGAGATACAAAAGGAGCACTTAAAGATGATAAAGTCATTGCGGAGAAACTAAATGAATTCTTTGCTTCAGTCTTCACGGCTGAGGATGTCAGGGAGATTCCCAAACCTGAGCTGTCTTTTGTAGGTGACAAATCTGAGGAATTCTCACAGATTGAAGTGTCACTAGAGGAGGTTTTGGAACTAATTGATAAACTTAACTGTAACAAGTCACCAGGACCAGATGGCACTCACCCAAGAGTTCTGAAAGAACTCAAATGTGAAATTGCAGAACTATTAACTAGGGTTTGTAACCTGTCCTTTAAATTAGCTTCTGTACCCAATGACTGGAAGATAGCTAATGTAACGCCAATATTTAAAAAGGGCTCTAGAGATGATCCCGGCAACTACAGACCGGTAAGTCTAACGTCCATACAGGGCAAATCAGTTGAAACAATAGTAAAGAATAAAATTGTCAGGCACATAGAAGAACATAAATTGTTGGGCAAAAGTCAGCATGGTTTCTGTAAAGGGAAATCATGTCTTACTAATCTATTAAGAGTTCTTTGAAGGGGTCAACAAACATGTGGACAAGGGGGATCCAGTGGATGTAGTGTAGTGTACTTAGATTTCCAGAAAGCCTTCACCAAGAGTACTTACGTAAATTAAGTTGCCATGGGATAAGAGGGAAGATTCTTTCATGGATTGAGAACTGGTTAAAAGACAGGGAACAAAAGGTAGGAATAAATGGTAAATTTTCAGAATGGAGGGGGGTAACTAGTGGTGTTCCCCAGGGTCAGTCCTAGGACCAATCCTATTCAACTTATTCATCAGTGATTTGGAGGAAGGGGTAAACAGTGAGGTGGCAAAGTTTGCAGATGATACTAAACTGCTCAAAATAGTTAAGACCCAAGCAGACTGTGAAGAACTTCAAAAAGATCTCTCAAAACTAAGTGATTGGGCAACAAAATGGCAAATGAAATTTAATGTGGATAAATGTAAAGTAATGCACTTTGGAAAAAATAACCCCAACTATAAGAACAATATGATGGGGGCTAATTTAGCTACAACTATTCAGGAAAGAGATCTTGGAGTCATCGTGGATAGTTCTCTGAAGATGTCCATGCAGTGTGCAGCGGCAGTCAAAAAAGCAAACAGGATGTTAGGAATCATTAAAAAAGGATAGAGAATAGGACGGAGAATATCTTATTGCTCTTATACAAATCCATGGTGCGCCCACATCTTGAATACTGTGTACAAATGTGGTCTCCTCATCTCAAAAAGGATATACTGGCATTAGAAAAGGTTCAGAGAAGGGCAACTAAAATGATTAGGGGTTTGGAACAGGTCCCATATGAGGAGAGATTAAAGAGGCTAGGACTTTTTAGCTTGGAAAAGAGACTAAAGGGAGATATGATAGAGGTATATAAAATTATGAGTGGTGTGGAGAAAGTGAATAAAGAAAAGTTATTTACTTGTTCCCATAATAGAAGAACTAGAGGCCACCCATTGAAATTGGTGGGCAGCAGGTTTAAAACAAATAAAAGCAAGTTCTTCTTCACCCAGCGCACAGTCAGCCGGTGGAACTCCTTGCCTGAGGAGGCTGTGAAGGCTAGGACTATAACAGGGTTTAAAAGAGAACTGGATAAATTCATGGAGGTTAAGTCCATTAATGGCTATTAGCCAGGCTGGGTAAGGAATGGTGTCTCTAGCCTCTGTTTGTCAGAGGGGGGTGATGGATGGCAGGAGAGAGATCACTTGATCTTTACCTGTTAGGTTCACTCACTCCGGGGCACCTGGCATTGGCCACTGTCAGTAGACAGGAGACTGGGCTAGATGGACCTTTGGTCTGACCCAGTACGGCCATTCTTATGTTCTTATGTTCCCATAACGAGTGGCTGCTGGTGGTGATACTGGGAAGCTGGAGTGTCTAAGGGAATTGCTTGTGTGACATGTGGTTAGCCAGTGGGGTAAAACCGAAGTCTTTTCTGTCTGTCTGGGTTGGTTTGCAATGAACACCCAGCCTTGGGCTGTGACTGCCCTGCTCTGAGCAGTTTGTCCCGAACTGATACTCTCAGTTGGGTCCCACCAAGGGCAGCATCGTGACACCAGGCCAGGGCACTGCAGGTGCCTTTCCCGTTTACAGGAGCTTAGCAGCGCAGAGCGAAGGGAGCACAGAGCCCATGCCCTGTCCTTGCCATTAGCAATGGCGCTGGCATCTCTCCGCCCACAGGCCTGATGGACTCAGTGCTGGACAGTGAGGACTTGGCGTCATCCCAAGTGCTCACAGCTGCCATCCCCCAGCCATGGGCAGAGAGTAGCTCAGTTCAACGACTCCACCGAACTGCTCCCTGTAGGGCTGCCCTGGCACCTGGCCTTGGAAGACCAACTACCAGAAGATCTCCCTGCTGAGCCCCACTGTTCAGAACCCAGGTCTGTGCCCGTCAGACGGGGCGTGTCAACCAGTGCCAGTCCCGGACTGAAATCCGGCCTCTGCCCCTGAAGGACGCCGCTGGGCAGGTGAGATGGGTCCTAGAGGGCTGTAGAATAAAGATTAACTGTGATCAGAACTAGGCACAGGAGTGTGGGACCAGGACAGCGGGTATCTCCAGCGCCTCTCGCCCACGTAGCTACCCTGCGTCTGGGAGGAGAGAGCCAAGCTCCTCCTTCCCACCTATCGGCCCTTGCAGAAATATCTGGGGATTAGAACGATTTCTCCCAGACCCAGGGCAAAATCAGCACCAGGGCCTGCCGGACTCACCCCTTTGCTCTGGCCACTGGCTCCTCCCAGCACTAAGCAGCTGCTAGAGATCTGTGCCCTGCGGCCAGGCAGCAGGAGAGGGGCCCCGTGCGCGTTGGCTGGAGCTGTCTCCCACAATCAGGCTACGCCAAGCTGTGCCCTCTCCTGACCTACAGACAGAGCCCAGCGCTGATCAGGTGGCAGAAGAGGTGACCTATGAAGCGGAGGAGGAGCATCTGGGATGTGATGGATTTACCAGAGCGGAGGTGGGGGAGAAAAGCCAGTCTGGCCTGTATGTCTCAGAAGGCTCCTCTAACCCTAGCAGGCTGCCCAAGGCAGGACCCCCAGCCTCCTGGCACAGCTCAAACCCTCTTGGGGTGGGGGACACCGGGAGGGGGGCTGCTAACAAACATGTGGGGACCACAGTGCACAGACCCTCCGCCACAATGAGGGCAGCACGCGTGGAAAGGATCCAGCCGCACCCCACTGAGCAGAGCTCCCTAGAGCTCCAAGCCAGCAGCGACCCGTCTGACCCCCCGAGAACCCCTCCTCGATCCAGGGGCTGGGGCACGGCCAGTCTTTGCGTAAAGCCTCCAAGTGATGGAGAATCCACCACACCCCTGGGGGGGCTGAACCCAGCTAATTATCTCCACTTCCACTTGTCTCTCAATTCCCACCTCACTTTCACCCCCCACCGCCTCTCCTCCCAGAGCCGCCAGGCCAAAGCATGACTGGTCTCCATACATCCCCGGAGCCACTTCCTTCAGGGGAACCCGGTTTGATGTGGGGCACTACCTGCCCCCCCGGAGCAATACCCCCATCTCCATGGCCAGTCACTCTCCGCCAGCACACGGAGCACCAAGCAATGCTAGGACCAGAGAAACCAACCTGCCGCTTCTGTGAGAAGTGAGAGCTCTCGGGGTGAGTGAAAAATGGAACCTGTGAGAGCGAGGGAAGGAAAATTGATCCAAAGAAAACCCATCGTGTCAAAAATCAATTTTTAATCTCTCCAGCCATAGTTTAGCTCAAACACAATTTTCCTCCTACAGGATCAGACGTTATTTTTGAAATGTGTCTCCCTGCACCGCCTGCCTGATTTAAACGCCGGCGACCGGATTCCTCCTCACAGGGCCAGCAGCTCAGCAGCGGCTCTTCCGATGAAGGACTGGGTTAAAAATTAGCCAGAACAACATTTGCTCCCCCACTCGGCTCAGCCCGACTCTCAGGCTGGGCTTTCGTGCGGCAGGTTAGTGTTAAATGCTCTGGGCACAAGCCGAGGGGCATTAGGGAGATGAGCAGCCAGGCGAGGGTGGAGCTGGGCCCAGCTCCACCTGCCGCGTGTTCCATTAGGCACCAATGCAGGATTTCTCAGCATCAATCGTTCACAGAGGTGGTGCCCAGCTCTATGGGGGGCACTCAGGCGAGGACCTGGGTGTGTTCAGCTATGCGTGCTCCAAAGCACCCACTGCAGGGCATGGAGGGCTGGAGCTCCCAGGGCAGGAAGAACCGAGGGGAACTGGGAGGGGACCAGGGACCAGAGCGGGGGCACCTCAGGCAGCGGAGGGCAGGGAATGTGGCGAGCCAGCTGGGAGAGCCTGGAGTCTTGGCAATGCCTCACAGCGGAGCACAGAGGAGGGAGTGGATCAAAGGGTTGGGCACAGCTGGGATAGGCAGCAACCGCACCCTGCCTGCAGGACACCACACTCGGGGATGTCGTCCAGTGATCAGGTCTAAGACCCTGGTTGGCCTCCCCGGGGTGGGAGCAGCCCACAGCCCAGCCCTGCCCGAGTTGCTGCGTCCTCACCGGTGCTGCGCTCCTGGGCATGGCGCTAGCACTCCTGGGGGCACTGCCCAGGGGTCTTGGTGCTGCAGGGAGCTGAGCCGCTCTGTGATTCTTTCCCAGGGAATTGCGGGAGAACGTGCCTGTCCCAGGCACAGGAGGATGGTGGGAGGCCTGGGAGGACGAGCCGCACGCGTGTGGTTTTTGCCTGTGTCTGCACCGCAAAGCAAGGGGGTTACCAGCACTGGGGCTCTAACCCGAACCCAGCCAGCCTTGGTGCAGGCACTAGACCTGAGAGAGTGAGAGAGTTTTGTGTGTGGATGGGAGGGGGCTTGGGAGTGACACCCGCGTAAGAGCCCGAGCTAGCACTGCCATGACAACAGGCCCTCGGGGAACGAGTGAGGTGAGGAGCAGGGGACTGCGCACAGAGGGAAGCCGGAAGCAAGGCCAACAAAACCCCTTCAGTCTGCCCCACTAATATTCCCGGCTGGTCAGCGGCGCGGGCCGTGGGCTGAGGGCAGGCCCGTGCCCCAGGAGAACAGGCCCCAGTCCACTCCCTGCTCCCCAGCGCACACAGGGAGGGGAGCACTCCCCTGTTCATTTAGCTCTCTGTGATGCACAGACCCCCACTGCCTGTGCCGGGCTCAACGACACGACACATCACCCGCGCATAGACTGACTCAGCCGCTGCCCTCGGGACTGACCCCAGAGCAGGACTGACCCCTGCAGTCGTCCCGTCACCCAGGGAAGCGAGGGGATCGCATGGCGGTCCCGACAGACAAGCTGAGACGCCGGGTCAGTTGCTTTGGTCTCTGGAGCGGTCAGCCTTGCTCCCAGCCCCCACCTTGCTAGGTGCAGCCTAAAGCGAATCACCAGTGCCCAATCCCCCTCAGTCCCCTCTGGTGGTGTGAGTGGTGGTGGTGGGGGTTTTGCTGGCACCAGGGCCAAAGGGAGCAGCTCAAGTTCTCCCAAGATCAGAGGAGGTGGCAGTGCCCCTGCTAGCTCCTTTCACACACGCTGCTCAAGAATCAGGTGGCCCCAGGCTCTGGGCGCTGCCCCGGCCGTCCCGCAGGCACCGTCACACACGAACCACGGAAAACACGAAGAAACGCCGGGCTGCAGGGAGCTCAGAGTCCAGGCGAACTGTCATCTGCCAGAGCGGCTGGAGCCACCGGAGGGGAGCTGGTCTCCCAGGCTGTCTGTTCCACAGCCCCGGGGCGCGGGCAGGGGGCGAAGGGTCCATTCAACTGGGACAGTTCCCTGCCCATGGTGGGGAGATGGCTCGGGCGAGTCTCCCTCCTCTCATCAAGGTACTTGATCATTTTCTCCAAAAGGTGGATGCAGCTGCCGGCGCGGGCAGCTGGCTTCTGCTGAGCTGAGGCCGGCTGCACTGCTGGTGGGACAAGCATGACGAAAGATTCCCACGGCCCGGTCTGACTTAGGGGGCAGGTTGGCACTGCCAATGTGCAGCCGGGGAATCGGCGCAGAGGGGCCTTTCTGACACAGCTGGGTGCTTGAGCAGATAAAGCAGAGAGGCCTGCACTTACCACTGCCCTGAGGAGAGTTCTCTGGCCAGAGGCGGGACCGGCCTATGAATTAACCCCCACAACCCGTCTCCGGCTTCCTGGTATGTTAGTGTGTGTATCTGATAGCCCAGTCGCCCCTGGCTGCTCCAGCCACCAGATGAAGATCTGAGCCCACTCGGCCACTGGGGATCACAGACTGGGCCAGCCCTCCGGAGATGGGCAGAGTCATGGCAGTGCAGAGGAGAGGTGGTAAAGGGGGCAGGGGAGAGAGAAAGGGAGCTGGCCCTACTTCCCGCACCTGCTCCCAAAGCCCTGGGAACATTGAATGATTTGACAGGCAGAGCGTTAAAGCCAGAGCAGAGTGAAAGCGACTCCACCCAGACACCCCTCGGGGACGTCAGCGACAGGACCACCAGCCCGCAGCCCGGGACGGTCTAGTGCCGCATGCCACGGCAGACTGGAGGAAGCAGGATCATAGCAGAGACTCAGCCAAGTGCCCTGGAAGTGCCTGGTGCAATGGGGCTCCCGAACCCCCAGGCTGCTGGGCAGTGAGTTGGGAGGGGGCACTTCTGACAGAGGCTTTGGGGGATCCAAGCTCAATGCCCAAGCAGCCCCCAGCACACGACGACCGCCCAGTGCTGGCTCCATGCACGTCGTCCCTGTAACATGGGTGGGGAGGGGCAGGTTGCTTAGCCTGCCCCTTCCTTCAGGGGTGGGGGGACAGGTGAGTGATCCCCAGCACACCTGGACTGACCCTTCTCAGGGGAGGAAACCCCCCAGCTCTGCTCTCCGCATTGCTAATGTGCCCCAACATCAGGGAAAATCTCAGCTAGTCCTCGGCAGGAACTGCAGCCACCTGCCCCCATGGCATCCAACATCTTCCCTGGCACCACGAGGCTATTGTTCACCCGGTGTACCAATGTCCCTGCTTCCCACGCTGCTACAGCAAAATCTGCCCCGTGTGCGTGTGCGCGAGTCTCTCTCCTGGAGGAACGCACACTCTGGAACTCCTAGCAGCGGTGCACCCCCAGGAAGCACACTCCCTTCCGCGGGCGAGGGGCAGTTGTCCGCAGCTCTGGGGCGTTTGCACCGAGACGGGCCATGCTCCTGGCAGCCCCGGGCAGCTCGCTCTCAGGAGATGGTGGAGAATTCTTTCAGCAGGACCTCCTGGCTCAGTGTGTTGAAGGCCAGGTTCCTCCGCACGTTGATGCTGATGGACCGAACCTGGCGAAGAGAAAACAGCCATTTCATCCAGCTGCCTCTAGCCTCCTGGCGAACCAGCAACCCCACTGGGCTCCGCTTTCCACCCCCCGGGCCGTTAACCTGTGGAAGCGGCTGCAGCAGGGTCTGCCTGGGAGAGCTGAGCCAGGAGCACAAGCGATTCGCTCTTCACATAAACATGGCGAGTGTCTGCAGTGACGGCCCAGCGGGGAGGAGAGACTCACAAGGGCACACGTGCGGCAGGACCTGATCGCTGCCTGCAGCTGAAGCACAATCTCCTCCCCACACTGTACTCGGACCCGGTCTCCGCTAGTCAGTCTAGACACACCCCTGAGCCGCGCAGTGAAGTGACCTCAGGCCCCCGGTGGACAGCGCTAGATCAACAGAAGAATCCTGCCAGCTGGGGGGAGCTGGATCTACAACCCGCGCCTGCCCGATGGTCTACACTGAAGTGCTGCTGTAGCCCTTGGACAACCCCCTTCCTGCCTCCGTACAGCGCCGGTGCTCTGCCATCGGCAGCCTGAAAACACGAGCTAGACCTTCCTGCCTTCAGGAACAATCCCCTCCGCCTCCAGGCATGTCCGTACGCCCTGCCCCTACCGTGCATCTGCTGGAAACACAGGCCTCAAACGGCGTCCAGGCCCCACCGTACCTGTCTCTGATCACGGTGACGCTGCAAAGCACTGCGGATGCGAACCCCCGGCTCAGGGGTCCCCAAGACTCTGTGAGCCTGTGATCACAGGGCTGTGGCTGATCTAGCTAGTGTTTTGGGCTTGGTGGATTCGAGGGAAACCTGAGCAGAAGGCAGATGTTGCTGGGTCCTGGAAAGCAGACTAGCCTGGGTGCGTTTACATTGCTGTGCCTTCAGCCTGGCAGTGCTAGTGTAAGGGGGGACAGGAGGTTTGGGAAAGCTGAGCCCTTCCAAAGGGCACACAATGGCTAAGGGACAGTGGGGAACAAATCAAACGCAAAGGGTGAGCAGGGGAGGAGGGAGCCCAGCCCCCGCGAACATCCCTGCTAGGTGCAGACACACGGCAGCGCACGGTCTCTTTCACACACATTTGAATTCAGCAACAAAGAGAAATGTTAGAATCCGGAAGACAGAGTTTCAGTGGCACTTGCAGGGAACCCAAATCTTCCCGAGAGCAAAGGGGTGACAGGAAGTTCTTCACTCAGCAAGCAGTCAACCTGTGGAACTCCTTGCCTGAGGAGGCTGTGAAGGCTAGGACTAGAACAGGGATTAAAAGAGAACTGGATAAATTCCTGGAGGTTAAGTCCATTAATGGCTATTAGCCAGGCTGGGTAAGGAGTGGTGTCTCTAGCCTCTGTTTGTCAGAGGGGGGTGATGGATGGCAGGAGAGAGATCACTTGATCTTTACCTGTTCGGTTCACTCACCCGGGGCACCTGGCATTGGCCACTGTCAGTAGACAGGAGACTGGGCTAGATGGACCTTTAGTCTGACCCAGTACGGCCGTTCTTATGTTCAATATTGTAAAATCGCGTCTACCCCATGTGGACACTCCTATTTTGGGTTAAGAGCACCTTTTTTGGGTTAAATTTAAACCTGTTCCCAACTAACATGCAGCTTTTAACCCAGCCTAAGAGTTTGCACACTGGGGCTTATGCTGGTTTAATTATTCACGCAGTTTTCCTCTGGCGACAAGCCCAGAGTCAGACTGTCTAAAAAACTGATTTTTGTCAACAGCTATTTAACGACAACCACCAACTAACATTTTGGGGAAAGAAAACCTTTGTTAAACTCTCAACTCACCCACCGCTTCAATCGACATCCCCTGGCACCCTAACAAAACCAGAGGGAGCTGGAGGGCCTGAGATTTCAGAGGAAAGAACAAAACCAAACTCTCCAGGGATCTTTTACCACCAAAAGCCCAATTTGCATCCCCCCCACCCCCTGTGTGTGTCACCTTTCGCCAGGATGTGACTGCGGCACCTCAGGCCTCTGAGGACTTGGTTAAAAAGGGATGGTAGAAGCCAGGAGCGTTTCTCTGCAATTAGCGAGAGAGGGGAGAGGAGGGGCAAAGGCAGAGAGGACAGGCCGTGCTGGAGGGAGAAGACGGGTTTTTAAGCTCCGAGGCACCGAGAACGACTAGATGGAGTCGTGCTCATCACTTCCCAGGGAGGAGCAGAGGGGAGATGTAGAGAAGGCTGGAGAGAGAAGAGGCTCTCGTGTGTCACTCCTTGCTGAAAGAGACTCTTGCAGCAGGACGCTTAACGCAGAGGCACAGGGTGAGGGACGGGGCACAGGGTCTGTCACTGACAGACTCAGCTCAGCAGGGCCTGGTACAGCCAGCAGGAGCGTGGGAGCCACGGGGAGCTGAGTGATGCTCCAGTGCAGCTCCACCAGTGAGAGCAACAGCGGCGGGTGCAGCACGGGCAGGACGTGCCCATTTCTGACACTGGGTCATCTTGGCGTAGTGGTAAAACCCCCACGTCTCAGCTCATCGGCAGCTTCCACCGGGGAGTTACGGGCTGGGTATTTCCCAGCGCAGGCGCGGTCCCAGAGGCCTTGGGAAGATCCAGGGGCTTGCAAAAGAGCAGCCAAAACCCCTGTTCTTATGTGGGAGAGCCAGGGAAGTGCACACTGGTACATTCAGCTTGAGCTGGTGGTACATTGTTAGAACTATTAGTTAGGGCATCAGTTCCTATGCACCCAGAGCAAATATAATATGGTGGTGATGAATAGAAGACTAAATGGGTTTGTCAAAGACAAATCATAGCTCATCAACTCAGTTTCGTTCAGTGGTGGGAGAACAAGCTTAGTGGAAATGCAGCAGATTTTCTATAGCTGTGAGTCAGGAGGTTTAATATGGTACCACATGATATTCTCAGGGAAGCTAGAGAAAGGTGGATTAAGCAGCTCCTGGGTAAATTGCCACATTTAGACAGTGATTGTCAATGCTTCCCTGTCTGGCAGAAGGAAGCTCCTAGAGGTACCTGCTCTGGTCATTTTAATAAGGGAGCTGGAAGAGGGACTGGATCATGCTAATCAGAGTCTTAGATGAGACAAAACTGGGAAGGGCTGCAAATATTTTGGAGGGCAGATGGTTAGAGAGAATCTTAGCCGACTGCAAACCCGGTCTGAGGTTCAATTGGGCCCAGGGTAAATGGTCCAAACTGGACATATTCAGCCAGAGAAATGCTGGAGAATGGGGAGGAGCAGCGAGGGAGGGACGTTGATAAGTGGCCACGGAGATGCTGTCCCAGCACCTGGTTGTGCTAATGAGAGCCGCATGTATAACACAGGAAGCCATTTCGCTGATCTCTGCACTGTGTTCACCCATCACACACACACCAAGAGGGAAAAGTTGAGAGGAGAGCAGGGAAATGGAGAGTAAGTTAGTAACCAGCCCCCGAGGGATGGGAGAGGCCCAGGTGTGCTCATTCTGGGGGAGGCAGAGCTGCTCTCCGTTCACACAGGGAGCAGTTACTCATTAATTAGCAAGGCCAGAACTAGCAGGAGAAGTTAGCTGGAAACCAGCTCAGCGGTGGAGCAAGCTCCCCCTGGGACTCCCTGTCTCTGGAGTCAAAGCGGGATAACAGACACTGCACGGGGATAATCAAACCACACCAGCTACGGCGCAGGCTCACGACTGATCCAACCAGGTGAGCTGAACCACTCGAGGCCTGCTCCAGGGAATTGGCCCAACTAGCTGGTGACTCGCGCCAACCAACCAGGGTTACTCCAAGTCTAATCCTGTCTGGGTCTCCTTGTGTGACTGTGCACGTCCCCCATCCCGGCTCTCCTGCCTGGGAAAACCAGATGACTATTTCTCTGGGTTCAAGTCCCGCTTTGCAGGGAGGGCGTGTGGCCAGGCTGCCACACCCTGCTCACTCACGTTTCTGTGGCCCTAGTTCAGCAGTAAAAGTACGTGAAGTTGCTTTGTCCGATGCCCCAGGTAGGCTTCCCTTTAACGCAGACTCCCCACGACACACTGCCCCAGCTCTCCGAGGGGAGGGAGAGACAGATTGACTGGTCAGCTGGCACTGAGGGCTTCAGAGGGACTTTGGCCTAACCAGCTCAGTAATGAGCTACAGGCGCAGCGTTAGGGGTTTGAGGGGAGACCTGCAATCTCCTGTTTATAACCCACTGCTGCCCCGTCTCCCAGGGCCTAAAACCAACCCCTCCTCCGGCTTGCACCCCAGAGAAGGGGAATGGCCCAGCGTGGCTGTGACTACACCGAGCCGGGGCCTGAGGGGGTGTCAAAGCGGTGGAGTTTGGACCCAGGCGCCGCAGCGCGAAAGCAGCTCACCAGTTCTTTGAAGAAGGCCCCCTCCTTGTGCTGTTCCGAGTAGCGCTCATACTGATCCAGCCCGTCCTGCAGCTTCAGGGTGAGCGTGTCGTAGTTGGAGCGGACAACTTCCAAGACCTGCGGATGGCATCGGCACACAGAAAGGGGAGTCAGTGCCCCGGGACCCAGGAGGACATGGAGCTCTGGCTCCTGCTTTAGACACACACGCCAGAACTAGCACCGACACTGCCTGCCGGGGACAGACCCAGGGCAATGCCCGACCCTAAGGCTGAGGAGCAGACCTAAGAGTTAGGGGACTTCCCCACTTGTGAGAAAACACAAGCCAGCGGAAGTCCTGCTAGTGGGTCAGCACACAAAGCTGCAAACCGCAGCCTTCAGGCCAGCCATCGGAGCTACTTTTCCAGATGACCACGAGCTCATGCACTTAAGGGGTTAAATCCAGACAAAACTATAGGCGCTGCGCAAACTTGTCTCTCACAGCTCTGCCCCCAGCCCCCTGCTATTCCTGTTCAGGGCTCCCCACATCCAGCACTGCCGAGGCACCTTGATCCTGATGCTCAGCCCCCTGCTCCGCTCGTCCCCCAGGTTCTCCCTGCACCAGGCTCAATCTGCCTTAAACTCCAGCTGTGCTGCGAGTCACGTTGTGCGACACTTTTGTGTTGGAGACACACACCTGGTCGGCGCTAGGATAAGAGCACGTGCTGGGGGAGCCGTTGGCGGGGTTAACGTGGTGGCCTTTACACTTGAGAGCGATCACACCCCCTTTGCCACCGCTTGGTCACCCTGTCACGGGGGGTGGGGGAGTCCCGTTCCCACACCCCCCACTTCCTGAGATTCACAGTGATTCTCAGCCAGCCAGTAGATCAGAAGGTTTATTTGAGATGCCAGGCACACAATCCCACTTAGAGCTGTCAGTACAAACAGGCCCCCTTGGCCTGGCCCTTCTGCGGGGGCAGGGAGATGAGACCCCGAATCCAGGCTCCCCAGCTGCTTCCTCCGCCAGCGTCTAACCCCTTTTCAAAAAACTCCAGCGTCTGCCTCCCCTTTGTTCCCTTGCCAGCCCCACAGTGTCAACTCCCCTCCCCCTCCATCTCAGGTTACAGCTCCAGGTTTCCAGGTCAGAGTAGTTTAGCCTCAGGAGTCATGTCCACCCTTCCCCCTACTTGTCACACACCCCACCATTATTAGTTATTAATTGCATTCCCATAACACCCAGGAGCCCCAGTCATGGCCCATCCTCATCCCCTCCCCGCGCTAGGTGCTGTACAGACCCAGAACAAGACGACGCTCCCTGCCCTGAGGAGCTTACATCAGTTTACATTTAAACTCTCCCGTCTCTCCTTCTGACACAACTAAACCTCGCACAGGCTCCCGACACCCCTCCCTACATCTGCACCATTCATTTCTCTAGCCCTGGAATAACCCTGCTCACCGCTTTCTCTCTGCAAAGCGCAGCGCAGACATTAGCAAATCCCCCAAGCTATCGTGAGGCCGTTGAATAGTGATCGCTCCCACCGACAAGAGACACGGCCTTTGTGCTACTGGGCAAAAGGTACCCACAAAACAATTGCAACAAACGTCCGAGGCCTTCGCAGGCTGCTGCTTGGTCGGATCTTGCTTCTGAGCAGGGTCAGGGCTTCATTATTGACACGATTTGTGCTCCAATCCCCCGCCAGGATCGGGAGCCTGTTGTGCTGGGAGCGATACAGACATCTTCCCCTGAAGAGCTGCCAGCCTGGGAAGAGAAGGGCCAGCAACATTTGGGAGAAGGGATTGAACCTACAAGTAGAGCCCTGCACGGATGCAAAAGGTGTATCCACGTCTGATCTGACCAAACGTGGTCTGTGGCTATCGGCACATTCGCAGGGCTCCACCTACACGTCCAGCAGCTGGGAAGGCGAGATGCATGTCGCTCAATCCTTTGTCTTTCGGACTATACCCAAGACACCCCAAACCACCCCTTGACCCAGCCAGCAGCCGTTCCCCCGGCCGTTTGAATGGCCGTGATGCCCTTCCGTTTTTGCTTATTTAGGGTTCTTTAGTCCTTTTATCCCCTGCTCGTTTCCCCCTCGACTGAGATATTGTGATAGGTGCATTGGGAACACACACTTCCTCGCGGCATTGGACCAAACCCTGAAGTCCTTACTCATTCAAAGAGCCACAGAGTTCAGGAAGAGCCTAGCCAGAGTGAGGACGGTGGGGGAGCTGGCTAGGATGCAGCTCACGGGTTAGCCGCATGCCTGGTGCCAAAGACTGACCCGCAAGTAGGGGGATGGATAAATGTTGGTGTTCTGCAAGGCCACTTCCGGACAGTCTGCCAGTGTCCGCTCACCACTTGGCCAATTCAAACGGCCTCGTCTCCTAATCCTGTGTTGGGTTTCCTGGCAGGGGGAAAGAATCCCCTAGTCCGAACAACCTTCAACCAATGAATCAGACCCTTTTG
Organism: Dermatemys mawii; assembly: GCA_007922305.1. NCBI lineage: Eukaryota > Metazoa > Chordata > Testudines > Dermatemydidae > Dermatemys > Dermatemys mawii. The sequence goes on from ML677382.1 coordinate 10,654,719, forward strand.
TGCACACGTGTAGCAGCTGTGGACACAATGAGCATTTCTGACCCAGGAGCTCTGGTGAGTGGAACAGGCCTCGGAGGAGGAATACGTGACCTTGGGAGAGTCCCAGGCCCCAGGGACGCAGAGTACCAGCACAGGCAATGACAGAGAGCATCCCCGAATCAACGAGCCGACCTCTCGCCAATCTGAGGAACTCAAGCCACCCAAGACTGACAACGGACAGGAGCCAAACTCCATGCAACAAGCAGGCAGCTCAGCGCAGGGTGGGGCTGCTGGAGACGCACACTCGAGGGCTGGGCATTTCACAAACGCACGACGTTTCCACTGCTTTCCTCGGGTTCCTCTCTTGTGCGCTTGTTCCCAGGCTGGGGGTGAGCACGTGCATGCAGACATAGCAGAGACAGGAATGTTTTGCATGTGCATTGTGCACACACATGCACGGGAAAGTAGCACTTTCCCTGGCTAGCTTTGAGTTGAGCTCTCTTCATCACACTCAACCCAGTGGCCGCCCTGAAGAGCCAAGAGACAGTAACCCCGTAACCTCTGCAGCTGGGCGGATAAGCACTGCACAGACGTGGCTTGGGCAATCCTCTTACATCGCCTCTGACAGAGAGGCCAAGAACTTCGCTTTCTGCTCCAACGGCAGCACGGGGAAGGCTCGGAAGGCACTGCAGATAAGCCCGTCAGTCCCTGCTGTATTACCATATCTTTGCACTGCAGTGAGCGTCAGAATCAGATCTCTTCTTTCAATATTTGACTTTGCCAGCTTTCTGCTGCTATCGCCTTTTAATTAGCAACTCAAACATCGAAAGAGGGGTGCAATTAACAATAAACCTCGCCAGCTCCTGCTCATTTCCCTCGCTCGCTGCAGATGGAATAAAACCTTTTGTGGGCCGTCTTAGGGAGGAACCCATTTCCTGATTGCTTCCCTTCATAACCTGAAATGGAAGGGAATTGTTAGCCATGCCTGCGAGGCGGCTGACAGACAGGACCCTGGGGAAGGGTTGAAAGGAAGGACGGGTATTCAAGGTATCAAAGAGGCAGCAGGGAAACCTTTCTACAGAGTTTATTTAGGCGCCTGCCTCACAGACCCTAGAGAGCACCTGCTTCCTGCTACCTACTCGCACGGCAGGGAGAAAAATTCAACCCTCTTTGCTCTGGATCCCAGAGGCCGTGGTAAGATTCTGGGGTCTCAGCCGGCTGCATCACTAGTTTCTCTCTCAGCGTCTCTGGCACATTTCCTGGGCACTGACTCTCCATCTGTTCCGCCTTCTCGGAAGTGGGGCTCCTCAGCCCCTCTGCCTTAGCACTGACCCCCCAAGACACCCCAGTTACTCAGACACTCCCCTCCCTGAAAGATGTGAAGTGTCTGGGTTACTGGCTAGCACGCTTGGGGCAGGCAGGGCCGTCAGGCAGTCATCACACACACGCCTCGCACAGTCGAACGCCTTTCTGTTCTTTCATACTCAGTCACGTACAGCACAGATCACCGAAAACAACGCACAGCTGGCACCTGTCCCTGCCTCCCTTCCGGGACCCCTCCAGGGAGTTCTCCGGGCTGGGGCCCAAGTCCCTGGGGTTGCCCAGAGTCCTTGGAGCCATGTGGGCTCAGCAAAGTGGACAGGGCCTCACTGCCCATAAGGCTGCTCCATGTGGGGTGAGCGCTCCCTCCTGGAGCCCCTCATCCAGCTGCTGTGACCTTGCCCTCTCCTGACTCCACGCTTCCCTTTTCTTGTCTGGCCCCCACTCCTGTGTTTCTTTAAACCCCTTCTGGTCATGTGGCCACTTTTGTTGGACTCCTGCTAAGTTTCCACAGCTCCTACCAGCTCTCACTCTTCAGAGGAATTGGCTAAAGTGGTTTTCTAAAGACGCTGTGTCCCAGATGTTTGCACCAGGATAGGGTTGTTAAATCCCAAGCACCTTTTAGTGTATCTGTCTGGTGCAGACTTACTCCACGACTCCACAGATATATGGGCAGCCACAACACAGAACTTCCCATTATCCATCGGAATCCACGGTGCGTACAGATACGGCCCCAATTCATCACATTCTGTCCTATGGACTTCCCTGGCGCATCCTGCCTGCAGGACTCACAGACGGCTGCTCAAGGAAACCCCAGCCGAACCCACCTCTTCGCCTTAGCAAAGGGGAAAACTTGAGGTGGGTCCTTTCCTGCCTCTTTCAGTTGGCTCCGGAAGGGCTCTTTTTCTTATACTTCTCCTTGGTTTTGTCCATTAGCTATTCAGTTCCTGTCTGACCTGGCCTTCCTGGAAGCCGGAATGGAAGGCTGGAGAAGTGGTAGGATGAGAACACTACTGTGACAAAGCTCCAAGTTTGTACTTGTGGGTCCTGCGCTTCCTGGCAGATTTAGGGGCCTCAGAAACTCATCTAGGCCCCAGAGTGACCTCCCTTTCTCAGTATAATTGGCAAGAGTCACCACCTAGTGAGTTACCTTCATCACAGGCCAGTATGGAAGGTGGAAAAAGAGGGGGAGCCCGGGCCCACCCTCTACTCCGGGCTCCAGCCCAGGGACCCTAATAGTATCAGCTAAGATGGCTGACCTTTTACCCACAAAACACAATACAATTCCCTGGCCTACTTCCCCACAGCAGTCCCTGCTTCTTCAAACTCCACTTCACCCTTACCTCAGGGCCTCCTTCCTTCAGTATGATATGTTGTCTACCACTCAGTCTCACCAACAGCACAACTTCCTCCCACAGCTCCTGACACCCACAGCCACCTGACTAACTGGGAGGTTTTTATCTGGTTTCAGCCAGTCCTTGATTGGCTTCAGGTGTCCCAATTAGGCTAGCTGTTTCTACTCCTTTCTAGAAGGTTCTTAATTGGCCCCAGGTGTCTTGATTGGTCTGGAGTAGCCTTTGTTTGGCTATCCAGGGAACAAGGACCTGCACATCCTGAGGCTGATATACCTGCCTTCCAGCACTCTCCTATATCCTCCTGGTCTGACTCCGTCACACTACCCATACCTGAACAATGGACAGGGACGGACTCTTTAGCTGGGTTCAGACGTGGTTTAACAGCTGTTGACAAAAACACACCTAGAGTGTCGAGTAAGGGCCGAAAAGGCTCCTGCTCTAGATCTTGGGTTTCCCAACAAGGAACAGAACAGACAGGACTCGCTATGGCTCAGATTGCCAAGGTACAAATACAGACAGAACTTTAATCCGGTTTAGCCTGCCTGGTTCTTTACGCCGAGGAAAAGACAGAAAAAATCCAAGCTTTCAGCTTTGCTCATCACCATCAGAGGGATGAAAGGCACCGCACTGGAGGCAGGAGAAATACAGAACCGGTCCTGTACACGGAAAACTAGGGCTGCCGAATCCTTCTCGCTTGTGACCATCTATTAACTGTCTGGGTTGCACTCGGCTCTCACGTACACCAGCGCCAGACCCCTGAAATCACCGGAGCGGGGCCAGCCTGACGGAGAGGACAACTGGCTGCCAGAGTTCGCTCTCTGCCTCACCTCTCGCTCAGGCGCTGCTTTATGGAGACCCCACAGCAGCAGCAGAGTTTCAGCTCACTGTGTACTCGTGTGTGCATAGGTGCATATGCTGCTCTGACTGGCAATTGCTTTTTGCAGCTGTCTGCATGAGTCTAGCTAACAAAGTCTTCCCAGCAGGGGAAAGATGATAAGAGCCTCGATCCACAGGCAGCTGGTACCCAACAGCCTCCATTGCTAGAACCACCGCCAGCTGGGTGTCATGGGGGGTGGGGGAGTCCCGTTCCCACACCCCCCACTTCCTGGGATTCACAGTGATTCTCAGCCAGTCAGTAGATCAGAAGGTTTATTTGAGATGCCAAGAACACAATCCAACTTCGAGCTGTCAGTACAAACAGGCCCCCTTGGCCCAGCCCTTCTGGGGGGCAGGGAGATGAGACCCCGAATCCGGGCTCCCCCCTCTCCCTCAGCCAGCGTCTAACCCCTTTTCAAAAAACTCCAACGTCTGCCTGCCCTTTGTTCCCTTGCCAGCCCCAAGGTGTCAACTCCCCTCCCCCTCCATCTCAGGGTACAGCTCCAGGTTTCCAGGTCAGAGTAGCTCAGCCTCAGGAGTTATGTCCACCCTTCTCGTCACACTGGGTAACACAGCTAACAGCACGGGTGGGAACTGGTTCCCCACAGAACTTCTCCAATCCCACACCCCTACGCACAGTTGAGCAAGATTATTTCGAACACCTGCTGGCTTCCTAGTCTTCCGGAGCCTAAAATCATCAGACTCTTTGCAGGAACCTACCTCCTGCCTCGCACGGCTTGTGTGTGAAACGGCTGGAGTCCCTGCATCTTGGCTGCAGCCATTCAAAGGAGGGAAGCCACTGGCTCTTTCTTAGCCATCAATACATTCTTCTCACCGAGCGACCCATATTTTGCCTGACATTCATTTCCCAATAGATATTTTCCCCTCTACTCCCTTCTGAACAGGCCCTGCATCCTAGCAAGAGCTGCCGTCGGACTCTCAGGGATAGTGAGAGCTAGGAAGGCAACAGGGCCCTACACACTTGCATTCCCCCACCACTCTATCCAAGGGAAAGTGCCAACCTTGGACAGGGGAAATTTTCTCCAGAGGAATCCAGGGCAATTCTGCCTGATGGACTTAGAGTGTTTTGCACATCAGAGACTGAAGCAATGGTCTCAAGTGCAGAGGGGGAGGTCTAGGTTGGATATTAGGAAACACTATTTCACTAGGAGGATGGTGAATAGGGTGACCAGATGTCCCGATTGTATAGGTACAGTCCCAATTTTTGGGTCTTTTTCTTATATAGAAACCTATTACCCCTACCCCCATCCCGATTTTTCACATTTGCTGTCTGGTCACCCTAGTGGTGAAGCACTGGAACGGGTTACTTAGGGAAGGGGGTGGAATCTCCTTCCTTAGAGGTTTTTAAGTTCAGGCTTGACAGAGCCCTGGCTGGGATGATTTAGGTGGGGTTGGTCCTGCTTTGAGCAGCGGGGTGGACAGCACTACTCAAAGTGGTGGTCCGCGGACTGGTGCCGGGCCGTGAGCCATTGGCTGCTGGTCCGCGGTGAGTTTCCAGGAAAGAAAGAAAGAAAAATAATAGTATAATTTAAAAACCACACTGGAATTTCATCAAGAATAATCATGAGTTGATAACGTCGACAACATTAAATACTGTGTTTTCAGAAGCACGTATTATAATATGGATAATTATGCCGTAGCACTAGAGCATGTTTTGCATGAGTTGCACGTGTGTGCGCTTACCCCACTCCTTCGCATACAACAACACATGGTACCAGTCCCTGGCACATTGGAATAAAATTGCCGGTCCGCCACATCAGATGGTTTGAGAGGCACTGGACTAGATACCTCCTCAGGTCCCTCCCAACCCTGAGAGTCTCTGATTCTATGACTCGTTCCCAGAGGATCCTTCACCATTTGCAAACATCCACCCAAGCACTAACTCAGGGAATGATCCCTCCCTCCCCACACTACTACGTCCCTTCCACACCGGGGCCTGAGGTCACAGAGCTGCGGGCTTCCCTGGGTTAGGTGGCCACCCAGCACGGACACATGCAGATGAGGAGGGGAAGAAAGAGGAGGAAAAGCAGGCTTTCACGGCTGCCTTTCTAATCAGTTACAGTCGAGCAAGTCAGCCATGCCTGCACCGCACAAGAGCATTTCCAGGCCTAGCAGACTGGAAAACAACTCACTGCACAGGGAACCTGCCGCACGCACAAGGCAAAAACTTCCCAGCTTGAAATACAGCCTTCCGGCCCATGGGAATGCCCTCTGGATCATGCACACCTGAGTAGGAAAGGCCAGGCCACACCACAGGGTGCCATGCACACAGCCGGGGGAGCGAGTCTGATGATGATCGCATGGCACAGGAGGGGGATGGAGAGCCTGAGAAGTTACTGGCCCCCACTTTGCTGTCTCCAGTATTTGATACAGGTTGGAATGGGCACATGTGGGGGTCCGGTTGTGCTCCTGCCTGGGGCTGATGCACCTCCTAGTGGGGAGAGCAGGAGCAATTCACGCCTCTCAGGCACTAACTACCCGATGGGGAGGGGAGCACACGCAGCACCCCCTGAATGCTGGGGAGAGCTTGCACCAGGCCTTCCTAGCTCAGAAACAAACTTCCAAAATGTGGGTCGCACTCCCCAACCCCCCATGCCAAAGGGCTCAGCCTGTGTCTAACACACAACCGGCAAAGCTGAGGGGCTGGCCGGCTGTGGGACCTAAAACAGTGAGGAGTTTTCCAATCGGGGGAAAAGCAGCTGGATTTTTTACACTCCTGTTTCCAAATGACTCATCCAACGTAGCCCATATTTGGCACAAAACATCCCCTTTTCCACCCCGACTCACGCACCCGCTAGTTCGAAGGGGCTTTTCCTCGGGAACTGAGATGGATGGGGCCATTTCTCTTGAGAACAGAGAGCCTGCTGCCACCTCAACGACGACGATCAGACCGCCTGGCCATGATAAAGCACCAGCTCATTTTACAAGAGCATGTTCTAATTAATATGGAAAAGAACTTAATAAAATCACATCACGCGCCTTTGTACAGCAACTTCCAAATTGCTGATGTAGGCTGAGACTCCGCCGGAATGAACTCCCGGAAGGGCCAAAGACAAAGCACAGAGCTAAGTGATTAGAAGTTAAATAAAAACAAACACCCGCTCAGCACATTTTTAACAGTTTCGGCATTTCCAGGCCAAGTGTGACTGGACCAACCCCAGAACTTGTCCCTGCCCGGCCCACCCTCATTCACCACCCGGGGGGAGGAGTTTAGACATGAGCTGCACTAAGGTAACCGGATGCCAACCTGGCATGCACCGATGCTGGGCCCCATGTTAAACTTACTATGGCTGCTGTACAGCAGACAGCTGATCCCGGGCTCCTTTTAAATGGGATAAGTGGGGAACAAAGAGCTTTAAACTGATGGGCCATTTTCCTACCTCGTCTACATGCCAGGAGCTAACTGCAAGTTTGCTGATGTCATTCCCCACCCTCAACTCCTTGGCGTACCACTGCTCCCTTGTCCTCAGTCTCTCAGTGGGCCGTGGGCGGGAACACTGCTGTAACAGTATAATAGCACTAAGAGCACACAGCAGAGCAGCACAGGCAGGCAGCAATGGAAGCGACCTATTATCCCACTGAACTCCTACAGAGAGGACATTCCAGCTCTTAAAACCTCATCCCATCCCACATGCTAAGCAGCACCACTCAGAGGAGAGGAGCTGGGGGGTGGGCTGGAGCGGTGTCAGGAGAAGAGGTCAGGAACCCTGGGGCTCGGTCTGCACCTGCTCATTCCCTGATGACGTTGGGCCAGAGTTTCCTGCTCCACATGGCCTTCTATCAAGGCCCGTTGTGCCAGAGACAGCAAGTTCCCACCGCCTCCTTGGGAGACCTCCTTGAATTCAGATGAACTAGCTTTGCAGTCCATTGTATAATAAATGCAACATTCCTGTATTATTGTGGGGTGCCAACTTCTGGAGGCAGAAAGTGGCCAGTGGGAACCTTGGGAAGCATGATGAGCGTCAAAGCACTGTTTTAAACCATGTGCCGGCGGAGGAGGAATTTTGGAGACTAAGTCAAGCGGGGTTCCTAGAAATCCCTGGGGGGAGGTAAATGCATTTCCCATTTCCAGACCAACCCTTTTGAAGCTACGTCCCAAGGAGAGAACGACTGTCTGGCTGATTACTGAGCCCCGGTCTGAATATCAGACACGCGCGCGCATAAAAGGAAGGCTAACCTATGTGCATGGCTTCTCGTTCTGCGAAAAAGTAGCTGTGAACTTGTGACCACAGAAAAACCCAGTGGGGGTGCTGGCGGACGGACTCCTGCCATAGGCCTTGCTGGAGCAGGGGGCGAACTCTGGTGAGGTTGTTAGCTGCGCGTAGGTTCTCTTCTTGTTTTTAGTGGTTTCTCTGTAATGCTTTCACACGTGCTTGCTGAGCCAGGGCGGTGTGGTAGCTTATAAGCTCGGGCAATGATCTTGTTCAAGGCTGGCCTGGTTAGGCCATGAGGCTTGCTGGGGAGCTCCCCGTGTAGGCAGGGAACTGAGCAGCCTAGAAAACCTCCAGGCAGCAGGGAGAGAGGAGCAGGTCTCCGCCCAGGAGAGGTGACAGCTGAGGAGCCAGGAGAAATACAGGGGCAGTGACACCCTTTGTTGCCTTCATTAATCAATGTTCTCTCCGAATCCCAGCTCTCCAGGACACCCTGCTTTCCCGAACTCTCCATTCGTAATTCAGAGGCTTGGGAATCAAATGTTTTCTTCCATCACTTTGCTCCTTTCCCAGGTGGCTCGGCTCCAGGCGTTCTGCCACACACACGCTAGAGGCTCCATCTCAGACACCACACTTTTTACAATGCCCTCCATGTTCCAAGCCTGTAACACACATTCACTCAAGAAGAGAAGCCCCCTCCCCAAATCCCCATGACACTCGCCCTTCACAGGGAGCAGATTTTACAACTTCAGACCAGAGCTGCATAGAAATCGGGCCTGGCTAGTCTTCACACACGGCAAAATGATTTGAAGTTAGATAAAAGAAAGTTACCAGCAACATCAAGGAGGGACAGGTCATGTCCCTTTTCCCCTCCAATGCTGAGCTGCTCTGTTGGCCTTAGATGACTTACAGGAGTTTGGGTGTTTATTCAATGGCTGTACAGAGATCTGTGAGCTTGAAAGGAACAAGCCCTACAAAGTGGACAATTTCCAGTCGCAACCAGAGGGGAGCAGGTTAAGTTCCCTGCCCTGGCCCAACGGTGCAGACTCTCAAAGGAGGAATAAGTTAGAAGCTCCTGCTGAGAGTGACTGTTGCAATCCAAGCACTTTGTACACGTTGCAGTGACCGCTAAGAATGGCATCCTATTCTGGGTCTGGAGTCCTCTGCGCTGGAATCTATTTGATGATGCTGCTGGGCTCTACGCTGAGTTTAATGGTGGAGAAAGCGACCACAGACTAATGAAACTGGGATGGTCACAGCTTTCAGAAGTATCCTGATGACATCAGGCCAAATCTGCAGAACATACGGCCTGACATACACATCTGGGCTCCTGCTGGGGTGTTAGCCGAGATGGAATGACAATCGGTTCTTGGATGAAAAGGGTGCAAGTGCTGTTCCCATTACTCAACAGTCCCTGAAGCTCAAGTGATGTAACCCCAGCTGTGGAATTAGAGGTGGGGACAGGAGATGGTAGGGTCAGGGATCATGAGTGGATTCTCCTTGTCCAAGAATGAGGAGAGCAAGTGAGAACCAGCCCCAGACTTGGAGACACTGATAGTGACTTGCTTAAGTGGTGCTCATCCTTGGAGGGGAAGGTAAGACTTTGCGTATGGCAAGGGACCAATGGTCCACCTAGTTCCATGGCTTAAATCCAGCTGACCAAAGGGGAAGGGGAAAACTCCATGCCACACTTGGTCAACTGTATAGGTCTACATCCAAAGGTAGCTTGGAAGGTGTGACAAGCAGGAAGGAGGGTGGACATGACTCTTGAGGGGAAGCTGCTCTGAACAGGATACCTGGAGCTGTAACCTGAGATGAGAAGGGGGAGGGGAGTTGACACCTAGGGCCCGGGAAGTGAACGAAGGAAGGGAGACGGCTGCCGGGTTTGGAGGGGAGTAGAAGCTGGCTGGGGAAGAGGAGGGAGCCCAGATTTGGGGTCTTGTCTCCCTGCCCCCCAGAAGGGCCTGACTAAGGGGTCCTGTTTGTACTGACAAGCTTTGAGTTGGATTGTGTTCCTGGCATCTCAAATAAACCTTCTGATCCACTGGCCGGCTAAGAATCACTGTGAAGTCCAGGAAGTCGGGGGTGTGGGAATGGGACTCCCCCACCCCCTATGACAGAAGGTCTCTTCTCCCCTTGGTCCAGCTGGTCATCAGCGCAAGTGGCCAGAGACAGCAGACACACAGTCTGTGTAACACTGTCATTTATTATTTGTATCTATAACAGTCTGAGGCTACAACCAATATCCAGGCCCTGTTGTGCTAGGTGCTGTACAAAAACCTAGCCCCTGCCCCCAAGAGCTTACTCGCTAAGTCAAGATTCAACTATTGTAACAAGCAGAGGAGTCGGGGGTAACAGTGCTGGAGACGCACGATTACACAGACAAGCTGCATGCACGTCTTGGAGGGGCTCCTTTTCACAGAGATGAATAGAGACCCATGATGCTGAAATCCCTTCTGGCCACCTGCGGAGCCATCACCGGGGCAACAGGACACCCCGGAAGGTCAAGGGGAGTCGCACACTGAAATCCGGCTCAGCTCATTGAAAAATCACACTGGCCTGCAGCGGTGCCTACAGGATGCTCCGTGCATTTCAAACCCAGAGGAGGAGATGGCTCTGCTCCGAAGAACGTATAGTCTAAGCCCTGGTCCTGCAAACACTGCAGCACAGCACAGAGGCGCTACCTTGGTCAACCTTAATGGGTTTATTTTTAGGTGTTTATAGGGTGCTCACCACTGAACCTGGGGGAAAGAACTTGATGGAAGAGGCAGAAATAGAAGCTGACGGGCCGATTCTCAGGCGTGTGCCACTACCTTGGCTTTCTTCAGGAGTAGTTAGCCCCACTGGCTTCAATACAGCAACTCACGTGAGACTTAAACGTGTCATGTCTCTGCAGGATCAGGGCCGGAAAGCCGGAGGCCATGTCGAACTGCAGACTTTGGCCAATGCAAGTTTCGCCAGCGTACAGTCACCAAAATCTGTATGTCGCTTGTGCACTTCTTGATCTTTTCCATCTCTAACAGAAGCACTGAGCCGCTTACAAGACACCCCCATTTGTGCAATGCACACTCACCACCACATGCACCAATGGCCCCTGAAACAAATCAACCTAAGAAAGCAAATGAATAAAATCTGAAGACCACCCAAGCAAAGCCAGTCTCCACCTCCTGCCCTGCAGTAGCAGAGTTTTCCCCAAAGAGGGGAAGTGCTAGACACCCAGTGGAGTCCCCCAGTGACTCAGTTCCTGTGGAAGGCAGCCAGACACCATGGTGATGGCAGGCATATAATGCTCTCAGATTTGCCGTTTCGGAGTTACAGCACGTTCTGAAGCTTGGAACTCTTCTCTCCAGCTGTGGCCATTTCTGATTCTGTTTCCCGGGGCGAGGTGTGTAACAGCTGCCGAGCCTTGAGAACACAGTGCAGAGAGCGATGGACTGGCCTGGCCTTTCTGATTTCAGTTCAACTAAGTGCTCAACACGACAGGCCATTCCCGGTGCCCTGTTCCAGGGGCGGCTCTTATCCATCAGCCGCATCCTAGCTCAGCAGTACCAGTCTCACCAAACTGCCAGTCCTTGTGCTCGCTGCACACCTTCAAGGGAGCTAAGGGAAGCTCCAGCTAAGAGATTCAGCTGCCTTGTGCTGCTCCTGCCAGTCAACAGAGAGAGCTGTGTTCAAATCCAGGGGCCCAGGCAGGACGGGACACTGATTGCTTAGTGGTAGTGCACTGTGCGGGTAGGAACATGGGCAGGTTTCTAGTTGCTGCTACCAGCTGACCAGGTGGGTTTCTGAGAACACAGCCCTGGTGCTCAGCGCAGGAATGTTGCAGGCAGGATTGGCTCCATGCTGAATGAGGATGCTTGCCCTTACAAAGAGAGGGAGGCTGGTGCTGGAGTAGTGGCACAGGCCTGGGAATCAGCCCTTCAGCTTCTATTTCTGCCTCTTCCATCAGGTTCTTTCCCCCAGGTTCAGTGGTGAGCACCCTACAAACACCTAAAAAGAAACCCGTTAAGGTTGACCAAGGAAGCGCCTCCTGCTGTCAGACACGGCATCTCCTTGAGAAAGGGACACATCTAGCTGCCCAGCTTCTGATTCTGGCTGGACAGGGAGGCCGGTGCCAAGGCGATTTATTGCTGATGCGCCAGAGGAGATGACTCTGTTGGCTGCACGCCTGGCATTCTGGGAAAAGGGGACCCCTGGCTGATGCTACGTCCATTCTCTCCTAAAGGATGCAGAGAATAAAATGCTTGGGACCCTTCCCTTCGGCTAGTGGCAGTGCGGGCCCAGGATCTAGAACACCTGTGTGCTTAGCTGCCTGGCTCCAAGCAGATCCACCTCCATGTCTCCTTGGGCGGCAGGACGAGTCTCCTCGGTGCAGTAAAGGAAGATTCTCTCGCTCAGGGGCAGGGAGATGCTGAGCAGGCATCCTTTTAATCCCAGTTTCCCTCAGATCTGGGATAAGAATCCACAGGGCCCAAGCTGCCTCCACTGGACTTTCTGCAAAGCTCCGAGGGTCTCTTTCCTCTAGAGCCTGAAAATCCCCGGGGAGGATTTAGTGCTCCCAAGCGCCTTCGGGACATCAAACGTTGGCAGAGCTGTGATCTCAGATTGGATTTTGAACAAGGCTCAGCAAAGCGCCAGGCACTCGGAGAAGGAAGGTGGCTGATCTGGCAGCATAAACAAGAGCAAGCTGAAAACTGCTGAGCAGTGGGTCGCTGAGGGGCGGGGGGAGCAACACACTGGAGCGCTGGGGGGGTGGGGAGCTACAGCACACAGGGAAATGAGATTTGATTTCCTTTGCGATTCTGAGGAGTGTTCAATTTCCCCATGAATCTCAGCCGCATAAATTCGGCCTCACTGAGCAGCGGCCCCATCAGAAACCGTGTAAAGCAACAGAAGGCGATGCACACAGTGATCTTGGAGCACGCAAGTTCAAAGCCCCTCCGGGGTATTTTTAGCATGTTTTTGCATATGCAGCCAACACGCCTGCTTCTTCCAAGAAGTTAGAGGAAGTCTTAATATAACAAAGCAATTGGATTCAGTGCACACACAGCTCCTTACGGTTGCCAATCCATTTATTTATCGTCTTCACTTGGTCTAGTTAATTTCCTCTTATTACACAGCACAGAGTCTGTGTTTCCATGTTTCACAGGGATTAGATGACAAGCAGAAGTCGCTCACTAAAAGGACTTAGGGGCTTCGGCTCAGGGATTAATCTCTCAGCTGCTTTTTTCCAGATTTTAAAACCACTAATTTATTCTGGGTCCACTGGACGTTTTCTTTGCACAACCATTTCTGTCTTTATAGATTTTTAAACTACGTATTTCCTGATACCCCGCTGCAATTCCCTCAGTCGAATGAGTCTGAGCAGACCTACAGATGCTCGATGAGAGGAACTTTAAAACTTGTTTCAGACACGTTCAAACTGCACATTACACTGACTGGCCACTTCTCCCAGCGAGACCCGGCTCTTCCTACTGGATCACGAGTGTGCACAAAGTGGCACCCCTCAGAGATACAACCCAGCTAGGAGAGAGACGAGGAGCTTTGGGCCAGCGGTTCCCCCTACTGTCTCTAGGGAATCAGACTGAGTCTAATACGCTTTGACTGGAGGATGATGGGTCCAGACTGTGATTGTGTAGGAACAGGTCACAGTGAAAAGTGCCTTGCAGCCACACTGCACTTTGTAGCTACATGAGTGAAAGGCTCTGCCACAGTCTCTCCCTGCGGCCTCCCCACTGCTGGAGCCTCTCCC
>ML677382.1:10668182-10690771 GCA_007922305.1 Dermatemys mawii
CCTCCCCACTGCTGGAGCCTCTCCCCACTGCCACAGTCTCTCCCTGCAGCCTCCCCACTGCTGGAGCCTCCCCCTAGTGCCACAGTCTCTCCCTACGGCCTCCCCACTGCCGGAGCCTTTCCTCGCTGCCTCCCCGCTGCCGCAGTCTCTCCCTGCTGCCTCCCCAGTGACAGAGCTTCTTCCAACTGCCAACATCTTTCCCTGTGAGGGAAGGACTCCAGCAGCAGGACACTGCACTGTTAGACCCAGCAGCGCAGCAGGGGAGGCCGGCTTGGGTGAGTAGGAAGTCGTGTACATACCCACGCCCTTCACCATCTGAACTGCTGTTTACACCCCCGCTAGGGTGGCTACACGGGTACGAACACAGAACACTGCAGAAAGAAGGGTGCAGCGTACAGGGACCTTTAACCCGCCGCTGGATCCTGTTCTGCTGCGGTAACAAAAAGTGCTGCAGCAGCTGCCGAATGCCTTGGGGTTGGATTCTTCAGGTGAGCACCCGGCCGGACAGTCCTGAGAGTTACAAGGAACGAGCAGCTCCCCGGACTAAGATCAGCGCCCCAGGAGCCTTGCCTACCCCTTGAGAGAACGTCCTACCACAAGCAGGTAAGAGCCGCCCTAGGCAGCTTGCCAAACACAGAGAACATGGAAGATTAACAAAACCAAAGGCCCCATCCCTCTCCCAAGCACGACGTGCTGCCTGAAGTTTGTTTTTAAACAGATGCCAGGACCAATCAGCCATAACCCACTGCAAGGTGCTCTCTGCTGGCATGAGCTGCGTTCCCCACGGCAGTACCAGCTTGAGTAGCAGCAGCCCCTGAGCTGCAAGCCAGACCCCTTGATGAGTCCGTCAGCTTGAGCTTAAAGCCCCACTTAGCTTGGGCTAGAGACGCGGGTGCGGACGGGAGGGGGCTGAGCTACACTCCAGTGCAGACAAGCCCACAGGCTTCCAGTGTAACCAACTAATCAGGCTCAGGGCAGGTAATTGGTGGGAAAAGAGGGACAAAGGCAGGTGCAGTGACTAATTAACTTCCTAGGACAGCGAGTCCTCTCATGACACCACCACCCAAGTCCCGTTTGTATTTACGGTACCAACAGGGAGCCCTGGCTTCAAACTCTGAACCGTACTCGAGTGTGTGAGGCCTGACAGTCAGACCTGCAGCATTCCCCTCCCTCTGGGCACGGCTGAGTCATGCAGCGGAGGCCGGGGGAAAGTTTCTCAGTGCTGAAGGCATGATGCCCACATCGCATCAACGTCCTCCCCTGCAGCGCTGCTTGAGAGCCTCGGAGGCGAAGGTGGAGAGCTAGGAATTAGGGTAGATCTCGCTTCATTTCCCGGGGAAGAGTTTAACTCAGCGACAGATGCTGTCCACTTTCGCACGTATGTCAAATAGCACTAGAGATGGGCACTATGTCTGTTCCGAACCATCTGCACTAGGGACAGGTATTCCGTGGGGCTGAAGGAAGGCTTATGAAGTCCATGGTGATTACATGGCTAGAAGTTCTTCTTCACACAGCACACAGATAACCTGCGGAACTCCTTGCCTGAGGAGGCTGTGAAGGCTAGGACTAGAACAGGGTTTAAAAGAGAACTGGATAAATTCATGGAGGTTAAGTCCATTAATGGCTATTATCCAGGATGCGTAAGGAATGGTGTCTCTAGCCTCTGTTTGTCAGAGCAGGGTGATGGATGGCAGGAGAGAGATCACTTGATCCTCACCTGTTAGGTTCACTCACTCTGGGGCACCTGGCATTGGCCACTGTCAGTAGACAGGATACTGGGCTGGATGGACCTTTGGTCTAACCCAGTATAACTGTTCTTATGATGTTTCAGCAGCACTACCCATGCTGTATAGAAGATCTCCAACAAAGAGACGGAGTTAAAAAGCAGCAGACACCAAGATGGAGAGATGAGTCCCAGGAGAAGCAAGGAATTTCAATAGATCGAAGTTCCAACCTGACTCCCCGGAACCTGCCTACAAACCATATCCCTGCTTCCTTCACCTGCTTCCAGATCACTCTTGTCCCACTGACTCCAGATGCTGAAAATGAAAGAATGAACTAATTCTTTAGATGAGGGAAGGCCAATTGCAGCCTGCAGGCGAGACGTAGCCAGGGAGTTCTACCATGTAACCTGTGTCTGCCTTCTTTTCCGGGAGAGATTCACAGATTCCAAGGCCAGAAGGCATCATCTTGTCTGACCTCCTGCACAACATAGATCATGGGCCTCCCCCAAAGTAATTTTTAGAGCAGCTATTTCAGAAACACATCCTGTCTTGATTTAAAAATGGTCAGGGATGGAAAATCCACTCGATCCTTAGTGAATTGTTCCAACTGTTAATTACTCTCCCCGTTAAACATATCCACCTTATTGCCTGTCTGAATTTGTCTAGCTTCAACTTCCAGCCATTGGTTTGTGCTGTGTGTGATGTGACGCACAAAGACTACAAGTCCCAGCATGCAATGTTCCATCTCCGTAAGAACAATTCGGATGTGGTTCCTGAAATCTCCACCTCTGTGTTCAAAGTTGAGGGTGACAGCAAGTTGCTACAAATGACCCAGATTAGGTAGAAGTCTCTGGCTCTCAGCCATTGCTAGTGGGACCCTGTGCTGGCCAAAGCATGAGGCACCCTGGCTTTGGAAGGGTTGCACATGCCTTTTCGTACACAAGACAAGTGGAAGATGAGGCACATTCCCCACCTCTTACAGGGCACAACTTTCCTGCAAGCCCGACAGAGCGCGCCTGCTGCTGGTGTGCCAGCCCGCGGAACAGCCGCCAGCCAGACAGGGCAACATGCTGCTAGCAGTGCTTTGCTCTGGAAGCTTTCCTGAGCCAATGGAGTTCGCAAGCGTCTGCAGGGCTTGCCCAGCCTATACGAAGGGGCGTGATTTGTAGACGTTGGCGTTCGGTGGGTGCAGCCCTGCCTTCCCCGGATCCAGCTCGCCGCATGTTGGCGCTGAGTGACCCGGGTCAGCATTCCTGCCGCCTGCCCCGGATCTCCATCCAAGGTAGGCGACATTCCCTTTCTGCTCCAGTCTGAGGTTTCCCTTTGGGCTCCCTGATGTGACAGTCCTTGCTGGCTGCATTTGAACTTCACTGCCCAGTGTCCAAACCCTTCACCTGAGCCAAGCTCCGCCTGGTAATTTCAGTTGGTTTCCCTGCACACACTGCACCCTTCTGCATCAGTAGCATTTCTTTTCTCTTTGCAAAGCTCCATTTGGTTCCCACTCAGAAATCAGAGCAGTGACCTAGTTTGATCACTTAGGAAAATGGATGCAGCTCGGGGTAGAAGATCCTGTAAGAGGCACAAGAGGGCGAGGAAGAAATATGAATGGAGGACGGCATTAAAATGCAGCCGGTCTGCATTATAACACATCCCCAGCAAGGGAGGCCAGAAAGGACAGCCCTCAAAAGGCAGGCAGGCATCTTCCCAAAGAGTAGTAACCACTGCAGGCCGCCGTCACTGCACTGCTAGCAGGCAGGCAGAGGCTGCTGGTAAAGGCTGGAATTCAGCTAACAACATGCCCAGGGTTATCGTTTAAGCTGAAGACCTCTAAGGTATGTCACACAGCCCTGCCCCTTGGTTCTGCTACTCGCCTCCCCTCTGGGAAGCAGGGTTGGACTGATGGCTGGGGCATATGAAACCTGCCGCCTGCACATGGAACGTCTTTCTAGACAGAGCCAGACGCCTCCGATTTCAGAGCTGTCAGGTGAGCTTTGTGGAGCAGGGGGTTGGACCAGATGATCTCCTGAGGTCCCTTCCAACTCTGAGATTCTAAGACTCTGATTCTACCCATAAAAAGGTTTCACTGTGTGTGAACTGGTGGTTCTGGACCCACAGAGACCCGCTAGCCCACCTCACTGCAAACCCCAGCCCTATCTTAGTGAAAAACAGCAGACCCAGCCTGTGGACGGGAGCCGGGGCGAGACTGCTGCGGACTAGCCATTCAGCAGTGTGTGCTCGAATACACAGCACAGCTGAGCCCCATCCTCCTATGGCCTGCATGACACACCTTGTGCTGCACAGGGGTCAGTGCAGAATCCAGCAGCCAAGTCTGGGAGCAGAGATGGTCTGTGACGGCAGAGGAACGAGGACCCAGAGGCCAGCCCAGGCTTGGAGAGGAGAGAAACCCGGCTTTAAAGGGTGGGTGTGCCAATGGAGCACTGGGGAAGAGCCCGACTGTGAACAGAGCCAGACTGGGGGACAGTGTGGGTGGAAGGTCACAGCACAGCAAAGGCTACTGCCGTGATGCGGTGAGACCGGACTCCGTGTTCTTTAAATAAATCAGCCTCAGGCCCTGTGGGCTGAGCTAAGTCACTGTCCTGCTGCAAAAATATGCGTTTTAGGACAATGGAAAATCCCGAATCTCAGTGGTGCCGTGGGCTCCAGCGATCCTGGCCTACGTCGGGAGAACAGCATCCAATGGCAGTCTGAAGGGGGAAGTGCACAGAAGAGTGTGTTCTGAACCTTGTTTACACCCCCCAACCCCCACACCCCTCAGGATAGAGGTCGTCTCCGATCAGAATCCCGGGCAGGCAGGGGAGAGCTGACCGGGCACACACATGCCTGGAGCGACAGAGGGTGTTGTGTGATGAGCTCACACGGACACGGCCACGCAGGGGAAGCCTGCGCAATGCCCCGGGTCTATCACTCCCCCGGCTTCAGGGGGGATTTCTTTAAAAAGCAAGTCTCAGGTTTTACAAAATGGAAACTGAGCCACGTGCTCACACGGCCAGTGACAGCGTCTCCTTCCGTCGCAGCCGTGGAAAGTTGTCATTTAATCTTTGCAAATGCAGGTGACTCTGGTAGCTTGGCAGCGACTCTCGGAGGAGCTCTCTGGCCTACACAGACGAGTAACGGTGAGGCTGGCAGGATTTTGCTTTGTACTCACACCACATCCTTCAGCCAAAGATCTCTAAGTGCTTTACAAACCCCATCTCCTCATTTTACAGATGGGGAAACACAGGCCACAAGGTGGCCTAGTGACACAAGAACCAGAAGTCACCCAATGACAATAAGCAGCAAGATTAAAACAAACTCAAGGAAGTATTTCTTCACACAACGCAGTCGACCTGTGGAACTCCTTGCCAGGGGATGGTGTGAAGGCCAAAACTATAACTTGGTTAAAAATGAGATAAGTTCACAGAAGAGAGGCCCATCAATGGTTATTAGCCAAGATAGTCAGGGATGCAACCCCATGCTCTGGGTGTCCCTAAACCTCTGCGGGGATCCATCACTCGATGATTCCCTGTTCTGTTCGTTCCCTCTGGGGCCCTGGCATTGGCCACTGTTGGTAGACAGGATCCTGGGCTAGATGGACCTTTGGTCTGACCCACAATTGTGTCTCATGTTCTTACGGATCTGCTCAAGATCACACAGCAACTCAGTAACCACTGGAGAGAGAATTCAGGAACACTGATGCCCAAGCCCTGCTCTCTGCTACACCCTTCCCACTCCTCACTAGGCCTGAAACAGAAAACAAAAAGATTTTAATAATTAACCAGGGACCTGGGAACTGTTGATAGTAAATTTTCTGAGCTGAGCTTCCTCAAAGTGCGATATCGGAACTGACTCTGTTCCCGCCACACGTACGGACTGGGCATCAGCATCACAAAGCTCCTTAAGGCCTGGCCCATTGCTCCAAGCGCTCTCATGCGGGTTTCTGCAGAGCCCTGTCTCATCAGCTCTCTTGTTCAGATGGGTATGGGGGGAAGGGAGTGAGACAGGAGGGATGGGCTGTGCAGGATGCTTATACCCCATCTGGTCTGGCTGCAGGGGCGGAATGACGTTCCCAGCGCTCAGTGGACACTGAGGCACACGCAGGGGCTGTCGAAAGCAAATGGAGGAAGCAGCGGAAGTTGTATCAGCCCCCTCCATCGACGGGGCTGCCTGTTTCCAAGCTGTGCACGCTGGGGGTCCCGTTGGATCCCACGGTGCCTGGGCACTCAGGCAGCAGCAGGTGCCGTGCGCTTCCTGACCCTGCACACGGCAAGAAGGTCGCAGCCTTCCCGTTCGGACGTGAATGTTGTCCCGGTTCTCAGGCTTCCCCCACCTGGGGGGAGCCGGTTGCATTGCCCTCTGCGTGGAGAGATGCTTTCGAAGCCCTACGCCTGGCAAGGTTTCAGGGCCCTCAGGACACACGGCAAGGCGTCTCCCCTCCCCCAGTGGTTCCTGGAGTGTGGCGGGCTAGGATGGAGAATGGGATGAAGTGCCCAAGCAGCTTACAGGCTCTCAGGCCCTGGCAGTGTGACCAGATAGCAAGTATGAAAAATCGGGACGGGGGTGGGGGGCAATAGGAGCCCATAAAAAAATGCCCCAAATATCTGGACTGTCCCTATAAAATCAGGAGATCTGGTCACACTGGGAATGGGGTGCACCCTTCTGGGAGGTACCACTCATCAAGCAGGCACTGCTACATATGGACAACCTGCTGTAGCAAGCTCCCCTGGGCAGACTGGCTGTATGGAGCCTCCAGAGGGGGGACTTGTGGGGGGTCCTTCCATTTTATGTTGGGACATGGGGTGGGAGGGGTCAGATCTCCCCAAGCTTTGATGGACCCTTCTGACAACAGACCCTTTCCTTGTGCTTCCAGCATGGCTCAGCTGCTCCTTTCACTCTGCTCCAAGGACCTTTCTTTAATTGCATTCAATGCATTAGCCATAAGAAAGGCACTAACCAGCGCTAAAGGATTGCTCTGGAGCTTAACTCCGGGTTGCCTGAATTCTGCCCAGATACAGTCAGCCCAGCCTCACTGCCTGAAAGCTGTCCAAGGACAGTACAGTATTCAACTATGTCATTCCTAGTGTAAGCTCCCAAACGTGGGGGTGGGGGTAATTTAACAAACCGCAAAACCACCTTAGCCGCCAGCTTCAGCACTGCCAGTCAGGGTGGGTTGGGGGAGCATCTGAACTACACTGACACCCTGGAACCGTGGATTCAGATCTCAGCACGATGGCTCAGCCCTTCACACTGCAAGGATCAGTCGCCTTTCAAGCAAGGCATGTGCGGGTGTTTACAATGATACCATAAAACCCAACATTCCTGCCTATCCCACATGGACGGTACAGATCTAAGATCTGGGTTTTGCCCCAGTGTCCTCAGCTGAAGTGTCTCTTTCCCCCTCACACACACACACTTGTGCATTGCATTGCATGCCACTGGACTGCTGCCTTCTACCCCAGAGGTGGCTGCATTTCAGGAGCGATCTGCTTCTTGCACATACCGTGTTTAAAGAGCTTCCCCAAGGTGCTACATTAAGGTGGGGTCTTCAGCTCCAACGATACTCAGCACTGACAGAACATGTTTAATCCTCGAGGTGTTTTAAAAATATCAGCCAGTCACACGTACGCCAACGGACGCTTAGCTCTAGTGCCAGTGCAAGGCATTGCTATGATGGGACACAGCTTCTTATAACAGCTCGGGGTTAGCGAAGCAAATGGACTAAACCATAGCAACGATGGCTCCCACAGGGAGCTCAGGACATTCCAAACTGATCACGTGGCCTCGTGGCTTTCTGTCTAAGTCAGTGGTGGTAGCTCCCTGAGCTGTACTATGGATTAGTCCCTCAGAGTCCTGTCTGCTAACAGAGGGCCAATTAAATGCAAGAATTGGGGGGGAGTGGAAGGAGGGTAAGAGAACAGCTGGAGCATGATTTGAGCCAGAGGAAAAATGGCCTTCTGAGATTATCCAAATGGAAGCTGGATTGCAGCTCACTGAATTATAAGCTTGCTATGCTGTGGAACAAGCCAAGTGGTGCCCTCATTTGCCATACTTTCAAAGCTGATGCAGTCATTTTGCTCTTCAGTCCCAATCTGTTCTGGTGGCTAGTCCTCTTTCCCTGCAATTACCAGGCTAATGCATGCCACACAGGTGTTCCCAGCAGTCTCCCCATGCATATAGCAGGCCTTGGACTCCAGACCTGCATTCCCTGATGTCTCTGCTGTGGTCAAGAAGGGGAAGGGGCGCTGTCTCTTACAAAATGATACAGCTGCTTAGGACCACTCAGCTCTGAGTGTCTGCCTGTACTCCTGCCATCTCTGCAGGACACAGGTTAAAATCCCTGCAGTGATGATCAGAGGAGGACTGGGTGCCAAGAAACTGAGATCTGAACTTGTAGTTTCCTGTGTGGATTCTCCAGCAGATTGGTATGAGACACACCTGTCTTGAGAGGGATCAGTGGAGAGTTCAGTATCAGGTATCCCTCTCCCCTCACTTGAGCAGCTCTAGGAATAGTGTAGCAAGACCCCAGGACCAGCTATGTGCCACTCTCCACGGCTCGAGTCAGACAAAACTGGGCAGTTGTTCTGCCCAGCTGTAGCTGATTACCTGGAGCACTTCCTGGGCCATCATTTCCTTGCTGGTTTTCTCAGCCATTGGCCCAGTGCTGGTCTAATGGTTTCTGTCGAGGAGAAAGTTGGTGGCCTTTGCAAATAAAATAAGATGCAGCGAGTCTGCTGCCTCCAATGCATCAACGTTAACACTCATGCTGATCAGTGACTGAGGAGAGAGAGCACTTCAACAACAGGAGGAGAATGGTAATAAATGGACATGAGTGATTAACGAATCCTTCGCTAGACTTATGGAAAGAACAAGACACAGCAAAATCTATTTTAGCCTATTACTTTCCATTAATGAAGCAAATATAAGGAATAAAACTCCTCCAGGCCATGTACAGGGGAGGGGAATCTCTCTCGGGCCCAGGAGAAGCCCCCAAGCTTGGGAGATCAGGAGAACTGGAAGGAACAACACTGCAGCGGGGTAAGAGTGGTGGCCAGCCCATGCGCCCTTGGACTATGGGGGGTGCACAGGTGCCAGACCAAAGGGGAGCCCACAAAGGAGCAGAGACAGACACTCGCATGCTGTAGGATCCAAGTGTTTGTTTCAGAAAATGTTTCTAGCCCTGTGGCTCTGAAAGCCAACGTTGAAGAGTGAACGGAGCCGAACTGCTGCAGAGCTCCCCCGCGAGTCTCCAGTACACAGCCTGGAGAGAGAGCTCAGAGCTGGAGTGACCCAGGCCCCAAAGTAACCTGTGCGCATTGACTGTAAACTTTAACAACTGTGCTTTCAATGTCTGCATTAAACATTTCATCGCTGATCGGCTGAGCGGACTGACTGCAGAAGGGGGCGGCAATTTGGAGCTGCAGCAGGAAATAAAGGAGGGGGAGAGAAATGCAAAGAAGGGAGGATGGAGAAAGAGGAGAAACTAAAGGCAGAAACTGCAGCAGTCCCAACAATGAGCCGAATGGTGCGGAGTGCACCAAAGTACTGAACAAATACCCAACGATTACTGGGAGTTCAGTTATCAAGTAAAGGTCAGATTCTAGCCTTGAAGTCTGTGCAGTGCTCACCTGCCATCCCTGGGAACGGCTGCAGATTGAAGTGGGTGTGTAGGCCTAGATATATACCCCAGCTCCTGGACTCCAATGAAGAGTGGAATTTGCCCCCTCCCCAAATGAGTTTGACAGTCTGGCTTTTACGCAAGCATGTGGTGCGGTAAATCGCACAGTAGGGGCCACGCCCTGAGCTCATTAGTGTTCAGGGCCTCTCACCCTGCTGATGTTCTACCTCTCATACAGTTTCCTAGGGCTTGGAATCGTTTTACTTTTCCTTGATGCTTTCACTGCTTCAGGGGAAAGCTAAACTTTGACCACAAGAACTCACACCATCTTCCTGCTTCCTAATCCTCTCCCTCAAACTCCCCGGCGCGTCAGAACTGATTTCCTTCACTGACTGCTGCTGGGGATCTGAGTTCAAGCACCGCGTACGAAGAAGAAAGAATTCAGCATGACCTCCCTGATCGGCTCGGGGAGGAGTGCTATGTTGTGCTGTGCTGACAGCGAAAAGCACCCTTCCTTTTCCAGACTCAGATGAACCCAAGCACGGCCCAGATGCCTCCCCCATCCCAGCCCCCGCTTTTTGCGGGGGCATCGGTTGATGTACAGTCAGCGAATGGGGAGAAAGAACACAAAACTTCACAGAACACGCTACTGAGCGCAGGATTCTCGGCTGTAGAGCAACGCGTGGAAATCGAGTCAGATAAATTAGACGCCGCGGAAGCTATACATTAGTGCGAGCCAGGAGAGAGTGAACTGTACAAACATCCAGCAGGGGCCTTTGGGTGCTGCCATTATGGTGACGTATACTAAAGGAGAGCTGAGAGGGGGTGAGCCTCAGGTCCCCGGGTAAAGCACCCCAGGAGGGGGGTGGGGGAGGACGTGAAGAGCAGGGCTAGTGGCCAGGGCCTTTTACAGACAAAGACATGGGCTCATATCCTGAGAGAGTCGCAAATGAAGAGGGGTTGGGTAGGCCCCATGCCAGTCCAGCACGCCCCAGGTCTCTGCTCTGACAGGCCCAGCGCAGGATGCCCGGGCACTGGTACCCGGCGAGCGCCACTGCCGTGCCTTGTCCCTCACTGCCCTCACTGCTCCTCCTCCTTGCAATGCTTCAAAAGAGCCTGACTATTTGATCCCAGAAAATAGGCCACCTCTTCCCTTCCTGAGGCCGTGAGCATCACCCTGCCCTCGGGAGGCCCCGTTTCCACACTTACGCAATTCAGGCTGGAGAGGAGAAGAAATTCAACTAAATTAAAGGGAAAAAGCCCCTAACAACCAGCCCTCCCTACGAAAACCTTCTTCTTAAATCTACCGCAGAATAGCTCTGCGGGGCATTGTGAATTACATTCTCCTGGAAAATCTCTACCAACTGCAGCATATGTTCGAATGAGCCCAACAGCGGCTCAAATTAAGCTGCATTCAGCATTTCTCTAATTAGCAGGTAGAGCCCTGGTCAAGATCCCACTGCACATTTCCAAATACCAGAACTTCTGAGAGCCAACAGGACCCCATCTTCTTCCCCACCTGCTCTCCCTTCTGCAGGGATCCGGTTCCGCGACCTGCAGGCAGCCCTGGGAAGGCCAGCCTGGCCCTGCATCCAGAGGGGTTCAGCGCTGCCACCGCCCTGAAGCTGCTGCTCCGTTGCCAGCCCAGCAAGCATGATGGGCAGAGAGGGGGAAGCCTGGACACTAACGCTCCAGCTGACACCACGCAGGGCAACGTGCTGGCTGGAATCACCCGAACGCCACGTCCAGCAATGAAATGGGTGTGCAGCTTACCTGCTCCTCCGAGAGCTGGGAAATGTGATTCACGGCGGCGTAAGACTCGATCTTTGGGTTGAAGTGGTTGATGATGGCTCTGAAAGAGGAGGAGGAAGCTGTTAGGAATAGAGTCCAGGAGAGGAGATTCTCCCTCGCAATCTGAGCCAGTGCACCGGGGCGGGGATCTTCAAAAGATCCTCTCCCCTCCTACCCCTCCCCACTCCCACACACCCTGCTCAGCCTCCTCTGCCAAGCTGCAATGCTACTAGCAGCTGCCATGCTGCCAGCCCCCTTGATTCTATCAAACACGCATTGGGAAACAGCAAACATGGAGCCTGCCCACAGCGTGGGTGCTTAGCCCCAACGTTCAGCACTGAGTGCATGGGGGCTGTGCCCACAGCCTCCAGGGCAGGGAGTCATCGCCGCACCAGGGCAGGGCTGCAATTCCCTCTGCACCTAGTGGGCAGAGAATGAAGGTGGGGCTCACAGCCATGCCCTGCTCAGAGGGATCCCTCTCCCCAGCCAGTGAGGCACTTCCCAAGCCTGGTATCGCAGGACAGCTCGTCCCACGCGTCTCCGGTGTCTGCGAGGATCCCCACCGCCACTCTCTCTCAGCTCTGCACACTGGTCATTCTAGCCACAACCCTGCGCTCCCTCCCACCCCAGTGACATTAACCCAGGGGTCGGCAGCCTTTCCGGAGTGCTGTGCTGAGTCTTCACTGATTCACTCTCATTTAAGGTTCCCGTGCCAGTCATACATTTTACCGTTTTAGGAGGTCTCTTTCTATAAGTCTATCATATAGAACTAAACTAGTGTTGTATGTAAAGTAAATAAGGTTTTTAAAATGTTTAGGAAGCTTCATTTAAAATTAAATGAAAATGCAGAGCCCCCCCGGACTGGTGGCCAGGACCCGGGCAGTGAGAGTGCCACTGAAAATCAGCTCACGTGCCATAGGTCGCCTACCCCGCATTAACCTGTGGCAGAGCCCAGCGGAGCTGCTGTGGGCTGGTCTCTCTCGTCTCATTCACTTCACCAGCAGAAGGTCCCAATCCCAGGCTCTGGGCAGGCAGCAGGGGTAGGGGCTGGGGAATCTAAAACTAAACACGACAAGCCACGGCTGGAGATTTCCTCTTGACCTCCCATAGGGTTCTCCGAGGTGCCGCCGGCAGGACGAACGGCGAGACAAACACTAAACCAACTGAGTCTCTGCCGCGAGAGAGCCGGGATGGTGCCAGTGGAAACTCACACTTGGACAATGCCCTGTGTCCAGGCGGAGCTCAGGAACGCAACAGCCTTCGCTGCGGCTCAGAACGGAGGTGCCCCGTGATAGCAGCCTGGGGGAAGCGTGCCCAGCCTCATTATGCTGTGCCAGCAGTCAGGGCTTTGTGTCTTGTGCAAATTGCAGTAGTTGGGGCTGGTCCTGCTTTGAGCAGGGGGTTGGACTAGATACCTCCTGAGGTCCCTTCCAACCCTGAGAGTCTCTGATTCTCTGAAATCAGCATGAAGATCCACTCGGTCTCCCACCCACCTGTTCTAATGGGGTCTCCTCCTCCCACTCCCCCCCGAAGGCCTGTTAGCTGCTTTCTCACCTCCCCAGAGGTGGCAGGGACTGCTGAGATTCCAAGGTGCCACGCAGAGGCAGTGGGGAGAGAGGCTGCCTGGGAGCATTGTTAATTGCTTGCACGTCAGACAAATAAACAACAGAGGCAGGGGAATCTGAAAAGCAGGATTGACTCTGCCACCTTCTTCTGCCTGTAAAACTCCCAGTGACCCTAGGCCAGCTCACTGGCGCGAGGTCTCCTGAGCACCCACAGCTCTGAGCTGCAGGGACCCTGCCACCACCCTCATTACGGTCTCCACTCCTTTGACAGGTGCCACCGGATAATGCAAGGGCAGGAGGTCTCCTGGCAGGCAGCTGGTCGTCCCTGCAGGGAGGGAGCGAGTCCGGAGGCTGGTGGCCCTATCTTTTCCTGGTTCACCTGCAGGACAGAAGCATCCGTGAGTGAGCAGCTCACTGTCCGGTAGCCAGGCCTCCTTTTAAGCTGCCTGTTTCATGGCTGGCTGGAGTAAAGTTTTCCCCTTAACTGCTACACTACAGGAACTGAAGACAGGACGCACAACTCCTCCCACAAGGGCTGGCGGCTCAGTGGGACTCGGTGCACTGGTTAAGGAACAGACCGAGCAGTCGTTTGTACCCACTGCTATGAAGCACTTGTCAATGGGCTGCTTCCTTGATCCCTGCTCAGCTCTGAGCTCCTGGAGCCACCATTCACCCTGGTGAACTGGCTTCGGTTTTAAAAGCCTTGAACTAAAGCACACTCCTCACAGGCCACGGGAAACGCTGGGGAGCAGGGGCACGGTCTACAGGTTTGTTTCTTTAACAAACCTCCGAGCGCTGTCCCACCTCCATGATGGAACCATTCCCAGCATGCTCTGCTGCGGTGCTGCCCTCCTCGGGACAGAGGAGTGAGAACAGCCCAGGCTGAAATCCTGGTCCTCGTCTAGGTCCCCAGCACCATGGCGCCCATGGACACAGCACAGCTCCTCCTTGACGCTGGCTGCTTCATGGGAACGGCTACTCTGTACAGCACATGGGAGCTGGGCTCCGTGATGTGCAGACACTCCCCAGTCTCTGCTTCACCCCCATCCTCACAGCAGAGCAATCCCAGGGATTTCTTTCTCCATCAAAGAGGAGGTAACTCCGAGACGTCTCTGGGTTTTACCCCTCAAAACCTCTGCCATATGGACGTGAAACTATGGGCCGTCAGCTGCCCCGGATCAGCGGGACGCACCTCAGAGCTGCCGTACGCGTTACCAGCTGGAATTTCACTTGGCAAAGCAGCTACTCCCCAGTCTGCCGCAGCCAAGCACCATCGGGAGAAAGCAGCTCTCTGCACAAGCTCCCGTTATGGGCAACAAAGCCGCAATTCCAGTCTCTTGGTCTGAGTTGCCCCAGGGCAGCTCCCTGATTTGGAGGCTGGGATAATTTCCTCCTGATGGTGGCACCGGTTGGGACCTGGTACTTGAGGTGCCCAGAGCTAGAGAGAATGTTGTGCCTGGTATTCGTGAGGAACTGGCGACCTGAACAGCGAGGAAACGTTTTCCTCCCCAGCCCAGCCTCTGACGCTGTGCACAGGTCCCTATGCCCACACTGCAGCACCCAGAGAGGTTATTTCTCAGGCAGACTTCAGAGCAACCTGGGGATGCCACTTCTCCACCAGCACCCCACGCCCTGCCTGATCTACAGCGCAGTGGCTGGTCTCCAGCTGACGAGAGCAGAGACTGTCACTGCTCGCAGGGGGAAAGAGGGTGAAATAGGCCCAACCATCCAGGAGTGGATCCCAGGTGACCTTGTCTTTGGGCTAAGGCCGAATGCAGCGAGGGAGAATACACCTCTGAACCTCCGGAAGAGTGAGGGGTGAAGAGGGGCTCAGAATAAGCTGCGCTGATCTCCTTCCTAGGAGATCCCTCACACACTGACTAGCCAAGTCCAGTCTCACAGTTACCTCAGATCTCAGACCTGCTTTGGGCAGCATGTCGAGCAGAGACAGGCACTTGGGGGCCACGTGACAGACAAGTTCATGTTTCTTTCCAAACGACGACGGATGCCATCTAAGCCCCTGGTGACGTAGAGCTTACTGAGTGGGAGTGGGGGATGGTGGAAGAGCACACAGGGGCTAAGGGTAAGGTTTTCAGATGTGACTTAGGATCCTAAGTTCTTACTAATCAAGAATCAGAGGGGTAGCCATGTTAGTCTGGGATTGCAGAAGTAACAAAGAGTCCTGTGGCACCTTAAAGACTAACTGAAGTATTAGAGCATAAGCTTTCGTGGGCTAATACCCACTTCGTCGGATGCATGCCACGAAGTGGGTATTAACCCACGAAAGCTTATGCTCTAATACTTTAAGTTAGTCTTTAAGGTGCCACAGGACTCTTTGTTACTTGTGCAATCCCAGACTAACAGGGCTACCCCTCTGATTCTTGACAACATGCAAGGCACTGCATTTAGCCATATGGAGTGGAAATCCATCAACTTCTAAGTTCTCACTGAAAGCCAGTGGGACGTAGCCTCCTGAATCACCTGACACTTGCGAAAACATTAGCCCAACTCGCTCCACGTCTCAGTGCCTCCTCCCTGGAGGATGTTTTCTTCTGTGTCCAGCTGGGCCCATGGGGAGAACACAGCCAGAGGCAATGGACACTGCCTCAGGAAGAAACCCCCCTAAAGCAAAATGCTGCACACAGCCTCCTGGCAGGAGTAAATGGCTAAATACCACTGCAGGGTTTGTCAAACTCATCGCACACTGTCACCAAGGCACGTGAGATCCGGCTGGGTCCCCTACCCATGATGCTGGCCGCAGCAACCAGGGGACCTGCCTGCAAAATGGAGCGAAGCGAGGCAGGCAACAGGGGGAGCGATGCTGAAATGTGGCCAGGAATTGCATTGCTGATCGCTGACACGGGGGCTCTCCCTGCTCAGAAATGTAAGCGTGTCGGAGGGCTCCAGGAAGGAGCAGGAAGCCTGTTAGCAAGTCAGCAATACAAGCCTGCATTGAGTCCATTTATCAAGCCCTTGTTGTTCCCAGTCCAAGGCAGGTCGAATACCAAGTGCTGGGCAGAGCGGTAATCTGTAGCCAGAGCTGTTTCACACATTGCCACTCCAATCAGCCAGGGTTATCAATTCACTCAGCATTCAGGGACTGTGAAAGGCTCCTAGCATCACCCCAACAGGCTGGCGTTAATCCCTTCCCAGCTGCACAGTGTGATCTCTGCCCACAATAGTTCTGTCAACTCAACTGAACATTGGCAAGAGTTGTGTGCATCAGGCAGCACTGGGGCACCTCTGGCCAGGCTGTGCACAGCACGACCCTCAGCATCAAAACCAGAACATCAAATGCTATTTACTATCTGTGTACCCGCAGCTCCCAGGAGTCCCCACCGGGGACCAGGCCCCCGAGCACCATGTTAGATGTGGTACAAACACAGAGCAACAAGATGGTCCCTCCCCCAAGTCTAAATAACTCAACACCATCCTCATTCCCCTTCGACCTCTGTCGGCCTAACGGCCAGTCTTGCTGCAGGACGTCTATTGGTCAATTCCTGATGATCTCAGAGCACGCACTGAGCCGCTGACACCGTCCGTGTCCGATCGGAGCGGGCAGAGCGGGAGGAATGCGACACAGTCAGTTTTCTTTTAGAATGATGGATTTTATAACGTTGGCTTTTGTATAGAAAGGGAGAGTGTGAGGTCCAGTGGGTAGGACTCAGAACCAGGTGCCAGGAAACCTGGATTCTGTACACAGCTCTCCAGCTGATTCACTCACGCCTCCCTGTGCCTCAGTTTCCCCAGCTGTACAATGAGGATAAGGATGATCACCTTGGTAAAGTGCTTTTGAGATTTATGGATGAGAAGCTAGGCTACAGACAGCACTATAGACAGTGAACATTTACACCAGGAACTACCTTGCACTATTCTCACATACCAAACTACCTCCCTCCTCTCCTTCAAATCCCTGCTCAACACACACACTGACAGTCCTTTTAATGACAACTCTTCACCTACGCGCTGTGTCCCAACTAGCTAGTAATCTGCTCCTGGGGCAAGGACCACGTCTCCAGGCTGTCTCCACACACTCCCAGCACTCAAATAAAAAGGCAGGAAAACCCATTACTAAGTGCCCACAGCAATTGTCTGGGTCATTCGGCAGGTCTAGCGCCTGGCAGGAAGGTTTAGTCTGTGTAACAAATGCCTGGAGGGCACTTCTAAAAAGCAGGCATAGATTAAACACAAGCAAACCATCTGGAATGGCAGAGTAACTTCTCCTACTTATTCTACTTTAATCACAGACGGCTACTTTAGAGCAGGCGGTTGGATTTCTTCAGCTCCCTCACTTTAATGAGCCCTCAATTAAGCAGCAAGTCCACAACTTGAGGGAGCACACGGCCGGGAGAAGACAAGACAAAGGGCTATTTTAATCAGAGGAGAGCTCATATTTCAGCTCACTGGAAATGTCTGACTCAGCACTGTTGTCATTTCTGGAAGAAATAAGCCCACTACACCTGCTCCGTTCTATCACACAGAGATGTATTGATTGTGAAGACCGGCTGCGTGTTTGGTGGAAACACACGTCCTATTTATTTAATGAGACAGGGACAGAAGCCTAAGCGTGATGAGGGAGGGGGGGTGAGCTTTGGGCAGGTTTCCAGCTTTCCTCATTTGATCCAGCTCCTCCCACGACAGGGAACGTGCAGAGTGGTGGTGATTTCTACACGGCTCTCTCCAATGTGCATTGCCACCTCCTCACTTGTGGCATATTGAACAATTGGTTACACCAGCCTTGTTCGAAGGATAAACTAATTTCTTTAACGTGGCTCATCACCAGAGGTTTAAGCCAAGTGAGATGCCAAAGTCCCACTTGTTCACCTAAGTTGCTTCCTCTAAGCTTCTTGTCCCAGGCCGACCTCAGAGGTGAAAAGATGAAGTCACAGCAGTTAACCCAGGTGTCCTGGACAGTGCATGGCAGCTGGGAGGGATTCTATCCACACGGCCCGTCTGCTCCAGAAATCCCATCAGCAAGGCTCAGCCAAGTGCACCCCGTGGCCTAGCAATCACCATGCACAGGGAGCTTCCCTTTGGGGCGTTAGAATTAATTAGGCTTAGCGAACAGCTTGATTAAATTAAGCAACATAAATGATCAAAACGTTGTCAGAGGCTTCTTAAATGCCAAACGTTATCCCGAGTATTACTAATACACAGGAAGAAGGCGGCCAATCAGCCTACCATGCCCTCTCCCCGGACAACGCGCTGCTTGTTGACGGTGTTTTCCTACAAGAGATTCGTCTAGATCCTGCCTCAGTGACGGAACGGAAAGGGGATCACCGTGTTCAAAAGGGAAAGGCAACACTCCCTCCACACCTTGCATCCCAAAAGCAATAATTAAACCCATGAGATACTTCGGAGCCTCAGCACCCCTTCAGTGGGTGCTGCCTGGTGCACGGGTGGATCAAATCTCGGAGTCTAGAGCTTGTCACCTGGTTCCTGGCTGTTCGACAGCAAAACACAAAGCTCAGCAGGTCCAGCCTGCAGGGTGCTCTGGTCACAGCGATGTCCTCTCTTCCCCTCTAAGCCCCAACCAGCAGCTTCTCTCAATGCAAGGGGCGGGGACACTCTCTTCCTAGGCGCTTTCAAAGGACGACAGGGGCTGTAACTGTAACAATAACCAACCAGCACCAAGGTGTCCCTTCCAGATCCTAGCTGGGCTCTCACCCCAGGTACCAGACGCTCCCTGCCCAGGGTAGTTCCCTCACTGGCCTCTCTAGCAACTGGCTTGTATCACCACCTGGCTGGACAACATTTTTACAAATGAGCAAATGACAGGGCAGAGATATTCCACTAGTCCAGTGATATACAGTGACCGCCTGCAGAAAATCAGAGGTATTGAACGTCACCATCTGCCTCTCTGCTGACAACAGTTAATAATTGAGGACAAATATTGATTTATTCATAGTGACCACTGAAATGGGATCATCATCCACCAGCTACCTCAATTCACATGACAAGTTTAGAGTCCAACTCTGGAGACTCAAAACATTGCAAAACCTGGCATGCCTGTGAATGCTGAAACATTTTAATTACTCATTATGCCCATTAGTAGCCTAATTAGTCATTTTAGTACAGGACATTTACCTTTCAGAAAAACAGAATGCCTAGTTCATTGGAGGCTTCTTTTACTGCTGAATACCAAATGGCTCACAGTAACCGGCTTCTAAACACACCAAGCAACAAGTGAAATTTCAGAAGTTTATATTCCATCCCTCCAGGCCCACATAAAGCTCCCTGGGAGAGGCAAAGGGGCTGTTGGGCTAATTAAGCATCTGAAATTTTACCATAAACAGTATAATTTAAAGTGAATGCAGATGACTCTCACTGTGCTGTTCTGTCAGGGCTCAGCCCCCAGGTGACAGTGAGAGAAAAGCCCCGCTCTTTAGAGCATAGAACAGAGATTTCTTCCATCGCCCCAGCAGTGAGACTGGCTGCCATGGAGCACCGGCCCCTCCACACCGCAGCCGAGAAGCCGCTGTCCTTTTCAGGGTGGGTGGATGAATGGTCGGAACAACCTGAGCAAGCCATAAACGGCTAAAGCATCGAAGGACTCTTGAATAAGAGAGGGTTGGGCTCGCTCACTGGCTGAGCAAGAATCAGCCACACAACGAGGGAAGAGAAATGTAACCCCCTGCCGATATTTAACCGAGTTAATAATTACACCCACCCTGTCTGTTACGGCTGTGTCAGCGCAGCCGTGTAAATCTCAAACCCATCTTAACCTCCCCGACACTACCTGCCACTCCGCGGGCTGAAACCTGTTATTTACAGTCCCGTTCTCCACAGAGACAGGATGATGCCAGTCTGGAAATTCACCTGCCAGTGCTCAGGGGCTGCAGAGAATGTTTA
Organism: Dermatemys mawii; assembly: GCA_007922305.1. NCBI lineage: Eukaryota > Metazoa > Chordata > Testudines > Dermatemydidae > Dermatemys > Dermatemys mawii. Next base: position 10,687,727 of record ML677382.1, read on the forward strand.
AGGGGAACTGTTTGGGCGACACTTCTGCTGCTCAAAGGTCATGACCTGGGGCGCAGGATGTGGAATCAAACGTCAAACCTGAGGCACTGATCAACGCAAACTTGCAGGTAATTTTTAAGGGAGAGGGGAGTAGATCTTCCATGGAGATGCTTTGCCAAGGAAAGTCACAGAACTAACCCTCATTATCCTCCCTCTCTGAGCAGCTACATCCAGTCTGAAAGCCTGAGGATCTCCGTCTCACCATGAACACACATCTCTTCCGCTCTTGGGGTAGAGGACTCAGAAAGGTTCACCCTAGCTTGCTGCATGGGTATTCCCTGCACCCCAGGAGCCTTCATTTCTGCCGTTTACACCCCTTTGCCCAATGTACTTCCTGGAAAGGTTCCCTCTACCTGCCCCATGCCCACATCTCCCTTACCTGCGCTGTGTTTTTCTAGGGCACTCAGTGCCATGGCATTGTCTTGAATGATCTTTGGGCACCTTGCCCAGCCATAGCTCTGCTCCAATTTCTACCGACATTGACTAAGATGTTCCGCTGGACTGGGCAAGAGACAGACAAAAACTGGGACATATTGGGAGGAGACTTTTACGTGCTGTATCTGGGACTGGAAACAATTCCCATCTCTTTAGGTTCTCGACCTGCCCTCATCCCTATGGTATTAGAGCACCATCCCGCAGTGCCCTAAGCAACATGACTTAGCATGTCTTATACAGGCTGCACTCGCTAGTCAAAGGGGAAAAAAGGTGATGGTTTGTGTTGTTTTTTCATTTATATCTGTATTTACTTTCCATCCGTGGTGCTGCATGTGGTTATTACTGAAGGCAAGGTGAAAGGAGCACATCTTCCACCTGGAATGGAAAGTGGCGAGATTTAGAGACTCTTCAAAGTTATTTGCTGACTTTTTCTGCCATGCAAGTCGCTGAAGAAAGGGCCGGGTGTTACAATTGCTATGACATTGACGCTGCACCACAAAATGGCTTTCTGGAAAATAAGCCCTCTATGACCTTGCTTTACCGGTCTACTGGTTTTAGAACAACAAAATGTCGATAAAAACCTAACAGAATAAAGCAGACATTGCAGATGGGTCCTAAGCATCATTACACACAACATAAAGCGAGTGGCAGTGAAGACTGGCCTATGACAACAAGTCCCAGACCTCTCCATAGGAAGGCAGAACAGGTGGTTTGCTTCTGACCTCTCACAACAGTAAAATTTCCTGACGAGATGCACCCGTGTAACAAATACAACCGGAATTATTGTGGGGCTGCAATGTCCAGAGAGGAACATCAGATCTTCAAGGTCAACAGCATGAAATGGATCACATGAGTTGCAATTATACAACTTTGTAACACTCCAAACTGCTACAGACAGCTATACACTTAAGCCAGAAGCACCTGGTGTTATGGGTCCCATTTTGGGGTGCCCAACTGGAAAGCGTGGTCCTGATTTCTGGAGATGTTGAAAATCCACAACTCCAACTGCAGCCAATAGGCTCAGCACCCCGAACTCAGGCCCAAACCATCTGAGGCCGGACATCCAAAAACCGAGGCTACCTTTGAACATTTTAGCCTTCGTCAATAAAATGAACATTCAGGAAAAGCACAAGCAAAACTGATGGAAAAAAAGCTGTGCAAAATGTTTCCTCCATGTCTGATAATTAACAAATACTAAAAATAGAGGCCAGACCCTCAGCTGATGGAAATTCTGGGATTTCGCCCAAAACAAACTGTAATTTTAATATTCAACTTGCATTAACAAAACTACAGCGCCAGCTTGTTTTAAGGTGTTTGTTTCTTCTCTATCCCTTTCAGCACCCCTCCGGAGGATGCTGAAATGTTCCTTTCAGACCCATTTTTGCCCTTGAATTTGGCCTGTAAATTGATTTCCTCCATGGTTCTGAGGGACATGCAATTAACTTGGCACTTTGCTTATTTTCCTGTTTGTGAACCACATCACTGATGTCTGCCCAGCACAGGAAAAGATTTTAAACAATATTGTTATTGCACACCCAGCAGGGGGAGCTGCTCTCTAGGAGAGGTAGGTTTGTGGGGTGAGTGGAATGAAATGGGGATGTCACAAAGTCTTCATGCGCTCAGGTCACTGCTAAAAAGCCAGAAATTACCAATAGTTGATACTCAAGTGGTACGGCCCCGGCCATAATTCCCTCATACTTGGAAAATATCAACTGTGCAATTTCCAAGCCACTGTTGGCAATCTGTGCACACACTGACTTTATTTAAGGGTGTGCATGTCTTATCTGTATGGACAGCGACACGCGTTCCTCAGTAATTTAACACTGGTTCTGAACTGCCACACTAGGTAATAAAGTGCTGCAAAGATCTCGCTCTGAAAATATTAGTCTAGCTTGTGATGGGAAAACTGTAAGTGCAGCACAGAACACTCACACTGCCCCGGCTCGGCTGCCAAAAATGCAGCACTCTCCCCTCACATGGGCTTCATTTTTCTATGCCAAAATTCTCCACGTGCTTTCAAAAATCGTATTAGCCAGCTTCTCTCCAGTGCTTGGGAATGGACGAACTGGACCCTGGACTTTGGGATGGCAATACCATGCCCTTATGAACAGCCGTCACCCCTCAGGGGTAAAACCAGTCTGAGGCATTAGAGAACCGATTATTATTATTTTAAATACCAGGTCAGATTTTCCAAGACCCTCCACCCAGTTATCATGGGAAGTAACTGCTCTCTAAAAGCCAACACGTGCTAGCTGATCGGCACATAAGCAGCGACATGGACCGGGTATTTGATGCTAATGACCAGTGACCAATTCAAGGGTGGGCAATGTCTCTACGACACTGAAAAAAGGAAAATTATGTAACCCTCTTGGGAAAAAAATGAATTGAACACTTCCTGTGGGGCAGATCGAAATTTGGCTCATACACACTCAGTAGTGACAGAGAGTCCTGTGGCACCTTAAAGACTAACTAAAGTATTAGAGCATAAGCTTTCGTGGGCTAATACCCACTTCGTCGGATGCAAGACGAAGTGGGTATTAGCCCAAGAAAGCTTATGCTCTAAAACTTTAG
>ML677382.1:10691171-10728156 GCA_007922305.1 Dermatemys mawii
CTTTGTCACTTCTGCAATTCCAGACTAACACGGCTATCTCTCTGATACTTGACACACTCAGGATGCTCTCCAGGGACAGGATTTAAAATTACAACGGGGGAGGACAAATTCCATTTTGCAAAGGGTTTTCAGATTTCAAATCTAGCTGTTTCTTATCAAAACCCTCAATTTTTGAAATTCTCCATGGAAAAAAATTCTGAAAAGATTTCCGTTTCAGAGCAAAACATTTTGTTTTGACAAAAGAAAAATGTTTATATTGTATTGTATTATATAAAAATGAAAGTGAAACATTTCTAAACAAAAAGTTATTTCCAAAGAACAGAAGCAAAGTGTTTTATTCGGATAGTGTTGAAACGGGATATTTTAACAACCTACGAACTTTTACCCTCCATTTTTTCTCCAAAACAAAATTTCAGCAAACCAGGTAAGATTTTCCTAAGTGCTTCCATTTCTTACAGAACTGCATTTTCCAACACAAAATGTCTCTCAAACGTTTTCCGACAAGCTCCATTTATAATACAAAACTCACTTACTATTGGACAAGGTTTTACATCACGCGACCCAGGTGCACCCAGCAAAGTTGGCAATTTAGTCCCCATCGCAAATCAGTTCCATTCTCCTACTTCAGGGATGGCTCAGAGAGCAGCCCCCATCTCCCGCCTGGTTACCACCACCTGTACTAGTCAACTGCACCATGTGACAGGATCTTCAGAGGCAGCATCTCCGATAGCTCCTCTATTGAACGACTTACTGAAAGTTAAGTGTGGCCGTGGGCTCCCAGCAAATTGGTCCACAGTTAGGCAAAGTTGTGCTAGGTTATCACGCACGTGGCCCCGAAGACTTGCCAGGCTGCTATAGAAAGCCAGCTGCATCGCAACTGACCTTCACTGTCCGAACTCTCTTTAAAGAGCCTGAACAATTAATATTCACTCCGCTTCCGAGGCTTCATGCCGCATGAGTGACAGCGAAAGGCAGCAGAGAGACCAGGAGCCTGTCTCTGCCCAACCCGAGAACTGTTAACCTCCATGACAAGCCGGAAAATGTCAACAGCCCTCAACAACTTATTGAGTTAAACCCCCTCTTCCGTCATTTAATACACACAAAGGAGAGAGGGGCAGCATGAAGAAGAATAAAGATGCACGTACTTCACACACACACGTCACACCCTCAAGGTTATGGAATAGGGAACAACTAATCAGGGATCCAAATGAGGTGGTTGCTTAAAGTTGCCCTCAAACAAAACCTTAAAACACGGAAGATTCCATAGTAGCCCCTGCGCTGAAGTGCTAATTGCATTCCCGGTCTCCTTTTAAAGAAAAGGATTCTAACACACTATCAATAATTCACTTTTCAGTGGCTTTAGTTGCCTCATAAAGAGCCAGTTCAGATAATTAAACATTTTGGGACTATGTTCCCTTGTTACTCTAGAGGGAATTGTGATTCAGCAAAAACTACTCTGCCGAGGCCCAGTCCTGCTTAGTTCAATCACCTCGCACCAAGAAATCCTGCAATCCGAACGCGGACCCTTTGGCTGCAGCACTTTTGTTTATGAGCTAGTAAAACAAGGTCATGACAGGTTTATGCAGTCGACCTGATCTACACTTTTGTTTGTGGGCATCAAAGATTCAGCTCCTGCTCCTTTGGCTTCCTGGTGCTCACAAGGTGCATCTAACAGAGTAACCGCTCCTCATCCTCAGATTTCAGAGCTTGTGAAAGAATGGGGAGGGACGCCTCCTGCAAGTGCCAGGTGTGCCATGGACTGGTGATAGGAGAGCTCTTCCACATGCATTTTGTCCTGAGCCATGGTGCGCTCAAGCCTGGCCTTGGAGCATGCCAGGCGATGCCCGATTGTGCTAGAGACTGGGCTAAATCATTGCTCACAGGGTATACACAAGGACTTAAACCCAGCTCTCCAGAGGAGAACAGCTTTGGCATTATCCCACTATGACACTCTAAACTCTCCTATTACTTCACATGTCAACTCTGGTTTCATTCTGTGCTGCCGAATGAGCCGTCAGAGACCTGGCCCCAGAACTCATTTCCCTCCACCGCCCCGTCTGCACACTTCACGCTGTGCAGAGCGGCCAGGCTGCCAGGAGACCATTGCACAACACAAGTCTGCCAAGCTGACAAGTAGGATTTTAAATGTCATTAACAAAGGAAACATCCTGATGTCCTGCTCTGAGGGCAGCCCTGGCTGAGGGCACCCTGAAAAACACAGTTAAGAACAGCTACAATGTGATGCTGTCTCACTAGCCTTTTCCAGAAGTCCTAATGAAGACGACAGAGACTAGGCTGAATTAAGCAGCATTTGGCCCCACTTCACCCCTTTCCAGGAAGATCGGAGGGTCTCAAGGTGAGGAAAGCTTGTTTCTCCCCACCCCCAACTCAGACTGCTCAGCTCTGACAGTTCCCCGCCTGTGGTTAAAAGATGACGTGAGTACATTACTCTGGATAAACACTTCCTTTTAAATCCAACCAAACAAAAGAATTATCACAACAGTGCTGCACGCTGGCTCCCCGGTGCTATAATTGTACTGCTTATAAACCTGCCACCATGTGCAAAATCCCCAAGACCCTCGGAGATGTGTGAACCGGGTGTGGCTGAACACGTAAATAAGATCAAACGCAACACTTTGACCAGGAGGCCAGGCTATGGACTCATTTCCCCACAACTTGCAGGCAGCACTGCCCCAATCAATCACTCCTCTCTGCATACATCTTCCTCTGTAGGCCCCATCCCCACCTCCCACCACATCCTCATGTATGATCATCGCTGGGACTGTCAACGGAGAGAAAAACCACTTGTCTGGAAAAGTCAGAGGTTTCCAGCCTACAGATGTCTCACTGAGCATCTCCTCTTTCACGGGACTACACCTTTTAGGTGACAGCTCTTCCAAAGCTGCTTCCAGCGCAGTCCTTTGGTTTAATTGCTGTGCTGATGGATTTTGATCATTGTCAGACATGGCTTGGCAAAGAGCAACATTTTCACAACAGGGAAACACAAGGCTCAGGTGCAGGAACTGGGATTGTTCATGTTTAGATTTAAATGAGACTTCTAGTAAGATAAGGGGGAGGGAATATCTTCTATTTGGCCAGCTTCTGCTGGTGAGAGACCAGCCTTGGAGCTCCACAGAGCTCTTCTGCAGGTCTGGGGAAGAGACGCTGGGCGTCACAGCTCAGTGGAGTGCAGACAAGTGACTAGACAGGCCACCTCTGGAGGGACTGGGCACTGGGGACAGCAGGAGCAGAACTATTAGCACTGGAAGTGGGATGTGACCAAACTCAACAGAGCTAAAACCAACCCCCCAACTTGGAATTGGGTAACTTGTAACAAACAGCACCCAGAGAAACGCTGACTGGAGTGTGAGATAAAGGGTATTTTCTCCCAATTGATGGAATCATCCCCTGGCTGATCTCGCTAATGTAGACAGGACCACAAGCTCAAATGTTTACTAAACCGTTGGGAGAAGAAACCTCTTTGCTAAAGAATCAAGTTGCCTTGACATTCTCGCTCTTTTCAACGTAACAAGTCACCAGGAGAAAAAACTTTTCCCTCTTTAAAGAAACCCAACATTTACCCATCTTCCCAGACATTTATATACATCACAAAGACACAATATAGGGCACAAAGCCAATTCTGTTCCCATCTGCAGGTCACCTTTTGCAAGAGAATTGGGAGATTTCATACAGGTGCGCTGGATACTTTCCAGTTGGAATAATTATATTCTGGCTCCCTAAAGCTTCGTGAGATTTCAGATGGATAAATTATACATCCCGTCCCCTCATGAAACGGACTCTGCAGTGCAACTAGTGCAAAATGGCTGTTTGTTGAGTTATTTTATACCCGTGCACACAGCCTATAAAGCACTATGATCTTCGGGGTGAAAGGGGTGTACAAATGTGAGGATTATGCAGCTAGGACACAGACCTGGGCCTGGATCTTACTGTGATTCCCCTGCATGGATTTGATTCCTGGCTAGTCTGAAATGAAGTGCTGCTATATCTGTATGTTCAAAGCTGTTGCTTTTAGTGCTGAGGTATAGCTTACCAGTCCCTGAGTAGTGACTAAGGCAGTAAACCAGGTAAGCAAACGATCTGCTTCTTACTCTACGGTTAACGGAGAAAGTCGTGACCCTGATTAGATCATCTTAAAGTGTCCCAATCTCTAGGATGTTCCTACATCATACAGCTCACCAGACCTGGTATCTCGGCATTATTTATGGCACTTACTTAGGGAAACGGAGACACAAATCAATAGGAGCTCTAACAGATGGGGTCTTCATGGGGTTCTGCTGCAGCAGCAGCATCCAATGCTGAGCAGAGTCTTTCACTAAGACACTGACAGAGCAGGGAAGATTGCTTAGAAAAGCCTGAGTGAAGAGAGATTCCAATTGCCAGCATTTCTCTGAATGAGGCCAGCGCCTTCAGAGTCCCATCTGCACACGGGATCCAGCAGGGCAGAGAGCGGGCCCTGCGCACATTTCCCACAGCTGGAGTATAAATAATGAAAGGGGGATACAGTCCAGCTCCCTCACTGGGCTAAGGCAGCAAGGCTGGAACACAGGTGGCTTTACCTGTCAGAGGCATCTCGGCTGGAGGAGAGACGGATGGGAGTTGTATTCACTGCTGGCACTTGATACTGGGTCAAGGGAGACTGTTGCAGATCTCAGCTGTGCTGGCGTTTGCTATGGGACAGCGCAGATGGAAGGGTCAAGCTGGGTGGTAGGCTAGCTTTGGTATGGACAGAAATATGGGCTGGAGCCTTTAAGTGACAGTTCAGCAGCAGGTGAGTGTGTCTTCCCCACCCACAGAGAAACATCCAAGCTTACAGCTCCATAGATTTAGGATGACAGGTGCCAGCAGAATACATCACGGGCTCTATAGGAAAAAATCTTCAGATCAGCCTGTCTCTAGCTACTCCCAGTTCTATTCACCTCGGCTGGTCTCCCCAGACAAGAGTGTACGGCTAAGAACCAGTGACCATTGGAGGCGGAGTTACAGCTGGGGTCTCTGACACTGATCCATCTGTTTTTCTACCCTGTCTGCTTGGCACATTGGGGCAAAACTGAGGACCACTGATTTCAGATTTAATGAAACTGAGATTTGCCCACAGAGAATTGCGCAAAACTGCCTTCGGCACCTTCTGCCCCTCCGTGCGCTTCCCCCAGCGAGTCTGCCCAGGTGGGGTCCTGGGGAAGCCCGTGGATCTGCATCTCAACTCCACAGTCAGACATGACTCTCAGCCAGCCAGTAAAACAGAAGTTTATTAGATGTCAGGAACATGATCTAACACAGAGCTTGTAGGTACAAAGAACCAGACTCCTCAGCTGGACCCATTTTGGGGGGTCAGGGAGGCCACACCATGTCTGTGCCTCCCTGCCTTTCCCCAGCCAGCTCCAGACTAAAACTCCCCCACCCTCCTCTGCCTTTGTCTCCTTCCCAGGCCAGGAGGTCACCTGATCCCTTTGTTCTCCAACACTTCCAGCTAATACCTTGTGGGGCGGGTGGGGGGGGGGGGGGGGGGAGGGAAGGGCCAGGCCATCATTCACCCGGAGACAGGACACTCAATTGGCCATTCAGTTGCACTGGTCCTTTGTGCTGCAACAATCTCAGCCCTTATCCCACCACCTAGAGACTTAAGAAATGCACAGGGGAAACTGAGGTACTCACACAGTATCCAGAGAGAGCATTAAGACCATTCCCACTCCGTCACAGAAGGGACCTGAGGAGGTCATTTAGTCCAACCCCCTGCTCAAAGCAGGACCAATCCCCAATTAAATCACCCAACAGATTTTTGCCCCATCTCTCTAAATGGCCCCCTCAAGGATTGAACTCACAACCCTGGGTTTAGCAGGCCAATGCTCAAACCACTGAGAGGAGCCCAGTTTATCAAGCAATCCAGACTGCTCTAAATCACTGACCCGGCCAACTGTGATTTACCACTCCCCCAATTCTTGTGTCATCAGTAAACTTCATCTGTGATGATTTTATTTCTTCCAAGTCACTCAGAAAAATGTTAAACAGCATGGGGCCAAGAACAGATCCCTGCAGGACCCCTCTGGAAACACACCCACTTGATGATGACTCCCAATTTGTTATTACATTTTTAAGTCTTTCATTTAGCCAGTTTTTAATCCACTTAGCGTGTGCCAAGTTAGTTATAGCACTAGTTTTTTAATTAAAATGTCATGTGGTACCAAGTCAGACCCCTTAAAGAAGTCTATTACATCAACACTATTGCCTTTATCAACCAATCTTGTAATCTTATCAAAGAAAGAGATCGTTAGTTTGAGATGATCTATTTTCCATAAACCGATGTAATTAATGCAAATAAACATTATCCTCCTTTAGTTCTTTATAAATCAAGTCCCCTATCAGGCACTCCATTATCTTGCTCAGGATCTATGTCAGACTGACAGGCCTATAATTATTATAAAATACTGCTACATCATCAGCTTTCTTCCAGCCTTCTGGAATTCCCTCAGTGTTCCAAGACTTAATGAAAAATCAACATTAACAGCCCAGAGAGCTCTTCATCCAGATCTTTTAAAACTCTTGAATTAAGGTTATCCAGAACTTATGAGGGGAGGCTGAGGTAACTGGCCTTATTTACTCTGTAGAAGAGAAGAGTGAGGGGGATTTGATAGCAGCCTTCAACTACCTAAAGGAGGATTCCAAAGGGGATGGAGCTCGGCAGTTCTCAGTGTACCAGATGACAGAACAAGGAGTAATGGTCTCAAGTTGCAGTGGGGAGGTCTAGTTTGGATATTAGGAAAAACTTTTTCACTAGGAGGATGGTAAAGCCCTGGAAGAGGTTACCTAGGGAGGTGGTGGAATCTCCATCCTTAGAAGTTTTGAAGGCCTGGCTTGACAAAGCCCTGGCTGGGATGATTTAGTTGGGGTTGGTCCTGCTTTGAGCAGGAGGTTGACTTCCTGAAGTCTCTTCCAACCCTAATCTTCTGCGATTCTTCTACGCTGATTTTAAGACATCTTTAGCAGCTACTGTGACATTCTCCTGAGTTATTACTGGAATGCAAAGTGTTTCCTTATCTTCATCTATGACATGACTGCCTCATCTGGCATCTCCCCAAATACAGAACAGAAATATTTAGTGAACACTTCTGCCTTCTCTGCATTACCGCTGATAATTCTATCATTTACATCTAGTAATGGACTAATACTATTCATCATCACCATCCCTCCTATAACCACATTTGTCACTGATGAACAATCAACCAATTGTCTCCACCCTGACGATTGTGCGCCAGTGCTTGAGTTTCCACAGAGTCCATTCCTGCCCACTCTTATGTTGTCAATCCATCTCTTCTTCTGTCTGCCTCTTCTTCTCTTCCCTGGACTGTCCCTTGGAGGAGGAGCGTGGATAGGCCAGAACTTGTTACATGGCCATGCCACCTCAGCTTGCACTTCTTCACACTTGTCAGGTGGTCTTCGTATGACCCAGCGCATTGGGTGATGATGTTGCAGAGCTCTTCGTTAGTGACGTGGTCGAAGCAGGAGATGCCCAGGATTTTACGGAAGTATCTCATCTCTACCATCTACATTTTCCGTTCCCCTGTGCTGTAAGGGTCCATGTCTCGCACGCATACTGAAAAATGGAGATGACCAGCGCATGCAGCAGTTTCTATTTGGATTCCAGGGAGATGTTCTTATTTCTTCCAAATTGGCCTTAGATTTGCCACTGTTGCCATTGTTTGCACAGTACTGTTCTAAGGATTCCTTTGATCCTAATATACTTTAAGGAGGAGATTTTACTGGGCTTATCTCTGCTGACCATAGACGTGTCTGTGTCCCTTTGCTTCCCTTATACATTTTCTATAATTCCTAGCTTCTAATTTATATTTATTACTATCTATTCCCCCCTTCTTCCCTATTATATATAATGTTCAGAGAAGGTAGATACCTCAAACCCCCCAAGCTCATGGGGTTGAGATACTGGAACAAGAATGATAGATCTGACAAACTTCAGATGTGGCCTGTGGCTGTGATTGCAATCTGATATGATGCAATCCTTTACCCAACAAGCAATGGAGGTCTTGAATGCACCTTGTCCTTGTTACAGGCTTCAAAGCAAACAGCTACTTAGACTGCTCCTGAAAAGCTATGAACAGAGGTAAAACCTGGGCACTCATTTGATGTCCTGGGCTCTGGAGACTTTGTCAGTAAAACAATGGGTTCATCAACACGAAAGACTGTGTCAATCTTCTGGGATAGTCCATGGGAAGGCAACACACTATCCTACCTGGAAAAAAACTAGATAAAGGGCAGACAGATAATAAGGGGATTCAGCTTTAGATCAAGAGAAGTCAGAGAATAAAAACACAGATTCCCATATTAACTTGGCCATACTGTAAATACTCTACCTCAGGGGTGGGCAAACTACAGCCCGCGGGCCATATGCACCTGCTGACCATTTTTATCCGGCCCACGAGCTCAGGGAGTGGTGCCAGTAGCCCCGCTCTCCGAGGCCTGGGCACCGGGCCAAGCGCGATGAGCCGCTGGACCCCATGCTCCCAGGCCCGGGCCGAGCATGGTAAGCCATGGGGCCCCGCTCTCCTGGGCTGGAGCACCCAGCTGAGCATGGTAAGCAGGGGAAGGGGAGGCCTTAGATAGGTGGTGGGGTCCCAACGAGTGGTGGTTAGGGTAGGGAAGGTCTAAGGAGGGGGCAGTCAGGGAACAAAAAACAGGGAGGCTTAGGGGGTGGGGTCCCGGGGATGGTGGTTAGGATGGGTGAGTCTCAGGACGGGGCAGTCAGGGAACAAAGAGCAGGGGGGCTTAGATTGGGGGTGGGATCCTGTGGGGGGCAGCTAGAGTGAGGGAGGTCTCCAGAGGGGGCGATCATGGGACAAGGTGCGGAGGGGCGGGGGGTTGGATGGGTCGGGGGTTCTGAGGGGGGAAGTCAGGGGGCGGGAAGTGGGTGGAGATCAGATACGGGGCGAGGCCAGGCTGTTTGGGGAGGCACAGCCTTCCTTACCCAGCCCTCTGCACAATTTTGAACCCCAATATGGCCCTCGGGCCAAAAGGTTTGCCCACCTCTGCTCTATCTAGTGAGTGTAAACAGTAGTCAAAAAACCACTGTGAAATGAGGCCACATTAATGTTCTTGTGAGAACATTCACTTGTGAGCACTGAAATTCCCAGACTTCATATTGCATCAACCTAGGGTTTTCTTTGGGGCAAATAATCAGGTTTGTACTGTACAATAAAACTCTGATGATAGCTTTCCAAGGAAAGGAGAATGAACCGGTACTTCAGGAGTTTGAAGCAATTTTTATACATAGAATGTGCGTGTACACACACACAATCTTAACAAAGGGCTTTACATCTGGAATCTAAATCAGACTGACTAGTGCTGACTTCCCTTAATATCTTAGGCCGTTTGCATATGTGTGCTGCCATTCACCACCTTGTGTGGAGATCCGGCCAGACCCCAGAAGAAAACCAGGCTTGAACCGGGTCGGTATTTGAGTAGGAGGTCTCCAAGAACGAGGCCTAAATCAGCCCTGAACCAACGCTCCAGCCTAACTGGGAGTGCTCGGCTGCTGTCTTTCAAGAGCAGACACACAAGACAGGACCTGACCTGGTGGGGCCAATAAAGATTCCAGAGCGCTGTCTGCAAAAGGAGCTGGGCTAGTCTCAGCCTCCCAGACAAACTCCTGTTGGGGTTTCTGCTCCCAAAACAGGCTCCCTTGGAAACGCATGCTCTTCATTTCTTATTCCAAGTGACTGCGTAGTGCAGCTGTGTGCTGTTAATACAGCTGCTCTGTTTCAATGGCAGAAGACGAGGTCCCCAAGTGTCTTCTCTGTAGCGGTTTGCTACCTTTATAAAGCAATTCAGGATCTTTCTGGAGAAAAAGGCAGAAGGCAGTGGCCAAAAAAAGCAAAACATAATGGCTTTTACCCATGCTAAGAGAAAGCATGCTGGGCTAAACAGTTATAAAATAATTAAACTAAAAAAGAGAAAAATGTCAATGTAATTAACATACAATATGGCCTAGCTAATCACACTAGGAGGAGATCAAATAAAGCAGTGTGCACTTTTATGGAGCAATTTAATCTGGCAAGCTATTAATCGTGGAAGCACTAAGTCAAATGAATAGATTTCCCTTTAAGGAGATCTCATTTATCAGCTGTATGGATTCCAAATGGCAATTTGTTGGCTGGCCTCTGAATTTTACAGAACACATTTATTGCCCTGTTGAAGCTGAAAAGTGATTTTTGACTGACTGAAGGGAGTGGCAACAGGCATTTACGTTAAACAAAGATAAACCCATCAGAATGGGAACCCCAGTGCCCCAACGAACACCACAATCATCCCATTACTGACACCATAAGGACAACACCCAAAGACTCAAACAAGATGAATTCACATGCCTCATGCTTTAGAACCCCTTCCCCGACTCAGGGTTTAGCAGCCTACTTGGATCATTTTCCAATAGGGTGACCAGTGTTTTTGGGTTTGGGGGGGCATCACCAACCCTTCTGAGGGGAGGGCTTAGCTCTTTTGGAAACCCTGGCATATCTGCTAAGAACTTTAGGAGAGACGGTTCTCCCAGTGACTCGCTGGCTCTCAATACTCCTGTATCAAATCAATTCTAATTGCACCTTATGCTCTTTCCCCAAAGGGGACGATTTTCTGGTGATTGTTTCCTTGTCCTCACTGCAAAAAAAGCATTTCTGTTCTTCTCCTTGAGTGACTAGTTTGGCTCGTGAAGATTAACTGACTGGAAGCACTGAAAGCTCAAGTCCTCTAGCTGTCCTTGGGCCCAGGCTGCTTTCACTTGCAACCCTGCCAACCACACTAAAAAATACAATCAGACACAACAAGGGCCGGGAGAGCAAGTCAATTGCTCTGCAAACTCACTCCTAGACGGGGCTGCTAAACTTTGCCAAAGAACACGTGGGGAAGTTTTGTTTAACGGGATGAAACTGAGCAAAGTTCACTGAATTCACCACAGACCATGGCCCAAATATGAAACAAGATTGCTAGACGCACAGCTTCTGCCAGCTCCTCCCTGGCTTCTCTGCTGCTGGGAACTGAGTCAAATGACAGATCTCTGCTGGTTGCGGAGTTGTGCTACCGACAACAGAATGATGAGGGCAGGAGTGAAAATAAGGGGGTACGGGCCGGCACGGCATACTGGTAAAAGGTACGCGCCAGTACCGGCCCGTACCACTAACTTTAACATCGCTGCCCTGCCGGGTCCCTACCAGCAGGGCTGCCAATTGGGGGGGAGAGGGAGGGTGCAAAAGGGGCAGCGATGACCCGGCAGGGCCGCCGATGGGCGCGGGGGTGTAAAAGAGGCAGTGACATTAATGTCGATATCCCTTTTGCCCCCTGGCCACCAATGGGAGCGTGGGGGACAGTAGCTGTCCTGGGGCTGCAATTTAAAAGAGCCTGGGGCTCCGGCCACTGCTGATGTCGGCCGGAGCACCCGGCAGCGTGGGCCAGGGAGCACAGACGGACTGGCTGGGGGACACTGAGCCCCAGTCCCACCCCTTCTGCCTGAGACCGCCCCCTTCTGGGGTGGGGGGAGGGGAGGCGCAGAGCGGCCCCATACTGGTAAGAACAGCATTTTACTTTCACCCCTGGATGAGTATCCTAGCTGCTTTGGTCTTCATCTATCCCTAAAATTTCTGCTATGTTCAACCTAGAGGAGAGAGATCAATTTAAAGTAGCCTCTTGCCAATCCAAAGCTAAATAGTCTTTGGCGTATAGTGCAATGAAATGTTCCAGATCTGGTTCATCTCTTACTTCTCCATACAAACACCAGTTAGAACAAGGCCTGCATGAAACCAGCTACCACAAAACCCCATTTTGCTATTATGGTGAATGTATGAAGGCTCAGCAGAGAATTTCTTAATGCAAAACTAAGCAAAATCTGCACTAAAAAGACACATAGCAAGGAACATCTGTAGAGGAGTGTGATCGAGGGACCCCCTTCGTGCCAACTGGCAGAGGGCATGCATAAGGGCTACAGGGATCCTTCTGGTCAGGTATGCATAATCATTCACTAAAGGGTGGCAAATAGGCCAGAAGCTTACTGGTCGTCATTATCGTTGCCAAAGACAGGTATGGATAATATTTAAGGATTTATACAGGTATCCTGAAAACTACGTTCTGAAGGGACGTGAGTTAAGACAGGCCATCAGCAGGTGATAAACAGGTTCTGTTCAGGCAGGAGGCATCTCTCTGTTGGGTCAAGTGTGTTCTGAGCATTGTATGTATCACAAAGAATCACACTGAGCCAGCCCCTAATCAAAGTTTGCAAAACCTACAAGAAAGAACAACCCCAAGTATCCCCAGGATGTGCCATGAAGAGAAAACCTCCCAGCAACTAAACTCCACAGTCTGTCTCCGCTCCACCACCACTCTACTGTCACACAGGGGCTGACCTCCAAGCAGCAAGGGCTTTCAAACGCTAATGCCTGAAGAACCTGGGAACAGATGGCAGACCACTGGTTGCCGGAACTAGACGGGAGCGTGTGCTTATCTCAGACGTCCATAGAAAGTTAATGCAGTGTTCTAACTCCAAAGCAAATCAATTATGCCACAAAATTATACGTAGGATATTAAATAATTCACCAGACGGAAAAGTCTAAATAAATAAAAGCAATGGGTCTTTTGAATACACGCATGTGTCCCAGTTTGATAAACTCCATAAGCCTTTGGAGACACTGCGCAAAGAATGGTCTATAACAAAGTGTATCATGTTCACACCCCCAAGTCAGCAGAGAAAGCTTTACATAAATTTGTACAATGCACACAACCTTCAGGAAGAAAGATCTAATTGAAGGGCTCTCTCCCCACCCCATCCTGATGTCTGGGAACCATCATTTTACTTGTCTCTTTGGAATAATGGGCTTTTATCGCTCCTCACAGCACACACCCCCAGCTACATTTCCTGCACCGGGGGGGCAGCAGTTCTTGTTACTGTAACCAAAACCATCCTTGAAAGTCAATGGTCCAGACAGCTGACCTTATCCTTTCCTTGGCCCCAACGTCTGCATGACACCCCAACCCTTCCAAACAGATCTAAGCAACTCTTCATAATCCAGCTACGGACGAGAAAAAACAGCATGGTAATTAACACACACGGCAATGGCCTAACGAATCCCTAACGCAACGAGACGTAGCTTTGGGGCTCAGGTCTGCCAGCAAGGTCTGGTGCCCTGCAGAGCCCTCCCCACAGCGCACCCTCATGAGAAAGAACATTTGCAAAAATGTTTTTATTCTCCTACTGAATGGGAGTTTGCTGCTGTGATTCCCTCCCCAGACCCTGACCAGCGTAAGGAAGAGCCTCTTCTCAGGACGCCCTGCTGAAAAGTAGCAAAGACTCCACTCCTGGGGTCGCATGGGATTCTCAAGCTCTGCCCCACATGCGTCACACAATGGACTGTGCAGTTCTTCCTAAGACCATCATCGTCCTTCTCTCAGGGGTGTTTCCTTTGTAGTGGGGTGACCCCCCGCTCCTGCCCTGAGGGAGTTAAAAGCAGCCCTGCAAAGGCTAGGGCTGGGGGGAAAGGCAGCCCCAGCAGAGAGCTCCAAGTGGAAGCAGCTGGGGCAGAGCAGCCACAACTGTGGTTGAGTCAGTTAGGGCCCAGCTGGCCCTGATAAAAGGGCCCAGAGTTTAGTGTTCAGAGAGTCTCCTCCTCTAGCTGTGGAGGCAGACTGGCCTGGCTCTGGGGAAGCTTGAGAAGGTACCTGGAGTGGAGCAGGGCTTGGGGGAAAGGCCAGGGGAGCTGGGGAGCTCCAGGCTGGCAACTCCCCAGGTTGCAGGGCCTAGTCTGAGGCCTAGAAGGCGTACTGGGGTTGCAGGGGGCAGCCCACGGGTAGGCCGAGGCAGCAGACTAACCCCCCTGCCTGTGATGAGTGGCTTTTATACTGCAGTCTGCCCAGGGAGCAGGGGCTTGATGATGACTGGCAGTAGCCTAGACTGAGGCAAGGTGCGTCTCAGAGGGTTGGGGGTTTCCCAGTGTGGGGAGACCCAGAGACAGAGTGTGAGGGTACTGCCAGGGGGCAGCACCCCAGGTATGGGACACTAGGGTCCAGGGAGAGACACGGGGCCAGCAGACAGCGAGACACCAGCCTGCAGAGGGCGCTCTGTGCTGAAAACGAGCTAATTCCCGGATGACCAATAGGAGGCGCCACAGAGGTGAGTTATTGACCCACTACACCTTTTCAGCAACAAAATAGCTAATATTGACATTTCAAGCATCAGAGCCTTCAGCTTTAACCCTTCATTGAGATGAATGGAGACAAGTCAGACCTTGGAGCTACTGCTTCTAAATGTGTGCACACACACACAGACAGCACTGTATCAGTTTTCACTCCATTCACAGCCTGGCTGACAATGATCTTTCCAGCTCCCAGGGCAACAGCAATTGTTTTAAATCTCACACTCACATTCTGGAGCACAAGATGGCAGCCTCCCAAAAGGTGACAAGGGGCTCTCTGAGCCACTGTAATTCAGCCCATTTCAAGCCCAGCAATATTCTAAATTAGAGGCAAAGATGCCTGAACCCAAGAGACTTTTTTAAATGTGTAGAGAGAAAACGATTCATTGGCGTTCTCCCTTTTTCCAACAGCCAGTGTTCTGGTTTCTAAGCATCTCCGGCTACGCCATCAGGCGCTCACCGGCTGCTGTGATCCTAACACCAATTCTATCGGTGTGACACAGTCTGTTCTGTGCACATCAGAGAGAGCTCCTGAAAACAAAACATTCTAAACCTTGAAAGCTAGGATGCATTTCCACCCAACATGGACTGTTTCCTTTTAATAAAACAGAAGTCTTATTTGTGCCTTCCTGGGGACTGTTTTCCACATTTTTGGAGTAATCCTCAAATTGATTGCAGCTTTTGGACTCATACTAGCAATCTATTATCATTGCTTTCAGTAGACACTAAGGTAGGCACTTCATTATCTTAATGAGCAGATGTACTTAATGAGGTGGTACTTTGTCAATTTAGTCCTAAAGGAAAAATTAAGAGAACAGAACGTTTCCATTTCTAGTGAAAAATCAAGCTGCAGAATAATTCGGGTGGCTGCTATTCTTCAGAGAGCAACAGATTTCCTCTAAAGAGGCATCAGTGCTGCAGCTTCACTGCGCTGGTTTTCCGGTGAGGAAGGCGTTATTTAAAATGTCACCGGCTCACGACTCTATTTACATTGGCTGGGTTATGAAGAACACACCTCGATGATTCTCCTTCATTGAAGTGAATTTTTACGGCTAGATTGGTACCAGTGGAGACAGGAACAGTGTATTTAGTCTCAAAAAAGGCACAACCAGGGCAGAATCTGTACAAGCTTCCTTCAACCCTGACCCGGTAGGACCAACACCTGGTGCTGAGTAGGCCAGTCACAGGGTCCATTCCTGGCTTCTCTTCTGGGCTGTGATTACCAGCAAAGGGTCAAGAATGAAGGTGACACTTGTCAACTAGGAACTCATTTGAGGCCACCCACAATAAGAACATAAGAGGCCGTACTGGGTCAGACCAAAGGTCCATCTAGTCCAGTATCCTGTCTACCGACAGTGGCCAATGCCAGGTGCCCCGGAGTGAGTGAACCTAACAGGTAAAGATCAAGTGATCTCTCTCCTGACATCCATCACCCCCCTCTCACAAACAGAGGCTAGGGACACCATTCCTTACCCAGCCTGGCTAATAGCCATTTATGGACTTAACCTCCATGAATGTATCCAGTTCTCTTTTAAACCCTGTTATAGTCCTAGCCTTCACAGCCTCCTCAGGCAAGGAGTTCCACAGCTTGACTGTGCACTGTGTGAAGAAGAACTTCCTTTTATTTGTTTTAAACCTGCTGCCCACCAATTTCAATGGGTGGCCCCTAGTTCTTCTATTATGGGAACAAATAAATAACTTTTCCTTATTCACTTTCTCCACGCCACTCATAATTTTATATACCTCTATCATATCCCCCCTTAGTCTCCTCTTTTCCAAGCTAAAAAGTCCTAGCCTCTTTAATTTCTCCTCATATGGGACCCATTCCAACGCCCTAATCATTTTAGTTGCCCTTCTCTGAACCTTTTCTAATGCCAGTATATCCTTTTTGAGATGAGACGGCCACATTTGTACACAGTATTCCAGATGTGGGCGCACCATGGATTTGTATAAGGACAATAAGATATTCTCCGTCTTATTCTCTATCCTTTTTTTAATGATTCCTAACATCCTGTTTGCTTTTTTGACTGCCGCTGCACACTCCATGGACATCTTCAGAGAACTATCCATGATGACTCCAAGATCTTTTTCCTGATTAGTTGTAGCTTAATTAGCCCCCATCATATTGTATGTATAGTTGGGGTTATTTTTTCCAAAGTGCATTACTTTACATTTATCCACATTAAATTTCATTTGCCATTTTGTTGCCCAATCATTTAGTTTTGTGAGATCTCTTTGAAGTTCTTCACAGTCTGCTTGGGTCTTAACTATTTTGAGCAGTTTAGTATCATCTGCAAACTTTGCCACCTCACTGTTTACCCCTTCCTCCAGATCACTGATGAATAAGTTGAATAGGATTGGTCCTAGGACTGACTCTGGGGAACACCACTAGTTACCCACTGAGCTAGTTACTAGGACCCTGCTGGTAAAAACAAGAGAGACTTTAAAAAAGAAAACTGAAGCCTTGTTTTGTCTTTGACATTGAACAACAACCTTAAGATACCAGAAACCTATTGGTGAAAACGCATCCTGGCTTTGGAAGATTTAAATCTTTTATTACTGGTCAAATATCAAGCGGACCTCTGACTCTCTTGCCTTCACACCTAAACAGTCATCACATCCAGAGGTCATCTCAGACTGGGCAGATGGAGCACCTTTAAAGAGGCCATCAGTGTGCCCGCTAAGGCATCCCCTGCTGGTGTATTACTGGGCCATTAGCAGCAAACTTAACCCAAAGAGACGGTTAGCATGTTCCCATTCCAACCAGAGGAACATGAAACAGACACGCTAATGGGTGGAACGCTGTCAGAACCAACACCCTTCCTTGGCACACAGTGGAAATGCAGTCTAGCCAAGCAGTTTAGGTCCAAAAGGTGATTTTCTGCAAATCTGTCTGGAGCTAGAACGGAAGCATAGTGGCTTGGATCTATTCCCCCACACCACCAAAGAATTAGACCCCAAATCCAGACCCTGCTAATGTGCAATTGTTGTGTTTCTCGACAGATGCAGCATGGAGCCAGCAAAGCGAAAGAGGGAGCTCTCCCCTGCTAGTACATATCTGCAGGCCAGGTGCGGTCGCCCCAATCACACTGAGAAACGCTTTCCTCTCCCTCAGCCAGTGACTCCCCCGTCTCTGCCCACAGAAGCTGCGCCCAGTGACTTCCACGGCTGCAGCTTTGCGCCAGGCGTTAACTTTCCAGTCGGAACACACAGGTAATGAGCAGCTAACCAACTGCACCACTGGAGCCGGGGCACAGGAAGGACTCGCCCTCTTTCCAGCCCTGCTGCCCATGGTGCAGAGCAGATGAGATCCTCAAGCAACAGGGCAGGGATGCAAATAACATGAGCTAAGCAGAACCTGCCCAAACCTCACAAACTGTTACCACCTTAAGGAGGAAGGGGACTAGGCAGGAGGATCCTGGGGGCGAAAAGGTTCACCAGAGGTAGGTGTATGCTCGCCTGCTAAGGCCCACACAGCCAGGCTGGCTTGTTTGCTGAATACAGGGAGAGATTCCCAAGCAGCTGACTGGTGCAGTGCTCTCCCCAGAACAGGCCCTCACCTGAAGAGGGCAGGATAACTTTGCGGAGCAGTAGGCTGCTGTCGGAGTGCAGGGATGGGTCTGCTTGGAAATCACCCTCCCCCTCTGCCTCTTGCCTTTCTGAGCGGGGAGAAGGGAAGGGGCTCCTCCAGTTACAGGCAATGAAGAGAAGCCCAGAAAGCCTGGCTGAAGAAGGCAGCGAGACATGAGCAAAGTGCTACATGGCCGGGAGGCAGCTCACTGCGGCTACGGGGAGATGAGAGGGAGGGTAACGGGGGCAGCAGAGTGCCAAGTGAACCAACACCACTGCCGGCTGGTATAGACCAGGCCTAACTCCCTCCTCCCTTTCACCCTGTAAAAAGAGGAGACACAGCCGCATCACCAGGGTGCGCTCCCCCGCAGCCGGAGATGGCCCGGCCAGCTCCGCAAACCTCCATTTGTTCAAGAGGCAAAACCCCCTAAAAGAATTAACCCAGAAGAGCAACAACGCCATTAAAAGCAGAACAGCAGCGCTGGGGCTGCCGGAAAACCAGAGCCAACAGCCTCGGTGCCCTCATGTCAGCTTCCTACGCTGCCATGCTCCTTCAGAGGCAACCTGGGGCAGCACCTGGGAGGAGGGAGTTGGGCCTGGTCTATACTGATCAGCTGGTACAGTGACACCACTACCCCTCAACGTGGAAGCAGGTTATATCAGCAAGAGAGTCTTTTTGCCTGTATAACTGATGCACCAGTTCTCCAAGCAGAGTAAGCTGTACATCCAAAGGACTCGTGTGCTAATTTACACTATGGCTTCTGCCAGCATAGCTGCCTCATTAAAATCACACCCTAACCAACAGCTCTGCCGGCGCAGTTCAAGTGTAAAGCAAGTCCAAGTGGGTGCAAGAGGGGATGTATCCCTTGGTGAAACTGGATGGCTTCCTACCTGATCTGCACATGATGGGAATGGCACTGTCCTTCCTGTGCGGGCGGAACCAGACCCAGAACGCCACTCAACTAACAAGCCCTATTCCTGGAACTGGGCCAATGCCTTAGGGACAGCATTTGACTTAAGCTGCTGCATGAACAAGGAAGAGTGAAGGAAAACCCAGGCAGAATGACATTGGCTCATGCACCATAAGAGAAACGAATCCAGGTGAGTCAACTAATTATAGAGCAACAAATGGAAATCAACACACCTGTTATGAACAGCGGTGATTTTCAGCTGCCTCTGTTGGAGAGTTGTACACAAGGAGAAGGGACAAACAACAAGAAACTAGTGAAAAGAATAGCTGAAAGAACAGGTGGCAACTCCATGGAAAACTGGAAGAGCCCATATGTAGACAGTGATGCTTGTTACTTGCTGCTTTTCCCCCCCATCCTCCCATTTTCAATTACTAGCCATGCTGGAATGGAAAAACAGGCTCTTCCATCTACTCCTACTCCATCCCCAGCTAAAGCCAGAATCCTGTTTACATCAGAATTCGCTGCGGCAGAGGGCTCCAGGATTTCACTAATAGGGACCTGTGAGGTCAGGTGGAGAATGAGCAGGAAGAGCAGATAAACTCAGACGAACCAAGGTCCTCTCTTGCCACAGTCACCACAGTATCTAAGCTCTGCTTTTCCATGCCAAAGTTCCTCGCAACAAAACCCACAGAAGATACGATACACAAGAAGAGATCTTCCAAACCACCCCCTCAAACAGCGGCCTAATGCGGAGAACAGACCAAGAGTCCAGGATTCCTGGATTCTACTCCTAGAACGTGCCCTCACTCGAGCAAGTCATGATCTCTGCACCTCATGGCGCTCCTCTGTCAAAGGAGGATTATTACACAGAGCTGCCTCTCGCAGGAGTCATGAAGCTTAATTAAAGTAGATGCAAAGGGATTTTAACACAACAAATTAACCAAGCTCTATTCCGAGCAGCTTGGAAGTGTCTTCCCTCTCCTCCAGTCTGGAGTCTTGCTAACAGCAGTCTGCATGACACAGGGCAGCATCTACTGGAGAAAAGACATTTGCTAGCTCGCTCCTGGGAGCACTCTTATGAGACTGCATTTCTGTAACTAGCCCAGCTGTAAAAGTGGCAATAACAGGGTGAGGATTTGAAAGCAAACCACCAATGACACCAGCAATCATTGTTTTAGTTAGTTAAAGGCCTTTGCTACTTTGTAACTTAAGATCAGCCTGGTTTGATTAGCAGTGGCACCACGCCA
The DNA here is from genome assembly GCA_007922305.1 of Dermatemys mawii. Taxonomy (NCBI): domain Eukaryota; kingdom Metazoa; phylum Chordata; order Testudines; family Dermatemydidae; genus Dermatemys; species Dermatemys mawii. Next base: position 10,711,098 of record ML677382.1, read on the forward strand.
AAGGTCATTACCGTTAAAACATACCTCAGTGAGCAGTTTAATTGAGTCATTATTCTGTCACTAGCCAGCATTTACAATTGGGCATACCAATCAATACCAACAGACCTAGCGAGCAAACCAAGCCAGCCTGAATGTCAGAGCAGAGCCCACGCAACTACTCCCACTGCCAGCCAGAGGCCTGGCTGTATAGCGTGTAGGTGAACAACATCTCACTGTCCTTCCGCCCCGGCCTCGCTACGCTCGCCCACTTCCATGGGTCACTGCCTTTCACAACGGAAGGGAAGAGGCTCTGAGAGGCACTAGCCGGTCCCATAATGTGTATAAACAGCCTCTTTGGTCACTTGATCCCCTAACATGGTTTCAGCCAAGCAAGCTTCCTCTGTCTCTTCAACTGCTCACTTAGTGCTTGAGGGTAGCACTATGGTAAATTTCGATTGATCTTAGACCTCTCTTTGCTATTCAAGTTCCCATCAAATCAGTCCAAAGCTCGTCCTCCCTGCTTGCACATCTGCTGGTCACCACGTACCCCTCGGTGCACTCTCAAGCTGAGTGAAGCGCCCTGTGATCCACATAGAAACCCAAAGTCTCCCCAGGACTGCCACGGCATGGCACCTGTGTCAACCCTAGAGCGATTCATTACAATACTCCTAGACCATGAGCACGTCTCACCCCACTTTGAGATACTGGACTCCTGGCTGTACGGCAGGTTCCACAGCTGTGTGCCAGACAGGCGGCAGGTTTCTAAGGAATCTCTGTACGGCCCCCTTCTGGTGGTGGAGTGGTGAAAAAAGAAGTGGGTAAGCTGATCTTCTCGGCATTGCAAGCCAGGCAGTGGTAAGGTTGGTACTAAGGGGGTGCAGATGTGCCCTCACTGTGAACTGGGTATAGCTATGATGCCATTGGAGGCGAACACGAGAAGTGCCATTACAGTGTGTTTTGGACAGTCACTCACAGACCAACTTAACAATTACATTGTTCTTTAATTATTTTAATAATTTTCACTAGAAGTGAGTAAACTCCATAGACCCCCCGAAAGAAGAGAAGAGAAGAGAACTCCGATTACCCACTTCCTCTCCCAGCACTCCAGTCCCCAGTCCTGAGTTCCTTCTGCGGAGCACCCGACAGACAGCCAGGGGCCGTCATCTCAGAGCTGGGAGATAGGGCTATACTAATGCAAACAGCATCATAGTCTCAAACGTAAATCTACGTTATTCACACACAGACTGACAGCCAGCATATCCATTCTGTATGCCCAAGCGATGCTCTGCATACTCCGCTACCGCACAAATATCTCCTGTGAGGGCACAGTCAGCAGCCGCAGAACCAGTCGCGCCTTCTGCACAACGGAAAAGTACCACCAAGGGCAGCTACCAGGGAATGAGACTGGCTAGAGTCAGGAATGCCCGAGCAGAGAGGGGTCCCACCAGCACAAATACACTCACTTAACAAGTCACTCAAAAGATCTATTACACCTCGCTACATGCTGCAGACATTGCCCATTTTAAAACGGTTTCAGTGAAAAACAAAATGACTAACACCAATGATGATGTGACTGCATTACAGATAATGGGGAAGTTCAATCTAGTAATCATTGGGTTAATCTATTTATTCACCTTGAGAAAATTACTGATCAGAAGCAAGTCTATTAAAAGAGTACAATGATTCAGCCACCACCTCTCTCACTGTGAGAGCAATCTCAGGATGTCCCTTTGAACTCGGCCGTAAGAAAATTCTCATTAACTGAAAACCTGCAAAGGGCTCGTTAGCCTCAAAAAAATCACTTGCCTTGAAAGTTGCTTATTTCCTCATAGGTATGAAGGTCAGTTTTCCATCCACTAACTACTGGGGTTTCTTATTTCAGCCAACCAGTGCAGCAGTGACATATCGGAAAACCAGCACAAAAACCACCACTTCTGCTGAACCAACACACCCGTGCATAGCAGTGAAATTCACCACTGACGGAGCATGTACGCCACCTAGCCGGGTCTGAGCCTCCAGACCCTGCCGCTAGGCTGCCTTTTCCAGATGTTGGTTTTCTCTCGGTTCGCAAGAAGCTTTGTGGCACAGATTCCACTGCACACTCACAGCAGTTCCTCCCACAGTGCACTACGGGGCATTGCAAAGTCATGAGTCACAGGCACCATGTCTGGGATGGACGACACGGCAACTCAGAGAGACTCTTCCAACGCCCTGCAGAGATCAGCCCGATGTTAGGCACTGGTGAGCGTAGAAATTGGAGGGAGTTTCTCTTCCGCTGTTAGCTCCTCCATGGCCTGCTGCCTGCACATCTGCAGGGTCACAGACTTTAAGGGCAGAATGGATTATAAGAAAGGATAATAAGTCTATTAGAGGCCATTACATTTCACCTATTTATCCCTGTGATGAGACTAATAACTTGAGTTTGGCTAAAGCATCTTCCAGAAGAACAGCCAGCCATGATTTGAGGACATCAAGCCCCAGAGAATCCGCCACTGCCCTGGGGAACTTGTTCCGGGAGGGAATCACCCTCGCATTTAAAAATATGCGCCCAATTTCTAATTTGATTTGTTTGGCTTCATCTTTCAGCCATTGACTCTAGTTTGGAGTTTCTCTGGGACGCTGAGAGCCCTTCAGTACCGATATGTTCTCCCCATAATTCACCGTCATCAAGTCACCTCTCGGTCTTCTTTTTGATACACTAAACAGTCTAAACTCACTGGCGGGTATTTTCTCCAGACCATTTTGTGGCTTTCTTTTGCACCGTTTCCAATTTTTCCAACACGCTTCTTAAAATGTGGACTCCAGAACTGGATGCTGTATTCCACTCCCAGCCTTCTCAACATTGTGTCCAAGGTAAAACCACCTCCTGACCCCTGTTCATTATCTCTTCGTTATGTTTGCAAAGACCGCGTTGACCCTTTTTGGCCGCTGTACCTCATGCAGAGCTGCCTGTCTACTTTGACTCCTAGATCCTTTTCAGAGTCATGGCTTTCCAAGACACTGGCCTGGATTCCTTCTTCCGAAATGGACAAGTTCGCATTTGGCCGTATTAAAAAGCATTTTGTTTGAACAGACCCAGCTTAGCAAGTGCTCCAGATGGCTCTGCATGGCCCCCCATCACAAGCATGGAGAGATTAACGTGGGCAGAAGGAGCTGTAATGGGGATCACTCGCTGCTCTGACACCTCCTTGTGACCGATATGGGAATTAGCTCTGGTAGCCAGTGCGCACTGTTCTGCTGGTGCTCCGCCCATCAGCTCTTCCGCTCCTAGACCCACGTCCCTTCAAGGACTCCAAGGACTCTGGTGTCCTCAGCCTCTGGCTGTGCCCCACTCTGGGCTCCCCTCTTCCAGGGGATGTCTCTGCGATCCCCCGCCAGCCCCTTCTCTCAGTGGAGACTGCAGTCTGTCTAGCCACTTCCCCAGTGGCGAATGGGGGCCTGTATAAGGCTGCTGCTTGCTGTATCCCCCCGGCCTCCTCAGTAGATTTCCCTGGGTCACTTCCCCATGACCCCAGCACCCTCTTCACCCCTGCCTCAGGGCCTCAGCCTGCAGACCCCTGCAGCCTGCCAGGAGCTGCCTCTAGCTCCCTGGGTCTCTGCCTGCAGCACTGCTCTGTCCAGGGTGATAGCCACCTTCAGCCTGCAGGCAGCCAGTCCTCCTCGAACTCCAGGGAGGAACTGAAGCTGCTCTGCCCCAAAGATCTTCTTATAGGGGCCTTCCAACCTCTCATTGGCTGCTCCCCTCAGCCCTTCTCTGATTGGCTACCTCCTGCACAGCCATTAACCCCTTAGTGCCCAGTGTGAGGCAGGCCCCACATCATGAGTCAATTAATTTTATATTCTACAGGGACTTGTACAGCCTTAGGGAAGGTGCAGCCCAGCTGGGGGTCGGGGGGATTATAAATCAAGAGGACAGAGCAGGAAGAGGTTGCAGAGAAGAGATCTGCAATCACTTCCAAGAAGGAAAGGGAGCTAGCCAGGGCCAAGGAGGAGATCCAGGGGGAGAGTAAACCCTGGGGTCCTACCCTGGCCTAAAGAGTCTTGACAAGAGGCCAAGTAGTAGTAGCCACAGGGAGTGGCCGAAGCTTTGGTGGCAAACCCAAAGAGATTGTCAAGGAGATAGAGAGGTGCAGTAGGGAGAAGCCAGGGAAACAGTAACCGGGACCAAGCAGGCCTAGGTTGCTAGTCACAGAACCCTGGGCTGGAAGCTGGAGTAGCAGGCAGGCCCAGGTTCCCCTACCAGCCACCAGGAAACAGGCACAGGAACGAAGATCATCTGAGGCGGCATCTGGACAGCTTGTCTGGTGGGACCTTGTTACCCTGGAAGGGCGAGAACAATCCAGAGACTTGGCCAGAGGGCGGAGTCATGGAGAGAGAGAGACAGGGGCCACAGCGTGAGCAACCACTGGAAGGGGGCGCCAGACAGGGCGAGAGCTAATTCCCACACCCAGGCACAAGGAGCCGGACCTTCAGCACCCCAGTTATAAAAACTATTCCAGCACCACTCTTCTCCACAGTAACTAATGGACTGGAAAGTACGTCCTCATCCTCGTGCGATTTCAATACATCATCCTGCTCCTTTTCAAAGGCTGGATAGAAATCTCTCGAAAATTTCCGCATCATTAGTAATAATGTTACCATCTTCATCTGATAATGGGTCTATACCATCACTTGGATTTCTTTCATTCCTAATATATTTAAACTCCTTCTAATTGCCCTTGGCTCTGCCAGCCATAGATTTTTCATTGTCTTTAGCTTACCTTATCAATTTTCTAAACATCATGACTTCTCATTTATATCGATTGTGATCTATTTCCCCTTTTCCCCCATGTTAGACATTGCTTTTTTGTTTCTAATCTCTGCTTTTACTCCCCCAAATGAACAAGGATTGTTTTTTAGCCAAAGTTGTCCTCTTTCTGGATTGCGAAGTTGTGGCTTCTTGCCACCTAATCAGTTAAAGTACTCTCACTTTTCATTCATATTTTTCTGTCTAAATTTTTCCTCCCAACCAATTTCACTAATAATTTTCCTCGTCTTTGGGAAATGAGCCTGTCACAGGGTCCGGGGCAGCCCTGCATTCTCTCTGATTCCCAATAAAGGTCTTAACACCAATCCACAGTGTTTTACCAAGTGTCCTTTATTTACAGTCTCTGTGCGTGGCTTTCAAGTGACAAACAGTGCTCCCCTAATCCCCCGACAGTTACCCAACTGTCCTGTTTCCTGGGCTTCCAGGCCCCCGAGGCACCCTGCTTGCAGCCAGGAAACAGAGCTTCAGTCTCATTCCCTGCCTGGCCTCCCTCTTCTGACCACGAGTCAGGGTTTTTCTAGCCCAGTCAGCTTCCTGCCGCAGCTGTGCTCAATCAGCCCCTACTAACTCTATGGGCTTCCAGCTGGGTTCTCCTGCCGGCTACTATCGGCCCCAGCCCCTGCACCTCCTGCCAGGCAGCAGGGTTTCCCTTGCAGAGGCAGGGCATTCTAGGGGTTTTCACCCCTGCCCTGCCACAGAGCCCTTCTGAAGCACCAAGTATGTCTATCATTGGCTGGGACTGTCCTCCATTTGCTTTTATTGAAAGCAATCAGCTCACGATCACTGATCCCTAGGCAAGCACCAACTTCCCATCTGGGGAGTAATTTTACTTTAGCCATCACAATGAGAACCAAAACGTAGCTCTGCTTGTATGCAGAGAACAATCCGAATCTCTCATGATGTGTGTTCTTGACGGTAGGAGCTGAGAGTCTGAACAAAACATGCCAACAGTAGATAATAGCCCACTGGCACCAAGGCACTGGTTGTGGTTAGGGGAAAAAACAGTTTCTAAAGCTTCCATGATATGCCAGTCCAAGATGCAGGAGCGCCCTCATTTTGCCCAGTTGAGACCTACATAAACAACCTGCCTAAAGCTGAAAGCCTTGACTTCCTCGGGTGAAATGCAGCTCCTCTCTCCTTTCACACAGTATGTGTGACCAGCAGACGCTGCAGGCCTCAGCAGACAGCACAGAGCAGTGAAGGGAAATTCCAGAGACTAAAATGGGGAACTGGTTGATGGTTTGTGTGTGATGGTCTTGAAAGTCCCGTCTCTCCCTTCCCCCACTCCACTGCAATGAAAGTGTCTCCTGAAGCCCCGCCTGTGAGATGGAAGAACACAGCTTCACAAGAGAACTCAGCATCCACCCTGGCCGGGGTTGGCCAGGCAAGTCAACTCAAGCTTTGCTCGAGCTGAAGCAGCATGGACGCAACCTCTATCAATTGCTAGAAGAGCGACTACCCCACACGCAGTCTGGGCTGCACCGAGGCCGGCCCCAGGCTCATACGGATTCAAGGAATCCCAGAGTTCTACGTGATACTGTGGTGGCATTACTGGGAAGAGGGACTCTGACATCCTCCCGCAGGGAGCAACAATTCATGACAAAGATGGGATCTGAATGGAAAGGGAGGGCGGAAGAACAGCACGCACGGAGCAACAACACCACAACTATCTATCTCCAGGCTGAGCCAGGAACCTGTGCGGCTAGTTTCCCCCGTCCCCCCGCTCTGCTGGCTGTTGGGTGCCCCCGGCGAGGGCAGCAGTGGGAAGGAAATCACGTTGCCAATGGTTTGCTTTTATCTTTTCAGCTGCTTGAGGGGGTCAGTTTTACTAAATAAGTGCTGGGGAGCTGGGTACCCACAAGGGAACACACTCATTTACACGCTACAGGGCAAGCCTAGAAACCTGGGCAGCCATATCTTTTCCACCTGGGAATACTCCCTTCCCAATTTGGGGACGCTCCTGCATTTCCAGAGCACTCCAAGGGCAGACACTTGTGACACTTTGAAAGCTGTCTGCTCTGTGGCTTCGTTTGGGGAGTATTACATGCCCACAAAGGTTTCATTTCCATCTGCTTATGAAAAATAAAGATAGGAAAAGAAGACGACAACGTCGTCTTCTGGAACCTTTATGTGAGGAAATGAAACTTACAGAGGAAACCTTTAAAGGGGGTTTATAGACACATAAAACACGTATTTCCTTGAAACGTGCCCCAAGAGAGAGTTTGCCTTCTACATGCTGTCATCTGTTGTGAGGGAATTGCAAAGAACCAAGACAGCTCCACCGAGCTACATTCTGCTTCCCAAGAAGGCAGCACGTCTCGGGGCAGTTCCAATTCGGACTCTGCTCCTGACTTTTAGTGTGGACTTTGGCCTCAGTTTCCTCTTCTGGAAAATATGGCCAATGATTATTTACACGGTGGTGCCCACACAGTGTTTGGCACCTCCCAAGCACAGAGAATGGTGCAGTGCCGGCCCATGGAGCACCCCATCGGCAATGAGAAAAACACACCAAAAGACGAGAGAAAGGGATCCCACATCTAAGGAGTGACTGGGGTACTGGTGGGCAGAAGCCTTGGTAGCTGACATTGGTTTTTTTATGATGGTGGTTAATTTTAAAGTCAAAACACTAAATTCCCCTCCCTCCACCTTCCAACCAGACTGGGTCAGACCCTGGGACCATCCAGCCCAGCGTTCTGTCCTCAGCAGTGCTAGGGTCTAGAGAGTTCAGAGCAAGAAACCCTGAAGCTATGATGGACGTTTTTTTGAGGGGGTCAACAAGCATGCGGACAATAGAGATCCAGTGGATATAATGTATTTAGATTTTCAGAAAGCCTTTGACAAGATCTCGCCCCAAAGGCTCTTAAGCAAAGTGAGCAGTCATGGGATAAGAGGGAAGGTTCTCTCATGGACTGGTAACTGGTTAAAAGATGGGAAACAAAGGGGAGGAATAAATGGCCAGTTTTCAGACTGGAGAGAGGTAAATAGTGGTGTCCCCCAAGGGTCTGTACTGGGACAAGTACTATTCAACATATTCATCAATGATCTGGGGAAAAAGGGTAAACAGTAGGGTGACTAAATGTCCCGATTTTATAGCGACAGTCCCAATTTTGGGATCTTTTTCTTATATAGGCCCCTATTATCCCCTGCCACCATCCCGATTTTTCACACTTGCTGTCTGGTCACCCTAGTAAACTGCAAAGTGGCACAACCTGCAGATGATACAAAACTACTCAAGATAGTTAGGTCCCAGGCAGAATTGAAAGAGCTACAAAAGGATCTCACAAAACTGGGTGACTGGGCAGCAAAATAGCAGAGGAAATTCACTGTTGATAAATGCAAAGTAACGCACATTGGAAAACATAATCCCAACTGTACATATACAATGACTGGATCTAAATTAGCTGTTACCACTCAAGAAAGATCTTGAAGTCACTGTGGATAGTTCTCTGAAAACATCCACTCAATGTGCAGCAGCAGTCAAAAAAGCAAACAGAATGTTGAGAATCATCAAGAAAGGGATAGATAAGACAGAAAATATCATATTGCCTCTATATAAATCCATAGAACGCCCACACCTTGAATACTGCGTGCAGATGTGGTTGCCTCATCTCAAAAAAGATATATTGGACTTTGAAAAGGTTCAGAAAAGGGCAACAAAAATGATTAAGGGTATAGAATGCTTCCGTATGAGGAGAGATTAATAAGACTGGGACTTTTCAGCTTGGAAAAGAGGCAGCTAAGAGGGATGTGATAGAGGTCTATAAAAATCACAAGTGGTATAGAGAAAATAAATAAGGAAGTGTTATTTACTCCTTCTCATAATACAAGAACAAGGGACCACCAAATGAAATTAATAGGTAGCGGGTTTAAAACAAACACGAAGTATTTTTTCATGCAACACACTATCAACCTCTGGAACTCCTTGCCAGAGTGTGTTGTGAAGTCCAATACTATAACGGGGTTCGCTAGAGAGATTCATGGAGTATAGGTCCATCAATGGCTATTAGCTAGGATGGGCAGGGGTGATGTCCCTTGCCTCTGTTTGCCAGAAGCTGGGATTGGGTGACAGGGTATAGATTATTTGATGATTCCCTGTTCTGTTCATCCCCTCTGGGGCACCTGGCATTGGCCGCTGTTGGTAGACAGGATACTGGGCTTCATGGACCTTTGGTCTGACCCAGTCTGGGCGTTCTGATGTTCTTATGAAGCCTCTACGGCTGTGGACTAACATGGCAATAGGGACAGTTACTCCCTAGCCCCACTGGATAGTGACTGACTTACGGCTCTGGGGCCGGAGAGTTCAATGGGTCCAACGGGAACCATCTTTAAAAAAGCATTTCTACATTATTTTATTTTTTTATTTTTTTTTTAATTCCTTGCAGTTTTAAGAGGGGCTTGGGAACTGGCTCAAAGCCTCTGGTATGGGCTCTGCAAAGATGTTCTCTGCGGGCAAGATTGACACCACGAGCAGGCCACTAGGAAAAAGTGATTGTAGTCTCAGGAATGTATTGGAATCAAGCAAGAGGGAAAGCACATTTGACCCACAATCGCCCCTCCAGCCTGCCAGGGTGCAGTAAGGGTTAACTCCTTAGTGCTTTGACAAGGCAGAGCCCCCTGGAAAGCTCAGCCCTGTTATTATAGGGAGTAATTCACATTTGCATGAACCCTCTGCTTAAGGCAGCAATTTAGCCTAATACAGCAAAGCAAATTCCAAAACAAACTCTGTGCCACAAACATGGAAGTGTGGAAACAGGGCCGAGCCACACAGAACACCTCCCAAGATCTCCCCCATTCCCACGCCTTACCTGATATTGACTAACGCGTGGGTCACCTTGCTGGCGGGCTCCTTCCACTGACCGGCATTGGTCGAAAGCCGTAGAACTGAAAGAGAGGGAGAGCAATCCTTAAGGCTGCTGGCACTGAACTAACCATAACATGACACTTTCTAGCCTGGAACATCCAGTCAAACAGCAGCTGGAGAGAAGTTCCAAGACCAGCCTTCCAGAGAGCGCACCTGTTTTAGTTTGGCCAACAGAACCCCACCCTCTGCCCCCATTCTGGATGTCACGACGTGGGGGCGGGGGTCTCACTCTCGGGCCACATTACGCAGCCTCTGCTGAAGCCATTTCAGAGAGTTTAGGAATATAAACAAGCTGCATAAGCCAAAGTGCAGCCTCCTTTTCTGGAGTGGGGTGAGGAGGGAACTAATCCTGCGACCTGATTTGATCTTCATGTCTCCAAATCCCCTTCCTCCAGAAATAAGAGCTTAGTGTCTTGGATTCATTCACTGCTCTCAGCTTATGCCACTTTCTCAGGTATCTTACTCCATATTTGCTCCCCTTCTGCTCATTCTGGAATATGTTTTCCAATGTGCATTACTTTGCATTTATCAACACTGAATTTCATCTGCCGTTTTGTTGCCCAGTCACCCAGTTTTGTGAGATCTTTTTGTAGCTCTTCGCAGTCTGCCTGGGACTTAACTATATGGAGTAGTTTTGTATCATCTGCAAATTTTGCCACCTCACTGTTTACCCCCCGGATCATCTATGAATATGTTGAACAGGACTGGCCCCACTAAAGACCCCTGGGGGACACCACTAGTTACCTCTTTGCATTGTGAAAACTTACCATTTATTCCTGTCCTTAGTTTCCTATCTTTTAACCAGTTACTGATCCATGAGAGGACCTTCCATCTTATCCCATGACAGTTTATTTTGCTTAAGAGCCTTTGGTGAGGGACCTTGTCAAAGGCTTTCTGAAAATCTAACTACTCTACATCCACTGGATCCCCCCTTGGCCACATGCTCGTTGACCCCGTCAAAGAATTCTAGTAGATTGGTAAGGCACCGATTTCCCTTTTCAAAAACCATGTTGACTATTCCCCCAAAAAGTATGTTCATCTCGGTGTCTGACAATTTTGTTCTTTACTATAGTTTCAACCAGTTTGCCCGGTACTAAAGTCAGGCTTACTGGCCTGTAATTCTGGGGTCTCCTCTGGAGCCCTTTTTAAAAATTGTTATCACATTAGCTATCTTCCAGCCATTTGGTACAGAAACTGATTTAAATGACAGGTCACAGGCTACAGTTAGTAGTCCTGCAATTTCACATTTAAGCTTCTTCAGAACTCTCAGGTGAATACCATCTGGTCCTGGTGACTTATTATTGTTTAGTTTATCACTTTGTTCCAAAACCTCCTGTACTGACACCTCAATATGGGACAGTTCCTCAGATGTGTCACCTAAGAATGGCTCAGGTTTGGGAATCGACCTCATATCATCAGCGATGAAGCTGATGCAAAGAATTCATTTAGTTTTTTCGCAATTGCCTTATTGTCCTTGAGTGCTCCTTTAGCATCTCTGTCGTCCAGGGGCCCCACTGGTTGTTTAGCGGCTTCCTGTTTCTCATGCATTTTAAAAAAGAATTGCTATTACTTTTTGAGTCTTTGGTTAGCTGTTCTGCACATTCTTTTTTGGCCTTCCGAATTATATTTTTACGCTTCATTTGCCAGAGTTTATGCTCCTTTCCATTTTCCTCATTAGGATTTAACTTCTACTTGCTTTTTTGCCTCTCACTGCTTCTTTTACTTTGTTGTTTAGCCATGGTGGCTCTTTTTTGGTTCCCTCTGTTTTTTAATTTCAGGGATACATTTCAGATGAGCCTCTATTATGGTCTCTTTAAAAAGTTTTCATGCAGCTTGCAGGGATTTTACTTTTTGAGACGTACTTTTTAATTTCTGTGTAACTAACTTCCTCGTTTTTGTATAGTTCCCCTTTGCAAAAATAAATGCTACAGTGCTGGGTCTCTGTGGTGTTTTCCCCACCACTAGGATTTGTTAATTTAATTATATTATGGTCATTATTACCAAGCAGTTCAGCTATATTCACCTCTTGAACCTGATCCTGTGCTCCACTTAGGACTAAATCAAGAATTGCCTCTCCTTCAGTAAGTTCCAGGACTGGCCGTTCCAAGGAGGAGTCATTTAAGGTGTCAAGAAACTTTCTCTCTGCACCCTGCCCTGAGGTGCCATGTACCCAGTCAATAAGGGATAGTGAAATCTCTATTACTGAGTTTTTTATTTTCATAGCCGCTCTAATCTCCCTGAGCATTTCACAGTCACTATCACATCCTGACCAGTGGTCAGTTATAGATCCCTACTGCTATATTCCTATTATCCCAGCATGGAATTACTATCATAGAGATTCTATGGAACAGTTTGGCTCCTTTAAGATTTTTACTTCAGTTGATTGTACACTTTCTTTCACATCTAGTGCCATGAACTTTCCATGAACTCGGCCATTTGGTCCACTTTACAAAAGCACCCTCTCCTTTGGCTCTTATTAGTTTCTGGTCCAGAAGAAGAGCAAGTGCAGAGCGAGCACATTGGCAAAGCCTGGGGAAAGCTGCCTACGCCAGTGATCTTCAAACTGGGGTGCGCGAGAACACCACCAGCGGTGCACGAGACCCCGGCGCCACTGCTGATCCTTCCCAGGAGACCGCCAAAGTCACGGTCTATTTTTGGCCCGCTGAAATGCCGCCGAAAGAAAGCGGAAGCTTTCTATTCGGCAGCATTTTGGCAGACATACCCTGGGGGGCCGCGAGCGGAGGGGGGAGCGCGAAAGGGGGCCGCGGTGCCGAAAGTTTGAAGAGCGCTGGCCTACGCTATGCCTAGCCGGACACAGCTCTAGCACCTCGCTCTCAGGAGCCCCAAACGTCTGCAGGTTACTAGAGAAAAGAAGGTGCCGGCTCTGAGTGGAACGCTGTTTTATCAGAGAACAAGTATCCCCTTTTCTAATATCATCAGCGATGAATTCAGAGCGGGTTTCCACTCAGGCATCTGCACTGTTAATTCACAGGGTTTCACTTCACAGAGCGGAACGGAAAATTTATCCATGTGAGAAATGAATTGTTTCAGCAGGTCAGACATGCCTATTACAGCCCAGTCAAGAGAGTACGAGTGTGTTACTCCTTTGTTCCACTTTTTGCTGGCTTCACCTGCTGCCCAGTGCAGAAGTGTCCTGTTACCAGCTTAGCTTCTTGGGCACTGGTTGGCTCCCAAGGGACGGGCAGCAGCATTGGCTTTGGGAGCATCACTGACTTTTTGGAACTTTGCATGGGTGACAAAAAATACAGGTAATTTACAATACAGGGATAAAAACGACCAGACTGAGTCAGACCAATGGTCCATCTAGCCCAGTATCCTGTCTCTGACAGCAGCCAGTGTCCCAGAGGAAATGAAGGGAGATGGGGAATTTACTGAGCGATCCATTCCCTGTCATCAGGTCCCAGCTTCTGGCAGTCAGAGGTTTAGGGACACCTAGAGCATGGGATTCTGTCCCTGCCCATCTTGGCTAACAGCCATTGATGGGCCTATCCTCCAGGAACTTACCTAGTTCTTTTTTTTAACCCACTTATATTTTTAACCTTCACAAAATCCCCTGGCAAGGAGTTCCATAGGTTGACTGTGTGTTATATGAAGAAGTATTTCCTTCTATTTGTTTTAAACCTGCTGCCTATTCATTTCATTGGGTGACCTCTGGTTCTTGTGTTATGTCAAGGGGCAAATAACACTTCCTAACTCGCTTTCTCCCCACCAGTCACAATTTTATAGACCTTTATCATATCTCCCCGCTTAGTCATCTCTTCGCCAAGCTAAACAGTCCCAGTCTTTTTTAATCTCTCCTTAGACGGAAGCTGTTCCATTCACCTCATCATTTTTGTGGCCCTTTTCCGTAACTTTTCCAGTCCTAATGTATTTCTTTTGATAGGAGATGTCATTTATTCTGCAGAGATTCAGTTCAACTGCAGTCCTAAGAGTGATCGTTATTTTAATAGGGGTGCTTCTCTGCATCTAGTCTGTAGTGTACCATGGCTGACTCTCTTACAGGCCTTCTAACCCCTGTTATGTGCTTGTGTTACTCCCATTATTTACAATGGCAGTTACATGTTTGCACTGGGAGTGGGAGGGAGCTGGGGGAACATGCCTCTCAGGAGAAGGGCAGACAAAGAGCACACAGACATCCCTTTATCTGCAGCTTCCAGCACACAGGCACTAAACCAGCCCTGCTGTCGTCGTTCTTGAATGCAGACTCGTTTATATACCGCTTGGTTATGCCTCCATGTGTTTTTTTTGCCTCTCTCCTTTGTTCCTCACTTCCCTGCTGCGTTCACTTGGTGGTATTCCAGTGCACTCCTCTCTCTTTGAAGGATGGCTTCTCTGTGCTTTGCCAGTGTACGCATTCTTCTGTCCAGCAATTTCCTCCTCGCTGCCCGTGGGTTTGTGGGGGCTGCTCTCTGGCTTTGTTCTGGCACTGCAGGAGCACGGTGTGATTTGTCCAAAGCAGCGGGTTTCTTGTCGTGCATTTCTCAAATGCTTTTCACTCCTTTTGCTCACAATGCCTGGTTCCCTGTGCCGACTGGTTCTGCAGCTTGTGTTTGCTCTCCAGCCTCAGAGGAAGGCATGTTTTCCCAGCTGGGAGCTCAACACAGCTTAGCAGAGACAAACTAGAGGCTGGTTAACTCTACATGAGGGTTCAAGGTGTTTTTGATGACATTTCAATATCACATATTTAGTCACATGGGCAAATACATATTTGCATTAACGGCAGATGCTTGTTAGACAGGTGCCCCCTTGTACATCCATACTGGATCACTTTAACAGGCCTGTTCCTTTGGTGAAGAGCCAATTAAATTTACTTTGTCCTTCTGGAAAAGAAAGGACACGGATTTATCCCTTTCTCAAGTCTTAATTTCCTGGGTAGCTATGCACATACAGAAACGTGTATATCCCACACCACAACCATGCACCAACATGAATACCACACACAGCTCATTTCCTGCTTGTTTTTATCACCGGTCTCTCCGATAGGCCACTCACTCACCCATGGAGTAGAGGTTATCGAAATTCTGGTGCATGCGGATGATCTCGTAGTACAGCTCATCGTAGCTGCTGGGCGTTGGGAGGAAGGTGTCTCCGTAGGTGATGAACATGTTGAACAAGTTCACTACCTACACAAAAATTAAAATTACAAGAGAGGATTGTTACACAAAATCTAATTTACAATAGATGCCAGTCAGACCCAGATGATGTTTAAAACCTTCAGAGCAGGAAGCCCATAGTACACTGGACGATATTCTTTCAGCCCATCAAATAGCGGTCCATATGCTACCTTCTTGCTCTGTCACCTCTGGAGCGTGCTCAGACCGGACAGTGATGGGCAGCAGTATAAATCCTTAAGACAAGCAGATTTCTAATGCTTTGCAGAGTGGGAAGGCTACAGCATGCAAGCGATTACCACAACTCAGAAAAGTGAGCTAACCAATTCTGAGCACGGGCTTGTGTAACTCAGCCTGCTCCAGGGCACAAACCAACCACCAGCTACCTAGGATGAGAAAGGAACTTCCCTTAAGAGCTAACTTATTACATGACTGATCATCCATTAAGGGGTTTCTTAGACCTCCCTCAGAAGCATCTGCTGCTGGCTACTATCAGACACTGGCCAGCCAGCTAGCTGGGCAAGTAATTTTCTATGGGGAATTAAGACAACACTCCCCCTCCCCCTTGTTTAGTTAGCCTTCTCGTTCCAGTTTCAGGTCTCCCATCCCAAGCTGGCTTTTCCTGGTTTCTCCCACAAAACACACTTTACCCAGACTGGCAAAGGCAGGGAGACAACTCAATCTTGTCTACCCCATTGGGCTTCCACCCTATCTGTGTATGAAAGAGTAATATCTCCCTGTTCCTGTTTTTCTATCCCCCTTCAGGTCTCACAGAGCACAGCTGTCTGGCAAACCATTGCCCCGACAGGAGGATCTCTAAGGTCCCTGGTACGAGTCATCCCAGGCTTCCTTCTGCCCACACCCCTCATCCCAACAAGTGTTATCTTTGGGGTTCCCCTATGTCTCCTTAGCACGGATAGGTTCCCAAGCTGGAGATCTGCACGTTGATCTTTGCACAGCTTAATTATCTGTTCAACAGGCCAGCCCTAGCCCCTCAAGGAACCTCCTTCTCTGGGTCATTCATCGTGAACCTGCTTTCTCTACACTCACCATGAGCGCCAAGGTGAAGATGTTATGTTTCGCCAACAGCACCGTCTCATTGGACATGAGGAACTTCAGCAAGTTGATCAGAGCTAAGGGAAAGAATAAAAGTAATCAAAGCTTTTTTTCAAGAAGCCATTTAAATACACGTGCATTTTCACCATCTTAACCACTGGCCCAGTGATCAGGAAATATTCAAACTTACAGCTTTACTAGTTAAAATGTTATTCTGGTCTGATAAATGACTGGAAATTGGCATTGTCCCAGGTTTATTCTCCTTCACCAACTTCCAGATCACATCTGTCAGTTTCAAGTGGAGTTACTTGTCAGTCAAGTCTGTTGACAATGAGGTTTTTCTACCTGCCTGGAACCTGGAGAATCCAGCGTCTCCTTTCTGCTCCATACACCATCAACACAAGGTTGTGCAGTTAGAACTCTGCTGTCACTTGTGTTGATGACACATGAGGCAGAACACACAGCATGGCTCTTCCGCAGTGTTGCTGCCTCTGTGATGGTGGGAGGGCACTAGTAAGGATTCGGTACTTTACTATGTCAGTTATCTAGAGCTGTGCAGGGAAGACGACAAATCCAGCTCAGATTCGTCTCCTGAAGACACACAAATCAATAAAGGCTCATCCAACACTAATGAAAGATAGTTAGCCCTGTCATTTGAACTCTGTTAATCAAATTAAGGGCTTTAAGTGCCTCCAATTTACAAAGCATCACTGCACTCTGAACGTTTGCAAAAACAGAAATAGACCATCAGTATTATTGATAATTATTAGTGTGATAATGGTTTTCAAAGATTCCACCCCCCCTTGGGGTACGGTCGGGAACCAAAGCCCAGTATGGGGGTCTGCCTACATGAGATTCTAAACACGTTCTCTGCTCTGAAATCAGCCGCCAGGAATGGGGTTCTGGGACTTTAAGGCAGCCAAATTAGGTGGACAAGACATGCAAGTTAGGAAACTGTAAAGGCAGATTTTCAAAGGCTGTTTATGATTTACTGGATTAGCACCTGAAGCTAACAGCTTCATGTCAGGCCGGTCCCTCAGTTTTATAGGTACAACTTGGATTTGATTCATCTTTTTCAAAGCCAGCATCCCAGCTTGCGGCAATACTGCCATCCAACACATGCTGCAGCCCGTGACCTAGCTCAACCAGGCAACAGCTAAATTACGGCAGCAGAAGCAGGCTAACGGGAACAGCAGTGGGTGCTGGAGAAAGATGGAAAACCCA
>ML677382.1:10728166-10807858 GCA_007922305.1 Dermatemys mawii
AATATTTGCCTCAGCCTTTGGGCAATAAAGCACATAGGGATCAGTTAATTGTTGGACAGTATCTACCCACTGCTCCCCTCAAACCTAGTCCTTACTTGGACGAGTTACACACATCAATTCTAAAGTCCCTGCTCAAGACATGGGAGCAAACCAGTCCTAATTTGGGAGGGTGCTGTAGAGATTAGCTTTCTATCTGAACTAGCTCTCAGATGAGGCAGAACTACTGGCTCCACAGTGGAAATAGCTACGGGACAGGAAATTTAGGGGGGGAAGCAGCAAGATGTGGGGGAAATTGTCGCCTTCTACGGGTTTCCAGAGTCTCAAGCGTGCAGTAAAAGGAGTGGGTGACAGACGTGATGACAGAGCAGTGGTCTGAACGGAGCCTGAACAAAGCCCTGAAAACTCCGCTCTCAATGCCAGAAGTTCACCAATATCAGCAGAGAGCCCGTACCAGCCCGGAGAGAGGGTAAGTGCGACCCCAGCCTCCTGGAGCACATTTCTCTAAGCAGCTATGCACTAATGCACTTTGAACTCCGCCACAAAGCACCACCTCACTGAATCAAACTGGAGTCAGGGCCTTCGTTCCACCAGAATTCAGCCCTGGGAGGACGTCAGGCCAATCGTTCTCTGGGAACAAAGAAAGAGCAGGTACAACTGGGCTCTTACCGGAGCCGAGCTCCAGTTAAAACAGGTTTCCAAGGTAACGAAGCCTCCTGGAGAACACTGCAGTCTCCCACAATCAGTACCTTGGGCTGAAGACAGCTGCCCTGCATCAGTGTCACAGCAGCTTATGAGGCAGTTCTGAGACAAGCGGCTATTAATAGCCTTGATTTCCCGCCTTGCCCACAGATGTTCACCGAGCCTCTGGCCCAAGTGCTGCTGCTGAGCTCCCAGGAGCTGGGATTGCTGGACCTGGAGCAGCAAGGCGCCCTGGAGTGGTCATAAGTGGCAAGCAGATGGCCCCTGAACTACCTCTTCCCTAGCCTAGAAACACCCCGTCCACCCCGCATCTACTTCACCCACACCTTCCTAACAGACCCTTGCTCAGAAGAGCTCCAGCAGAGATGGATGTACAGGGCACAGACAAGCCACTAAGCTGCATGAAACATGCAGACACAGTGAGCACAAATACCGTCTATTAGAGGGCACTTCTTCTAAAAGGACACCAGCCCTCTCTTTTCAGGGCATAAGCCAATTAAGAGAGAGGGGGCTGGGAGAAAAGGTCTCTTCTGGGCAGGTTATTCTGTAATTGTTCACAAGGAGCTTTCCTGAATCTTCCGCTGTAGTATCTCGTACCAGACTAGAGTTGGAGACGGACTAATGGACTACACGGGCCGCTGCTCTGATCTGGACTGACAATCCCTGCGCTCTGCAAATCCGCTTCACTCACTGTAACAAATGGGCCCACTTGCTTAATTTCCAGTTTCTCTGTCAGAAGAGACAAGATCTTAATGCAGCTTAAAATCACTCCGGGAATCTGAATTGCACCAAATCATTGCCCACGCCAAACGTCTTTCTGTCGCGCTGGGTAAGAGCAGACAAACTCACAGCAAAGACAGCTCAGAAACTAAGACCTGCCAGGTTTACGGTCACTGAATATACGATGCTGATGAATTAGTTTGGCTCTTTGGGAACCCCAGGTGTGTGAGACGTTTACGAAGCCCCCAGTTAGCAGGTGCACTGCACCAGTGCTGTTGCCCTTCGTTCTTTCACCCGGGCACATCATACATCAGACTTTGGACAAGTGGCTCATGCAAAGGATGGTCAGTCCTAAACCTGTAAGCACAGATGTTCTAATAGTTTATTTACAAGGCAGGACCTGCCGATACGTTTCATGGTGTTTCCAGAGCAAACAAAACTCACAGAGCTGCTGACATCCAGTGCTCTTCAGTGATGACACCGCCACTAAACTAACCTCGAGAGAAGGTAAAATGGCTGAACCCCGAGCTCTGAATAGCTGAGCAGCCTGATGCCAGACGAAATGCATCACTTCTTCCTCGTTAGAGGGAACTGCTCGCTACACGCAGCACATGAATAAATTGCCCTCGGCCCAGTGCCACGCCAATAAACTATGCACGTTTGCTCCCTGGCGGAGCAGCAGGTCCATTTCTCAGTCATGGACGCTCAGAGAATCGGGGTTTCGGGTTGTACTTGGTCACATCACCCAAAACGTGTGCTCCAGTTTTATTAACAGCTATGGGAAAGCTGCCAATCAGTCACAGGTTTGTTTCATGCATGAACTGGAAAATGGGGATGTTTCTACCAAACCACCAAGATTTTCCCCACCCAAGAGTCATCCGGCTTCTCCTGCCTTCCTGCAATTCCTTCACCCGCTCACACAGCATGTCCATCTTCCCTGGACCTGACCCCCAGACCCAGCAGAGAGGGTCTGCTACACTGCTCGTGCAATAAAAGCAGGGTAAGCCTTACCCTACCTAATGTGAATAAATGCTTGGCTTGGGTCTCCATTTTGTACAGAGCCAAGCACACTGGCAGTGCTTCCTAAACAAACCACAGGAAGAAAGAGCCTGAACTCCCACATGTACACCAAGAACTTCAGGAACTAAAAGATGGTGGGGCAGCTCCTTATAAAATGGGTATGAAGAGAGGAGGCATGTGACTGGCGTCAGTCTCCCGATCGCAGCTCTCAAGAAGTTTACTCTCCCAGGAATCGCTACAGCCAGAGGATGGGAAATAGGACCACTGACATTTAAGATGCTCTCTTGGTTTCTTAAACTGAAACGACTGCAGATTGGTGGAGCTTCTGGCTTCTACCACACAGAGCTGTTTGTGCAGACCGGCCCTTTTGCTACTGGGGTTCCGGGGTGCCAGTTCCTCTCACTCAGCCCCTGGAGACCACAGGATTCCTCCTGCCCGATAGTCCCTCCGCAACAGATTTTGCTTCCCTTCACTGCATAACATGGACCATTTTTCCCTGCGAGCCTTGTTTTGAACTGACGTGAACTCAGCCCAGGAGCATCTGGGCTCAGTAAGATGTTTCCGTTCTATTTCTGCTTCCCCGTTCCTGGTTTGGATGCCACGTGTGGGGGTGGGCTCTTTGCTTCCACAGAGAGCCCTTAGGCCAGGTGCAGTGGGAGCGCAAACCCTGCCAAGAGTATTCCAGGCTCCGGCAGGCTACTGTACAACTGAGCAAAAAAAAAGGATCGCTCCCAAGAGAGACGCTGCTGTCGAATCCTGGGAAACAGATGGTGGGGGTGGGGAGGAGCTGGGGCATTGTTTTACTGTCCCTGCTATGCTCCCGGTTCAGAGGTCTAGTCTTCTGAATGGTGCACCAAGAAGCCACATGGCTCCCCTCAACTAGCTGTATAACACCAAATAAAATATAGTATTGCGCATTAAGAATGCCTGACCCCTTCGAACCATCCAGCTGGGTCCCCGGAGCTCCCGGCAAGGCAGCAGGGAAAAGGACGCTCCGTGGACTCTAACTCCAACAGTCTCCCGCTCTCACGCCCCCTTCTAGAGCCAGGAAAGGAGGATGCCACACTGCTCCTAACTCACCCCTGCAGGGTGTTCTCCTCCCATCCTGGCCCCTGGCGAGTGCTCCTCAGAGTGCTCACTGGCTGCAGGCAGGTGCAGCCTAGGGAATTCCTCTGCCGCCTCTTTGGTGGAGAACTACAGTCATTCCATGGGACTCTCTGCAGCCAGCCAGCTCCCCTGTACAAGGAGAAAAACTCCTGGTGTGCACAGTGCCAGCGCCCGGCGTCCCAGGTGAGCAGGAAGGAAGAGAACGGATGGGCCAGAGCAGCAGGGCTGAATGTGGAAGATTTTGATTCAATTCCCTGGTCTGCCACAGACTCCTTGTGACACCCTGGTCAAGTCACTTTGTTTCCCTGTGCTTCGGGGTGCCTCATTTGTACCATGGGGCTAACGGCCCCTGAGGGCTCAATACACAGAAGACCGCAAGGTGCCCGTACACTATGGGAATGAGGGCACGGGTGGATGTGAAGGAGCAGCACAGTCAAGGCAGGAGAAAGTTGTAACCTTGACACCGGACAAAGAGTGAATAAGCTTCCCACACCCAGTAGCAGCAGACAAACCAACCTGGGCCTGCCTCACTCTGAGACCCCCATCACCCCAGGTGGGGAGCAAGCGCCCAAGCCCCCAGATTTTCCCCTTTTAACCCAGGAGAGCTGAGCATGGGCATCTGTTGGTGGAAGTGTGAGCAGCAGCTGATTAAACCACTGAGATGGGACACGCACATGGGCAGGGCTAGAATAGGCAGGTGAACCGAGTTAGTTCAGATTGAGGTCGAAGAGTCCTCAACTCGTGATCAGAGGCAGCTGATCTCGGTGCTGTACAGTACACACACACACACCAGGCCACGTCCCGACAGGTACAGTCTCAGAGACCCACACAGGCGGGCAGGACGCTGCACAGCCCAGAAGAGGAGATCTGCTCATTAACGACCGACTTTTTGTAGACATTGTGGAAGCAGCAGGTTGTTGGAGGATCTGAATGAGGAGGCAGCGAGGGCCAAAGCCCCTGGATTGGAAACAGGGCACCTGTCTGGCTGTGAGAGCAGAAGAGGGTGGGGAGGGGACAGGGGGCTTGCGGTTCAGGAGAAGGTTCAAGTTGCGAATGAAGGCTGTAAGAGTGCTAGTACGACAGAGGGTGAGGGGGCTGGAGGCTGAGAACCTCCCCAAAAGGAGACTACGCTGCACTGGGATCTCACATATCTGAGAACGGAAGATTAATTACACACAAGTTAAATGGTCTTCCTCTGGCGTCTTCCATCTGAGGACCTCATAATAATGAATTCAGCATCACAGCCCCCTTGTGAGGCAGGGGAGTATTACCAGCTCTGTTTCACTGGTGGGGAAGCTGAGGTACAGAGGGAGAGTGTAGCAGGGTGCCGGTGCAGAGGCACCTAATCAGCCCCTGCTCAGCCAGCCCCAGTCAGGGGAGATAGATTGGGGCTGGGGAAAGCCCGATGCCTGGCCTGTGGATTGGCTACACCTGCTGGCCTGAGGGCTATAAAGGCTGGAAGGAGCCAGAAGGAAGTGGGGAATGGCCAGAGCAAGGTCAGTCTCCAGGCAGAGGGCTGCTGCCTTTGTGAGGAGCCAAACAAGCCTCTAAGTTGTATATAGTTTAACACTGGTGGTGGGCACTGCAGTGTAAGATAATACACAGGTGTTGCACAGTGAAAACCTCTCTGAGCTTTATTTGGGCAGCCAGTGGGCTGCAAGAAGAGGGGGCCAGCAGACCCTGTTACAGGCAGCATGACTTATCCAAGTCACACAGTTAGTCAGGGATGGAACCGAGGAGTCTGGTCTCTTAGCCCTACATATCGACCACCAGGCCATCCCCGTAGAGAACAGCACTGTCCTCCCAGCTTGACAGTGGTGTTGTGAGGATCAGTACATTAAAGATCTCTTTCTAAATGGGGACAAGAAGGGAGACCCCAGAACACCACAGATCCACAACCACAGTAATTGTGATGCCTGAAGAAAGGCCTGGAGGCAGGGAAGCTCAGAGCTCTATAACTGTCTGTTGAGCTAGCCCGAGTTTATTCCTCGGGTGGGGAAACTGGTCACATTACGTGTGCACAGACGCTCCTTGGGGGATTGACAAAAGGGTCTGACGGGAAAGAACAGCCAGCAGAAGTCTCAAGAGACAGGCTTAGGACTGGAAGTGTGACCTGGAAATAGCTGCAGCGCTATTACAAACTCCTGCACCATCACTGTCCAAGGCACCGTCTAGCCCAGCGACCAGGCACAAGGTAACCAATTACCCAGGGCAATGCTGGTGCCAGCCCACTTACTGTCAATCAGCTGAGACCCTGGGGACAAGGGGTGCTGGGGAGCCCACAGACGACAGAGGGATACATTTAACACCTCAGCTGACTCGTCCCTGGCTCTGAACTCCCACATGTTGGGAGAAGAAACCTTCCCACGAGTCCTGACAAGAGGGCAGCCAGACACCACAACTGCCCTCGTCAGGCGAGGAACTAAAGCGATAAGGAGTCTGCCTGCATCCCTGCTTAGTGCATCTCACGCCCCTTTCCCTGCTCTGACAGGATGGGGACTGATCGCCGTCTCTCCTGCCCTTTGCACTTCCCAATGGCGGCCTCTCCCCCACGGTGGTTTTATGGCTACAGAAAAAAGCCTGAGCCTTTTTAAAGGCTGGATTTGGTTGCTCCTCTAACAGCTGGATGTTGCTGCTCCATTTTTCACGGCTGACTGCAGTCAGCGCCGAATTGCGTAACTCCAGTCGGGTTTTAATGCTCAGCGGGTGCCTCTCTCAGGGGTACGCACAGTCAGTATTGGCAGGCTCCCCACCACCTGCTCCTGTTCCCCTCAGCTCCCTGGATACAAGTTGTTTGTATCCAAAGAGTCACCGGGCTGAGAAACAATTGCAGCAGCCTGCCAGAGCCGGCGGTGGGCTGGTGGGGGGGAGACAGCAGCAGCTCCAAGAACCAGGCCCCAGTAATTTCTTCTCTACACAATCCATGCGCCTGGCCCCTGCTGCCCGCCGCCGGGTCCCGCCACCAGTGGAGGTGAGGGGGGAATAATGGGAACATTACCAGCTGGCCCGGCTGCCAAAGCAGTGACTGGGACTCAGCTGAACGTTCGTCGATATCACGGCAGTTAACGGTAGGATACAAATTGAATTTTCTAACTTTGGCCCAAAGTCAAGTGAACCAAAAACTTTTTGTAAGTCAATAAAACTGTGATCTCATCCGTAACCAGTGCAGGCTGTAGAACAGGCAGGGCCAAGCTATTTCTACCCTGGCCAACCCTCCTGAGCAGGGTAAGCTGAATGTGACAGTGCAGACTCATTACTGAGCTAACCAGGCGCCCAGGAAAGGGGTCTGCAATAGCTTCTGATGGGGTCCTGGGACAAAGCCAGCAGCATTGCAATTCGCTCAGTCAGAAGGAACGTGGGAGGAAGGAAGGGAAAATGCTAAGGGAAGAAGTAGAACTTGGCCAGGGGTGGGCAAACTATGGCCTGTGGGCCACATCCAGCCCGCGGACCCTTCCTGCCCGGCCCCTGAACTCTCGGCCGGGAAGGCTCCCTCTGGCCCCTCCCCTGAGGCCCCCTCCCCTGCAGCCTCAGTGCGCCGCACCAGCAGTGCTGTGGCTGGCTCCAGCGGGTCTGAGCTCCTGCCACTCTAAGTGGCGTGGTAAGGGGACAGGGCTGCTAACTCTTGCAGGGCAGCATGTCTCACCCCAGCAGGCCGCACAGAGCCAGACATGCTGCTCTGAGCAACACAATAAGGGGGTCAGGGGGTTGGATAAGAGGCAAGGAGTCCCAGGAGAGCAGTCAGGGGACAGGAAGCAGTTGGATGGCACAGAGGTTCGGTGGAGGTGGTCAGGGGATGGGTGGGGTTGGGTAGGACGTGGGAGTCCCAGGGGTCTAAAAGGGGGTGAGAGGGTGGATAGGGGTCGGGGATGTCAGGGGACAGGGGGGCTTGGGTAGGGGGTTGGGTCCTGGGGGGGCAGGTAGGGTGGGAGGTCTCGTGAGGGGGCGGTCAGGGGACAAGGAGCAGGGGGCTTGGGTAGGGGGTGGGGTCTTGTAGAGATGGTTAGGGGAAGGAGGGTTTCTGGAGGGGTTAGTTAGGGGACAAGGAGCAAGGAGGGGTTGGATGAGTCAGAGATTCTGAGAGGGGCAGTCAGGGGGCGGGAAGTGGGAGGGGGTCAGATAGGAGGTGAGACCAGACTGTTTGGGGAGGCACAGCCTTCCCTTCCCAGCTCTCCATATAATTTTGCAACTCCGATGTGGCCCTTCGGCCAAAAAGTTTGCCCACCCCTGAACTAGGCAGAAGTGCAGCCTCGAGACTGATGGTTCCCAAACTGGGGGTAGGGTTCATGGCGATCCCGACTGTGCAGAGGATGCCATTTTGTTCTTCAAAATGGCACCTCCATGCTGCCTGGGGTCCTGGCGGAAAGACGTCATTCAATGACATCATGCCAGCAAAGAATCTGGGAACCTCTGCACTAGAGGGACGAGTGAGAGACCAAGAGCCAGCAGCATGCCTCTCTACCCTTCCCCACATACAACACCAAGGACCCGGTGGAAAAACAGCTGGCTGAAGCTGAACCCAAGCAAAAGAGGCGATGCTGGTGGGCAGAGGAAAGCTTTTTGAAGAGTTTTCAGCCATGGTACAGTCTCCTTTGGTTACAAAGACACAGCCACAGTTGGTCTGTTCACCATAGTTTGAACACTGCAGTAAGTCTCCTCAGCAATACAGACTACCCCGAGCACCAGACCTGACCTCGACTCTGCACACTAGCCTCCTATAGAATTTGTCATTACGTTCAAGGTCTTGGTCCTTCTCTTCAAGCTGCTCCATGGCCTGGGACCAGGCAATCGAACAGAGCCTAGAGCTCCAGGATGAAGATCATGACCAACGGCTACGCTCTGCTGCCACAATGCAACTCTCTGCTCATCTGTGAAGAAGAAAGAACCTTCTCAGGGGCCAGGCCAAGCCCGTGACATGAACTCCCTCCAGAATTAATGACAATCACAAACCATCTTCTGCTCCATGTTTCTTTGACCTGCCTTCTTTAACACAAACCCAAAACAACATGCATATTTAAAAAAAAAGAACCACCTACCAAAACAAGCCACTCCACAGCATATTCTCTGTGGAGTGGCTGAGAGAACAAACACCAGATGTATAGTCACGTGAATGAATGCAGGTCTGAAAGGCACTCAGATGCTACAGTAATGAGTGCCGTATAAGAACCTAGACAGACCAGAGTAAGAGAAGAGCTCTTCCGAAGTCCACAAGATGCTGAGTGGGCTTGGAAAGCAACTATGCAGAGTTTATCCAGTTTTGCTGCTACATATCTGAAAGATCAAATCGTGTGTAATTTACTTTTCTTTCACAACAATGCACTTGGAATATTACTACTGAGCACAAGGGAGCTAAACAGACTTTCTCCTCTATATCAGTCATGGGTTTAACTTCACTCAAGTGCACAAGCTCTCGTTCCTCCTGCCCATCCGTAGCTGCAACAGAAAAAGCCAGGCTGAACAAGAGATCATTTACTATTTCCACTTGAAGTCTACGTTCAAAGGGCTCTCTTCTTCCCCTGCTTGCACCAATCTCTAAAGCTTGGAAGCATTTCCTTCCCTGCCTCTATATCCTTCAACTCCTTCTGGCACAGAAACCAGTGCGGCCGCCATCATCGCTGTGTCAGCTGGAATGGGCCAGCTACACGGAGTGATGCTTACTACATCCTCTGGAGCCAGCAAGCAGTGCTCACACCCTCGTTCTGCCAGGCCTCCAGCCCTGTGTGTATTTCCAAGGCCAGAGAACACTAGTCACAATAAAGTTTATCAGCTTGAAGGGAGGTCAAATTTTAGGCCTTTACTAAAACCTCTTTCCAAGGCATTTACCATTTGACCAATCAGCTCTTCCGTCATGCTCCTGCTGGCAGCTGAATGCATCTTATCTCCCACCTAGCCTAGCCAATTCACGGAGACAGTTCAGCTATTCCACTCTCCCCTGGTTTTGCAGAAGGGCAGGCTTCCCAGGCTAGACAGCTGCTGCAGCCCGTAACAGCAGGATCAGGGATGGAGGAATGTCTGGAAATAACTGGTTCAAAAACTGCCCAGCAACACAAATCAATTAACTGAATTGGTCTTGATCCATTACTGGAGTAGAAGAAATGTCATCAGTGACAAATGCTATGGTGGTCAATAGCTGAGCCCCCCAGTTACCAAGCAAAACTCCAGTGATTAATAATGCAACCTGAAATATGTACTGATGCAGTGAGAGTGTGCATTACGTATATTGAAAGCCGTTTTTAAAATACCTTTCACTGTTTCCTTGTTTCTGCTCAGCTAGTAGGGCTGCCATTTTAGTACTTTCCACCAGCAAACTTTGCACTTCTACAGCACTTATCCTGGGAACCCAAAGCCCTTGCCAAAAGCAGGAATTATCCTCATTTTACACAGACAGACAAGAGGACAAGAAAGCTTAAGTGACATGCCCAAGGTCACAGAGAACTGGAGAAGGTGCTGTGCATTTCAAGTGTTTTCGTTTTAACAGTGGGTTCAGCAACTGTTCGAATTAAGCAAGATAAAAGTTAAAAACTTACAGCACTTACCTTACAATAATTTAGAAACTGAGTCAATGCTTTCTAATGGCAAAGATGATTTTTAATCCTACTTTGCAATCAACTGCCATACTAAATAGCTGTTTCATCATTTTTATTATATTTAAGATTTCTTATAAAATGACTTATTCTTGCAATTATGGGTAGACATGAGAAACTCTCTCATATTCCTATAAATGTGGTTTTCCTTTAAAGCAAACCATAGCAACTCTGAAGAAGTTATCATCCATCTCGTCAGGTTCTGGGGGAATTGCTCAAGCATTACTAATTTTGAGGTGGGAGGAGTTGAAGGAATGAGGTCTTTTATATAAAGACTTAAATGAGTCAACTCTTTCAGAATAGTTTATACATGCAAAATAATATCAAGCAGCACATGTATAGCGATTTCCATCTCCAAAGCGCTGTACAAACATTAATTAGAAAAGTGTTCAATGAAATTAACGTGCACAGACCCCTCCCTCATGACCCACTAAGTCAACGTCTTGTCTTATCTTCACAGAGCCAGGAGCAGAATTTAATATCCATCACAGCAGGGAACTGGATGGATCTGCCCAGAATCCTCTGTCAATGCACCTCAATCTCGACCTTCAATAGCCACAAGTCCTTCACAAGTACTGATTACCAGACGTGCCAAATAGTGCAATTGCTTTGAAACATGGCCGGAATGTCTGCCAAGGAACAGGCTGATGCCATCACATTCATCATAGCTTATGACCCAAGACAGATGAGTCACTTACGATGGCACATAAACTCTTGCAGAAGCAAATAAGGCTTTTCCCCAGGGAACGGAAGAAGCTTCAGAGTGCCCACAGTCCAACCTTGGTCTCAAACAGAAAGCCAATAACTTGCTGACTTTAAAAAGTTCATAACAGTTCTACTACACAACTATATTAAGAGAATGTGAACACACAATAGTCAGAAAACACCAAAGCACCCTTAACTCTGCCCCTTTGCATGCACACACTATAAAGATGCTCATTACATGAATACATTTGCTCTTTCCAATACTACGCATCAGACCATTTTTCCTAGAACCTACAACACACACGTAGCACCCTCAGTTATTGTGTACACCAAAGCCAGTAACTGTCATTTATATACCAGAAACACAATACATGATTGTAAAGCACATTGCATATTGTGTGTAGGAGAAACAGGATGTGATCATAGAATCACAGAACTGGAAGGGACCTCGAGAGGCAGTCTAGCCCAGTCCCCTGCATTCATGACAGGACTCAGTATTCCAACCTGCTCTTAAAAATCTCCAATGATGGAGATTCCACAACCTTCCTAAGCAATTTATTCCAGTGCTGAACCACCCTGACACTTAGGAAGTTTTTCCTAATGTCCAACCTAAACCTCCTGTGCTGCAATTTAAGCCCCTTGCTTCTTGTCCTCTCCTCAGAGGTCAAGAAGAACAATTTACCTTCCTCCTCCTTGTAATAACTTTTTATATACTTGAAAACTGTTATGTCCTCTCTGTCTTCTCTTTTCCAGGCTAAACAAACCCAATTTTTTCAATATTCCCTCAGAGGTCATATTTTCTAGACCTTTAATCATTTTTTTTGTTCTTCTCTAGATTTTCTCCAATTTGTCCACATCTTTCCAGAAATGTGGCACCCAGAACTGGACACGGTACACCAGTTGGGGCCTAAGCAGCACAGAAGAGAGCAGAAGAATTACTTCTAATTTCTTGCGTACAACACACCTGCTAATACATCCCAGATTGATGTTCGCTTTTTTATTTTTTTTGTATTATTAACAGTTACACTGTTGACTCATATTTACCTTGTGATCCACTACGATGCCCAGATCCCTTTCCGCAGTTCTCCTTCCTAGGCAGTCACTTCCCATTGTGTGTGTGTGCAACTGATTGTTCCTTCCTAAGTGGAGTACTTTGCATTTGTCCTTATTGAATTTCATCCTATTTACTTCAGACCATTTTTCCAGTTTGTCCAGATCATTTTGAATTTTAATCCTGGCCTCCAAAGCACATGCAACCCTCCCAGCTTGGTATCGTCCACAAATTTTATAAGTGTACTCTGTATGCCATTATCTAAATCATTGACAAAGATACAGAACAGAACTGGACCCAGAACCGATCCTTGCGGGACCCCACTGGTAATGCCCTTCCAGCATGACTGTGAACAACTGATAACTACTCTCTGGGAATGATTTTCCATCCAGTTTTGCATCCACCTTATAGTAGCTCCATTTCTCTAGGTTGCATTTCCCTAGTTCGTTCGTGTTGATCATGTAATTAAAGACAGCATTGGAATGATAAACACAAGGGGCCGTGTCTGCGGTATCAGGAGGTGACCTATCAACTCTTCTGGGCAATAGCAAGGGGTAGAACAGCAAACATGGCAATGAGGTGGTTACCACACTCAGAGGCTTGGCCTTTCCTTTTTTGGGCAAAGCTGGCGAGTAATTAGCTGTGACAGAGAAGCTCCACAACAACTGCTTCACTTAAATTCCTGACAAAGCAACACAAACCACTGACTCCCCCGCACAACTTGGACCAGCAACGCACAGCTCTACAGCTTAAGCCCACGAGGGTTGGTGATCATTATGTATTAAAACAGATCATTATGCACATAGCCAACAGTGGGAAAGGGTTCAAAACCTATTGTGGAGAACGAGGGAGATAACTGTCGTTTTTACAAGCACCACCTGCACCTCACCTTACTTGTCTGATATTCTCCTTGCAGACTGCACGGAGCTAAATCAGGGGACGCTGCTGGGGAGAAACAAAACAGGAAACAAAACGATGACAGCGCTAAGGTACCTCCAGAGGGAAGACCCAGGACCCTTCGGGGAACAAGTGGGGAGCTGTTAATTGGGAAGTGCCCACTGCCTGCCTCCAACCAGGCAAGCAGCTTCAGTTTTCCAAGGCCCAGGATCAACGGGGCACCAAACCACTGAAAGACCCTAGCCTGGGGAGGGAGGGGGCAAGGGGGCAGCAGTGGTTGGAGATGAGATGCTGGGCGAACACGACAAGGGCTGTCTGTCTCTCCCAGGCCAGGAGTAAGGGTCTTGGCTGAGTGGATCTTACCAGGCCTTGCAGGGAAAGGTTACCAGTTTTGGTAGGACCCATGCGTACTGGCCTTTTATTGTTTTATCTCTGTGCTCTCCTGGCTGTGGGCCTACGGGTGAAAAAATAAACTTTGCTTCAAATAAACTCTTTTTGAGTCACTTTAATCAGCTGCTGGTCACAGGCTCCCCCAGGTAAAGGGCAGACAGGTGCCCAACACAGCCAGGCCTGTCATGTTATCACAGCAGTAAAGGGGGTGTAAGCCCAGAGATCCAGCTGGAGAGGGCTGGGACCACATGGTTGGAGGAGGGCAAAGGTGGTAAACTCTTGTCCCCAGACGGCTGCACTCGTGAGGGACTCTCAGGGGCCCAACGCGCAGCTCGCCGGTCACCGTGACACCTGTGATCTCCAGTTTCTTTTGTTCAAGGCCTTGGATGCTCAGAGCAGAGGATTCTGGTGGACACACGAGGAGGCACTCCATTGCGGTCTTGGCTGATAGTTACAAAATGCAACTAGAAATCTTTTTAAAGGCAAAAAAACGTCCAGGGGGTCAGCTCCTCAGACAGCTTCACACCCATGCTGCTCATGGACTCTTCCCTCATTCTTCACCAGCCAGCCAATCGGTGTGGACATCCGAGCCCACCAAGGCAGGGGCTGATACCATCTCCTGGCCATGGTGTACGAATACCCACGTAGCACACCCCGTGCTGTGAATTTATTTCAAAATACAACTGGCTGGGGTAAAAGAATAAATCCGAGAGGCAGCTAAGGGCTGGACCAGAGACCAGTCTCCCGCCAACTCACATGACTGTGGAAAGGGAAAGCCGCCTCTGTGACAGTATGGATGCACAAATACAGGCCCAGGAATAGGGTGTTCAGCGGGGTGTCCATGGCAGCATCACGCACAGCAGGGGTGGGTTGTATTGTGGCTGCGTGTCCTGACTCCTCTGAGGCTCACTGCAAGCTCTCGCCCGGAGCGCACATCCCTGCAGGAGAGAGCAGCACCTTTCGGAGGTGCCCCTGCTGCTGGTCTGCCACGTGCAGACAATGTAAAACACTGAGGAAACACTTCTCTCCACTGGAGGGGACACGAGCTGTTTGCCTTATTTAGAGACCTGCCAACACTGGACTCTGCACAACTCTGCTGTCGTCGCCTACAATCCTCATCTCAATTCCTCTACGTCCCACCCTCTGCTGCCTCCTCTCCACACAGCGCTCCCTTTGTCTCCTTCTCCCACTCAGTTCTGTGCCTCCTCAACCCCTTCCCTGCCCATCAGTCACTCCTCATAAGTCTTCCCATTTGTCTGCCACCCCATAGCTCCGGCCGAGTGCTCGCTACTGCAGAGCCCTGGCCTCAGTCTGTGCAGCTCCGACACTGGAAGGGACGGAGGCAGGCCTCTAGCGCTCTCTGTTAGGCATCTCTGGAGTGTCAGGCTGACGGCCCTTTGGAGCTCCACAGCTCTGAAGGTCTGCAGACCTGGAGCTGCCTTCTGCAGACCCCTGCTGGCGCTACAGGCAGAGACACCATTTCTGTGGTTTGGCGCAGGAAGCAGATCGGGAGCATGCCAGCCGGGGCTCAGAAAGGACAGAGCAGGGTTCAGAGATTTCTGTATCCTGACAGGGCATCAGCTGGCCAACAGACCGAGGGCAGAACATCCCCATCCACTCGTGCCAGTGGCAGGAGCACCATGGGAAATCAAACAGCTCCCCTGCGAAGGAATATCACTTGAACCACCCAATGCGTCCCCAGGGAGAGCTGGCCTTTCGGAAATCAGCCTGCCCTAGACATCGTTCAGGAAACTCACACCTGTTACAGGTGCGGTGTCTTTTAATTCCAGCTCTTCCCAGGTTTATGTGAATTGGTGAAGCGGCTGCTGCTGAGTGGTATTCCCCTGCGGGAAAAACACCAGCACAATCCTCACTGCAATACATTTCTTCCTAGGAGGATTTCACTGAGCATGCAGCATCCCACCAAAGGCACCGAGCTCTTGAAGTGTGCAGAGTACATCAGCACACCCACACTCCTGAGCTTTTTACTCTTCCCGGCTTTCCTTCCAAGCACAAGCAGTACTTCACCCTTCTAAAGCACTTCACTCTTCCTAAGCTAATCAGTGAAAGCTAACAAAACTGGCCCTGGACAGGGAGGCCCGGTCTACCCCGCAGTTAGGTCAAAGTAAGACAGTTCATATCAACCCGACTCTGTATGCGTCTATGCTACAACGTTGCTCCCACCAATGTAAGTCACCCACTACACCAACTTAATAACTCCACCCACGTAACAGGCGTAGCACTTAGGTCAGTGTAGTTAGGTCGACACAGTGTCATGTAGATACTGCACTGACTGTTCCGGCTGTCAGTGCCCCACAATGCCCCACACTGACAGTCGGTGCAAGAGCTCCTGGTGAGGATATGCACTGCTGACAGAAGAAGCTAGTGCGGACACACACAACTGATTTAATTACTGCAGTGGCTGTACATTAGCGTAACTTAAGTCACCTCAACTTTGTAGTGTAGACATGCACTGAGACTGCAGTGGGAGGGGGACAAAATTTTTAGAAAGGAAAGTTTAGGGTTATAATGATTCCTCATAGTAAAATCACTAAACTACAGACTAGTCTCTTAAGGGACACGGTGAAAAGGTTATTGCTTGGCACTTGCAGATGTAGAATCAATAAAGCCTTGATCAATGTACTGGAGGGAACAGTCCTGCCCCAGCCAGGCAGAAATGAGCTAACAGGGAGGTGAGGAGTACTGCTCAGAGTTCAATTCTGCAGTTACAGCACACTCACTGCCTGATACCGTTTCTATTGGCATGGATTTCATTGCCACACCACCAGTCCTCTGGGGGCTCGGTTCTGAAGAAGGCAACTGGAAAGAACTCACTAATTAATTAAGGGCACCCATTTCGCCCTTTCCAGGACTAAACCGAGAAAGGCAGGATGGGTCACATGTCACAAAAGGCCAAAGGAAATAACTGAAAAGTAGTCCGATTGTTGGTGCTTTTCCATGTCCCTGCACTCAGCTGGGCACAGCGACACAAGGAAAGTACTCGACCATTCAGAAACCCCTCAGCACATCTTTTCAACAGCCATCCGCAAGCCAAGTTCCTGGCGAGAGCTGCATGAATCCAGCCAAGCCATCCAGCCTAGACCTGAACCACAACTCCCAGAGCAGGACACAGGGGATCAGGTCCCTTCAACTGGCAGAAACCTCCCTTTTGACCCACAAAGGCTAGGGGAGTAAGTTCACCCTCAGAGCTCAGCTGCTTCTCCTGTCTGCAGGACTGGAAGAGAAGCTTGGAAATCAGCCAAGGACAAGGCCTGTTAAAGCCCCTGGTCCATCACTCGCAGTGAATACAAAAACGGCACCTCCTGATAAAAGCATACAGTGCTGTGTCCACGCTAATGTGAACGGACTCCCTTCAATGGAAAACAAAAGCAAACCCCTACGAGGCCTTTTCTCGCTCGGTGAGGGGAATGGCACAAAGTGCCCTGCAGCGAACACCACAAGGGCCAGAGTTTAGAAGCATCCCCTCCTTCCCACGGATATCTGTGGTCAAGAGACTGCGCAGCTTCTCCATAGCCACCTGCTGCAACAAACCCGGCTTCTCCCGCATCGCAGCCACTCCACTAGTCCCAGTTGTTGGAAGGAGAAATAGGCTCCGTTAAGGAATGCTACTCCCATCAGGTGAGCGGGGCTTTGAGGATTGATGTGACATATAAAAAAACCACGAGGCCCTTGGATGCCTGGCAATCAGGGCCATATAAGGCGGCAGATTAGTTGCTATTCTAAGGATCCAAGAAGAATCCAAGAGAGATACCGAGGAGGCGAAGAGGAGGAGGAGGAGGAGTTTTGAAGGGGATCTAATTACCATGCAGTGATTTTTAAAAGAAAATACAGCAGTTTTGACAAAAGCCGTAGCTGTGTTTTAAGAAGTTCACCAAGGAAAGAGCGCTCTTAGCAAGGGAGGAGCAGCTCCTGGAACATGCACAAAGACAGGGGAACGTAAAGGGCGCAAGGTACCTGACCAGAGCTCCCGCCAGGTATAATGAAGCCTCACTCGGCATTTCTTCTGGTAGCACAGCAGCTTGTGCACGATCTGAATGCACCGCCTAGAACAGAGAGAGGACAGCAAGATCATCACTCACCACCCAGACACCACTGTGGCCATTTTAAACCTTTACGCAGCAGACCTTTAGAAGCGAAGAGACAGGGGATGGCAGGATGTCTCTCTTGGGGAAGAAACACAAGTGAAACCAGTCCCCTAGCTAGCAGGGCTTGACTCACTATCTCAGGGCATCTGTGGAGCTTGCAGGCTTCCTGGGCAAAGTCTGCAGGATCTCCTGTTTGGTAACTTGTTCTTCAAGGCGCTTTGCACGTGTGCATTCCATTCCAGGTGCACATGCATCAAAGCCGGAGACCTTTCCCACACAGTGGTACCCATCAGGGCGGTGTATGTACCCTCCATACACACGTGCTGCTAGCCAAGGCATAAAGGGGCAGAATCACGCTAGAAGCCAGAATTTGCTGCCACTCTAATGCGGTGTGGAAGGAGGGTGACTTGTGAAATGGACATCGAATCATAGAGTTAGATGGAAGCGCAAGGGTGTTCTCTGCTAACCCCCGGCCCAAATGCAGGATTTGAGCAGCACAACACACGTGCAGTGCATTGCAAAGCACAACAGTACCAAACAGGTATGTAACTATTTTTATCTCAGTGTCTGCACAAGGCACAAGCAATTCCAGGTGGAGGAAGGTACCGGGATCTCCTAAACAAGGACTCTAACACCACTCTCCCAAATCTAGCATCATCTTGTCAGGCCTGGAGGACAGCATCATGAGTGAACGTATGACCCAGTTGCAGCCTGGCAATAGCCATTGATGGGTACGTGACACAAGAAAGCAGCTGATGCTGCATGAGCTCTTGTAGAGTGTGCTAAAACCCTCTGAGGGAGAAAAACTTTAGCAATATCATAGCACAGATGAATGGAAGAGGAAAGCCAGGAAGACATCCTCTGAAGTGACAGTTGTTCTTTCATCCCATCAGCACCGGAGACTGTTGGATGAGGTAATGCCCTGAACTTCGGGCATAAGTGCAATATTGCCTGAAACCGACCTCAAACCAACCAGTCATCCAGATGTGGGTGCTACCACTGTCATGAGCTTTGTGAAGACTCAGGGGGCTGATGGCAAGTCAAAGCAGGGAGGACCATAAACCTTTAATGAAAATCTGCTACAATCAATTTGAGTAGGTCTGGAAGGGTCTTCAAGAGGTCACCAAGCCCAGTTCCCTGCACTGAGGCAGGGCCAAGTGTACCTAGACCCCATTCCCAGCGGGCCTTTGTCCAATCTGTTCTTAAAAACCTCCAAAGAGGGGGATTCCACAACCTGCCTAAGAACATAAGAATGGTCAGACTGGGTCAGACCAAGGGTCCATCCAGTCCAGGATCCTGTCTACCGACAGTGGCCAATGCCAGGTGCCCCACAGGGAATGAACAGAACAGGGAATCATCCAGTGATCCATCCCGTCGCCCATTCCCAGCTTCTGGCAAAGCCTTGGAAGTCTATTCCAGATCTTAATTACCCTTATAGACCGTAGTTTCCGAATACCCAACCTAAATCTCCCTTGCTGCAGATTAAGCTCATTACTACTTGGCCTACATTCAGAGAACTTGGAGAACAGGTGATCACAGTCCTCTTTCTAGCAGCTGTTAACATATTCAAAGACTGTTATCAGGTCCCCCCCTCAGACTTCATCTCTCAAGATTCAACATGCTCAGTTTTTAACCATTCATCATAGGCCAAGTTTTCTAAATCTTTTAGCCTCTTTGTTACTCTCTTTTGAACTTTCTCCAATTTATCCATGTTTTTCCTAACGTGTGCAGCCCAGAACTGGACGCACTAGCCCAACTGAGGCCTCGCCCACACTGAGTAGAGCAGTTAATTACCTCCCATTTCTTACATGATACTCCTGTTAATATACCCCAGAACATTAGCGTTTTTGCAACTGCATCACATTGCTGACTCAGATTCAGTTTTGTGATCCACAGTAAGTGACCCCTTCTCCTTTACAGCAGTGCTACCCCCTAGCCCGTTGTTCCCTATTTTATAGTTGGGCATTTGATTTTTCCTTCCTAAGTGCAGTACTTTGTACTTATCTTTAA
Organism: Dermatemys mawii; assembly: GCA_007922305.1. NCBI lineage: Eukaryota > Metazoa > Chordata > Testudines > Dermatemydidae > Dermatemys > Dermatemys mawii. The sequence goes on from ML677382.1 coordinate 10,747,453, forward strand.
TAAATTTCATCTGGTTGATTTCAGACCAATACTCGGATTTGTCAAGGTCTTTTTGAATTCTAATCCTGTCCTCCAAAGTGCCTGCAACCCCTCCCAGTTTGGTGTCACCGCAAATTTTAGAAGCATCCTCTCCACTCCATTGTCCAAGTCATTGATGAAAATATTGCATAGTACCAGACCCAGGACTGACCTCTGCGGGACCCCACTGGAGTAAACCCTGGATAATCACTGTGAATATGCGCTGTATAGTAATTTCATTTGGACTACATTTTCCCAGTTTGCTTATGAGGAAGTCAGGTGGGAATGTGCCAAAAACCTTATTAAAATCAAGAAATACCATGTGTACTGCTTCCCTCCTATCCACTAGACCAGTAACGCTGTCAAAGGAGGAAATGAGGTTGGTTTAGCAGGAATTCTTCATGACAAATCTACAGTGCCTATTTTTTCATAATCCTATTGTCCTGCAGGTGCTTACAAATGGATTGTTTAATAATTTGTTCCAGTACTTTTCCCGGCATCAAAGTTAGGTCGACTGATTTATAATTCACTGGGTCCTCTTTTCCCCTTTTTAAAAGAAAGCTACACGTTTGCCCTTCTCCACACTTCTGGGACCTCACCTGCCATCCATTAGAATTGCTAAGGATTCTGAGATTGCTTCTGAGATCTGTGGGCAGAACTTTCTCGTAGGGCCTGGAGTATAAAAGCCCAATGATTTTAGGGTTGCCCCGGAATCTTTAAGAGTGCAAAGTTTCATCTGTTTTCCCTCAAATGGCAAGTCCTCAATTGTTTGCTGGACTTCTGTTGGTATACTCGATAATTGCATCCAAAAAGCATGATGCACAGTGACTACTGTGCTCATCATTCGCACTGCCAAGTCTGCTCTGTCCAATGCCACCTGTAAAGATGGTCTTGCCACCAGGTGGCTTTCATTTAGTAGAGCTCTGGACTCCTCTTTAGCATCATCTGGCAGCTTTTCTGTAAATTGGAACACTGAGTCCCAGCTGGAATAATCCTAAAGGCCTAAGAGGACCTGCTGGATGGTTTGCAATTCTAAACTGCAGTCCTGAAGACTAATAAACCATTCTCCCAAATAACTCCAGCTTTTTGGCATTTTTGTCCTTGGGAGGAGATTTAGAACGCCCTTCCTTGGTTTCTCATTCACAGCTGCCACTACCAAAGGTCTGGATTTGAATAAAAACACTTATGACCCTGAGATGGAACTTCATGCTGTTCTTTTGGCAGTGGGTGTCAGTGAAGAGGGAGTTTGCCAAAAAAATTTGGTGAGCTCTACTAGGCAGAATATCCACCAACTTGTGTGGATTATCCTGGACCAATTCACTCTGAACACCCAGGGAGGTGGCTATCCTTTCCAGAAACTGATGGACTATTATAAAATTCACCAGACCTGGGAAAGACTATTCCAGAACAGCAGTGTCATGTGATGACGACGAGGAAGCGTTAAGCAGAGGCACAAAAGTGTCCGTGTGCACCACTGTTTGCTGAACAGCCATAGCAGGAGGGTCAGAGACCAGAGGGATAAGATTCCTGCATTGCTGGCTACTGGGTGTCAGGACCGAGACCGGTACCAGATGGAGAACAGCATCTAGGAGAAAATGACCTTGAGTCTGGAAGAATTCCCCATGGATTCCAGAAAGGCCACTGCTGTACATGACACGGTACCAGGGACGAACCTCACGGCATCCTACCTGTCGGAGCCACGAGACTTGGGCCTTGACCTGCATGCAGAGGAGCAAGGAGATGCCCAAGACCTGTAATGAGATCTCAAGGTGTAAGACTCGGAGGAAAGTCAGCATGCGAATGCCAACAGCACAGCACCAGATGGAGTAGCTGGAGACCAACACCTGGACCAACAAGCAGTGGACGGTGCCGAAGGAAGCATCTGAGCCTTTCCTGCTAAAGGGACCATAGGTTTAGGCTGCTGCACAACAGAGCTTCCAGACCCTAATACTGTCAAAGGCTCAGTTCCAGACGGCGCTGAATATGTAGGTGCCGACGAAGATCCCAGTACTGGGGCTTGCATGGTAGGAACATGATGTCCTGCATCAGTGGAATCCAGCACAGACAGGCACAAAAGGTCCCTGACCGCTGCATAAACCTCAGGGATTGTTGGCACCGATAAACCACGGTGCATCACAGAGGAACTGATGCCACTGACAGTCCCAGCAACAGAGTTGGCATAAGATGCCGCAATCAATGACTCTATATTGCTAGAAGATGGTTCCAGGGAGCCTTAGTAGGGGCTGATTTAGCTCTAGCCTCGGTACCAGAAAGTCTGCTGAGGACCTAACCCTCAAAGAAGAGGCTCCTTCTGGCTAGAACAGGCCAAAAGTGCTGGATGGCTTCTGTTTTTTATGCTGTATTGAAGGAAAAGTCTGGTGTCTTTGGCTCCCTTCAAGGCAAGGACACCCCCCGAGTCTGGCGGCATGCTCTGAGACAGAGTCAAGCCCAAATTCCTCCGTACTGTGCCGTGGAGTTCCAACAGGATCCATCAGGATGTCAAACTTTCTCAACTTCAGTCTTGGTGCCCTCGCCCCTGAGATGGGGCACTGATGCCTCATATGACCTTCTCCCAAACATTTTAAGTGGTGGGCGTGAGGCTCGCTGACTGGCCAGATTTGTTATTGCCAGAACAGTGCTCAAACCTAGAGGATACAGGCATGCCCTGGTACAGAGCCAAAAACTCGACGGAAAGGAAGCTAAAAACAAGGATTCTTTAGGAAATGACTATTACTATCTAAACTACCGCTACCCCACCAACTAACCTACCCCCTCACCGTAAAGATCTCGCAGACCGTTTTCTAAAGGGAGAACAGAAGATCACATGTGCGTTGACTACACACCACAGGCAATTAGAAGGAATTGTGAGGGTCAGGGCAGCCCTGTCCCTTTGTATCCATGGCTCGCAGCACAAACGTGCAGAGGGCGCATACGTTGCCCCAACAGGTCCCAGTAGAGGACAAAGTTCTCCAGTTTCAGTTTCCTGGGCACAGACACTGGAAATGGAAGGGATACATGCAGGCACTCAGAGGAGAATTTTGTTAATAGAGACCGCTGGTGTTTGACCAGAAGCTATTTGGTTCCCAGAGTGTGCAAGCCCCACCCAGTTAGGCTCTATACAGCCTTTCAGTTTCCTGGACCCAAGCTACAGAGCTAAAGGAATTTACACGTTCAGACTAATTGACTACGTGTAATAGTCGTAATCTATTACCCGTAATCTCCTTCAATCAGATTCTTATTTAATGAGCTTAAAAACTACAACAGGGATGTCTGCAATCCTTCCATGTGTCTGTACCAGGCTAATTGACTATGGAGCTTAAGAACTCTTATCCTCTGCCTGCAGACTCCGCAATGTCCTAGACCCACAGCTCTTTGGGTTGAGCAATTTCCAAACCCTGCAGACTTTATAGACTCCACAGAAATTTTGCAGAGCTCCCAGAAGTTCTAATATTCATAGTGACTAACTTCAGACTTAACTACCCAACATCTGGAGAATTGTTTCGGGCACCAAATCTCACTGAAGGACAAAATTTAAAAAATACTAACTTGAATTTGCTAGACCAGGTTGATTTTAGCTTTCCAAATAACTTCAGTGAGGAAAAATCCCATTGGTCAAACTCTCATCTCTTAAAGACACCTTGTCTGATTCACAGCAACACTTCCTGGAGAGGTTGCTTGTACCAAGAGAACACAACCATGAAATGAAGCAGAAAGGAGCTCTTTCTGAAAAAGGTTTATAACTGGAGAGGAGGGCTGTTCAAAACTGGGTTTAAACTAAAAATTGGCTACCAATGTCAGACCCATGGTCTACACACATTTCATCAGCCACTGTTAGATGATCCCCTGCAGTACTAAGAGGCGGTAGGAAGGGCTGAAATTCCTAGTTTGCGTGTGATTAGATTAAACCCTAAACATTAGCTGAACATGGGATTTGCTACGTACTTACGTTGGACTCTACGTATTTACAAAGGGAAAAGGAACCAAGCGAGCCAGCCTCGGCGTGTCCTCTGGGACAGTGTTGCTGGCACTGACGCTAGCAGCACTGGGTGATGTACAATGTCTACGCACAGTGCCATTCCACCAAAGTCTGTTTGCTGGGCCCGGGTCGGTCTTGGGGTACAGCTAGGCAGGCAACACCAAGGGGAAGCCTGGTAAAAGCTAAACCATTTCTCTTACCCCTCTGAAATCAACAGCAGATGATGGTCATTGCTCCAGGGAACACCTTGGGACTGCAAGGTGTAGGCTACAAAGAGCAAGGTCCTTTCAGAGGTGGAATCAAAAGAGACAAGGAGCACAGGGAGGATGGATAACAGTACCTAATCTCTTCCCTGGCCAAACGCCCAATGCCCCTGGGGCCAAGCCTACCTATTCCTGGAGGGCACTGCACTAGGGATTATGATCTGCGTCAGCAACATTTTGGAGGCTGTCAGAGCATGTACTGCAGATTTATAACAAACATCCCTGATTATGGACCTACAGTCACCCCTAGGTCAAAGCAATCTGAATTATTCTTAAGAATATTAATGGACCTTGCCCATAACAGCCCCACACTGTCACCTTCGAAATGTACTTGCCAGTTGATGCGGCACTGTTTGTGCATTCATAACATTCTTCTTGCCTGCAATAATTGTGTCTGCTGCAGGATGGTCTCAGATGGGAATTTAACGAGGGGACTGTGTAAACACGCTGGAACCAATGAATATGGACGTTCGCTGGTAGTTGCTGCTGTTTGCTATCTTTATTCTTGACTTTTTTTAAAGTGCTTTTACCTTGACTCAAGCCTCTTCTCCCCCCTGTATCTCAACTAATTCTGTAACTGCGATCAGAATGATTTCTCAACGAGCTGGGCGCTTTCCATAATGGCGGGATTGTTTGGGGCTCAGTAAATGTGTATCTAAGGGTTATTCTAGGTAAGAGCAATAGATTTGTCTTTATTCTGTGGTTTACAGGGCTGTCTCAGCCTCGGTGAAATTCACCACTGCGCACAGACGCAACAGAAGGCCAATGGCCTATTCATGACCCACTTCAGCCGTGGTCCCTTGCCAGGTGGAATAAAAGTGGGGCATAGACTGTGTATTGGTGCCCTCTGCGCAGTGGTAAATTTCACTCTCATTGCACTAGAGGATGCTTCAGCATTGTCTGCAATTGGCTCCCAATCGCCAGATTGGCTTCAGGTCTCTGTTTTATCCATCCTTGGTGTTTCGAAAACTTTTTGTCTCCAGCTCAGGATTTGGCTTTGGTGATTGGCGCAATGTTTTGTGATGATTCTCCCCACTGGGCAGTTCTTTGTAGTTAATCAGGCAGATTAGGAAAGCGGTCTGAGGAGGGAAATTCATTTCTTTGACAATTTCTTGGCATGCTGAACATCTCAACAATATATGCTCAGACCAAGGAGCTTCTGGAAAGCCCCACCTGCCTGAAAAATGTTATTTTGGCCTGAAGTGCACTATGTGAATTCCCCACCCCCATTCCAGAGGATAAATTCACAGACAGACAGCACTCAGTCACTTACACATACAGATCCATAGGAAACTCTTTCATCATGTGTGTTACGATGAACTCCACCATCAGATCTAGGAGACCGGGGAAGAAAATGACAAAGTAAATGTCAAACTAGCTGCAGTAACACCTGGCAGACAATAAGCAGCACATCCAACTACCCACACCAGACAACAATCCTGGTTAGAAGCAAGAGAGATAATTTACTAATAGCCATGTCTGAATTAGGCATCTCTTCTGAAAGCCCAGAATGAAGCTACTGAGAGTTGCCTGGTATTTTAATGCGATGCACTCTGAGATATGCTTCTTCCCCGCACTGTCCCCCCACTGTTGTTTAAATAAAAAACACATCACTAATTCGGATGCATAGAATTGCGCTTGTATTTCAAACCTTGGCACCAATGGAAAATTCCAGTAGGAAATATGAATTAGAACACTGTTGTCACCAGAGGCCAGGTATGTTTTACAGTTTTGTTTTCTGAGACGATAACTTAGAGAACATTCATATATCTACAGAATTGGCTCTGAAGCAAAGTAAATCCAGTCTTGCCTCAAGAATAACTGAAGTCTTCTACACACTACTCAGTTTTAATCTTGGCCCGTTTCACAAGGTGTACAGTTAAGTGGCCTCAGTGCTAGAACAGCACTGGCAAAAATGCCCTCTAGCTAGTCCCATTCAGCCCAGTTTGTCTATTCCAGGCAGACAAGGTGTCCAACACTCACTTCCACACCAAACATCTGTTCCTTTCCTGTCAGCTTTTTCTCAGCTATGTCACCCAGGCACTGCTCCTTCCTAGTCATCCCCTTCCCCACCTACAAGTTTTAATGGACTAGCCAACGCACATTCCACTATTGACATTCATTCAGCAATGGGCGGGAGGCGTCCGATGCCTTTTGGAAAACCCGATCGTGAACGTGGCTTGCCACGTTACATGGCACTGATCCTCCTACCTAATCTCACTAGAGGAAAGTGAGGAGGTGGGATGAAATGCACTCTGCTGAGAACTGAAAGTCCTTGCACAGGTAATAGGTAGCCAGGAAGCTCCCCCAAACAATGCGGATCCTACCCCTGCAATACTCACCTAGGACTGCACACACCAGGGGGCGGCAGGGCAGGTTCTTGTCTGTGGCTTTCTTCCTATGTCTCATTGGCTTCAAACACACAAAAAAGAAAGGAAGTCAGCAGACGCCTGTGTGGCACCAGGCACATCGTCACCTGCTTTCCATAGAAATAAAACCCCTGCCACAGGCTCTCCTGTTGTTTTGGGCTCTTCCATTTCTGTCACCTCAGCTCTGTGGCTGCCACAGCTCAGGGCACAGGGAGACAGTAGCTGGGGCTTTGGTTACTTTGATTCTGAGCTGTGTGACTGGAGGGCACATCGCTCTCCCTTATGTTCCCCTGACCCAGAAGTTTGTTTTTCACTCTCTCGGTGACCGGAGTGCTACATGGCTCCTCTATTAGCTCTAACGGCTGGAAAGATGATTTGTATTCCATGCTTGCTGCTGAGAAAGAAGGGTTAACAGCTTGGAGCTACACTTGCTTTAAAAATAAAGGGATTGAGTTTGTCCTGGAGTAGTCATGCCACTGCCTCCCAGGCCACAGGCCGCCAATGGGGAAAAACTCCCCTGGAGAGCAATTCCAGCGGTGGACTGACCATCTCTGGACTGACCATCTCGCAGGCCTGCAGCCAACTCCCACTGAGGGAACACACACAAATTCACAACTTCCTCTGGGCTGCCTCTAGAGGCTGGGCTCCTGTGGTTGGATGCAAATAAAAGAGGCCTTCCTGAAGCAGAACCCCTAAGGCAAGAAAGTGGTAAAAACAACACGCCTGCTACTTGTGGGGCGAATCACCCATCTGAAAGAGGGGGGAATTGAGCTCAAAGAGGTTAGGGTCCACTCCGACCAGCACATTAATGTATCACACGAGGCCTAACTTTTGCTGAAGCTTAAGGCAGACTGCTCCCCCGAATGCACTGACTCCTCCAGTCCCCGCAGACCTCCCATTACACATCCTGGCCAGACGCGTCTGAAAATCCAGCCCTCGCCCAGCTCCCCGAGCAAGCCAGCAAGGAGCCAGGCTGCTCGCTCCCCAGCACAGCTCATTCCCTTCACGAGGTGTCTCGAGCCCATGAGCCCATGACACCGTCTCCTTCCCCGGGCTCACTGGGTTCTCACTTGCACTGCCCCAGGCGGGGCGTCTGACACACGATACACAACCAGCTGAGGACCCTGGACCTTGCTTTCCGCTGCCCCAAGGAGAAAAGAAGGGACGTGAGGGGAAGACTCACCATTCTGTGCAAGTTTACTCGAAAATTCACGTTGTCGTCATGCAGGAAAGCATTAGCGTACTGATCCTATTAGAGAGAGCAACACCTGAGCTGAAACGTCACCTGCGGCAACCCCCCGCCAAAGCCCACATGCCCCAGGGCAAAACTCACCGCTGCAGGCAACTCAAGGGCTAGAAAGCTGCCCATTAGTAGGAAGAGGTGCTTGTCTGAGTCTTCTCTTCCCCGTTCCCCATTTGTGCCTCTAGTCAGACAACCCAAGCGACTCCACTTGCACCATAGTCATTTACTGCCCAGACCCACGTTGCGGACTCCATGTGCGACAGCGCCAAGAACATTTTAATGGGGGCTGTAAAATGCACAAGGAGGTTCTCCTGGCTGCCGCTCTCCTCATCTCCGGGACAGAGCGAAGAGGAAGGTTTATAGTGGCAGCTCGATGGACCCATCACGAATTAATTGCAGCACAGGCTGCTGGGAGGTGGCTCAGCAGCTCCGTTCCCCGGGCAAATCTCATTCCCAAATCCACACTAAATCAAACAGCGTTCTGCAGAATACACAGCCAAGTGTGGTAATAAATATCCTCTCCATTTAATGCCAGGGTCAAACATGCCTCTACTAGAGACAGGCCATATTTCTCTTCTCCCTTTGTCTCAGGTGCTAAGAATAGTTAATTAACATTTGTAATGAAAACAGAGTTAACTAGCTCTTCTGCAGCACCTGGACAAATACTTGATGAACCGTGACTTTAAAACAGGGGTGGGCAAACTTTTTACCCGAGGGCCACATCAGGGTTCAAAATTGTACAGAAGGCCGGGTAGGGAAGGCTGTCTCCCCAAAAACAGCCTGGCCCCGCTCCCATCTAACACCCTCTCTTTCTGTCCCCTGATCGCCCCCTCCAGAGACCCCCACCCCTAACCACCCCCCACCAAGACCCCACTCCCATCTAAGCCTCCCTGCTCCTTGTCCCCTGACTGACCCCTCCAGAGACCCTCCTGCCCCTAATCAACCCCCAGGACCGCACCCCCTATCCAAACCCCCTGCTCCCTGTCTTCTAACTGCCTCGACCCCTGACAGTCCCCTTGGGACTCCTATGCCCTATCCAACCCCCGACCCCGTTCCCCATCCCCTGACTGCCCCTTGAGACCTTCTGGCCCTCATCCAACCCTCCCAGCCCAGCTCCAGCCCCCTTACCATGCCACTCAGAACAGTGTGTCTGATATGCTGCCATGCTGATCCACTGGAGCACGCAGTCCTGCCCCCCCGGTGCACTGAGGCTGTGGAGGAGGGGAACAGTTGGGGAGGAACTAGCCTCCCCAGCTGGAAGCACTGAGGGCTGGGCAGAATTGGCCCACAGGACGTAGTTTGCCCACCCCTGCTTTAAAAGCAGAGCACTAGGCACAGTAATGCTGACTTTGCCACTCAGAAGCAGGGACACGCAGACCTCAGTGGGTGAGGGACACGCAGACCTCAGTGGGTCAGGAGCCAAATTAGTGATCATTGTGCAAAAGAGCCACAGGAGTGGGAATTCATCGTTTCATTTACTAGAGTGCTATTAGAACACACGAACAGCCGGAGTGGGTCAGACCAAGGGTCCACCTAGCCCAGGATCCTGTCTATGGACAGTGGCCAGTGCCAGGTGCCCCGGAGGGAATGAACAGAACAGGGAATCATCAGGTGATCCGCCACTGTACTACCTATTCCTCTTTAGACAGTGTGACAAGAATAATATATATAAACTAAGTATTTCTCTACCAGTTACAATTGGTCACTAACACAGTAAAAGCTAAATTGGTTAATAATTAAATCGCAGGGTTTTCATATCCTGTGCTGCAAAGAGCCGCCGGAGATACATAAAGAGCCACTCGCGAGCCTCAGTCGAAGTATCACTGCTCTAAATGGAAGGCTTTCATTCGTGTGCAACCAAAACCTTTTCCAGTCGGGACTCGACCCCTGGCTCCCAGCCTGAGCAGTCGGACCACACCCACCTCCTTCAAGGCAGGAGAGGGACAAGGTGGTCCCCATCTGCGGAGGCCATGGCCCATCCCTCTAATGCTAGCGCCCACCACTAGAATCACTGGCCTCTGCCTTGCTTGAGCTGAGCTGCAGTCTGCTGCTTTTCAACCAGCCACGGATCCCTCTCAGGACTTGGGATGGCTGAAGAGCAGCCCCGTCTGCTTAGCATGAACAATGCAGAGTCGGGTCTCATCAGTGCCTGGAACTTCTCCAGGGGTCCCCTAGTGACTCAACAGATGTGCCAAATGAGAGGGGAACAGGTCCGAGTTCAGCGTGCTCCCCACAGGAGCACGAGACATGACACTCCCTGAGATGGGGCTCAGTGCTAACAGCAGTCAGAGCTGGACTTCACAGCAAAGGATTAAACCACGTCTAGCAGGGTCTCCATCTCCCAGCCCCCCTGCAGTTCTCCAGCACCGACGGGGAAGGAACACTCAGGTGGAGCCAGGGCACCATGTGAGAGAGAGGGCCACATTCTGATGAGATGGGGTTGTGCACAAGACCCACCTCTGCTATGCACGTCAGGATAATCAGACAGAGCTTGCCACTGTGGAGTCGGTGTTCGTCTGCAAATGAACAAAAACAAGCCTGTGTGAGCCACTGGGCCTTGTTGTGCCCACAGATCGGCGTGTGGACTCAGAGCATAAAGACCCTCCCTGGCAGAAACAGGACAAGAGGCCAAGTGTCAAACTCTTCACACACCTACTCACCCACCCTGTGAGAGTAAACAGTCTCCCCGTGACCCTAAAGCCATCACCCCACAGCCCGACCACTACACCCCACTGAGCTAACTGGAGTCTGTGCTAACAAAGCAAGGTCAGATTTCATCTCTCCCTCAGCACAGACTCTCTCGGGAGTGAGAAAGAATATACCCAGCAGCCACACCCTACTCACTAGTGTAATGATCCTGGTACAAAGTGCGCCTTAGAAGGCAGCATTTGAAAACATAATTCTTTGGTCAGTATTGTCCAAAGGAAACATGGCAATGCTGAATATGAAGTTATAAGATTCCCCTGTATGGTGGTGTTAACACATGTTCCAAATCCCAAAGCCCTGCTCCAACGGAAACCAGCAAACAGGTCTGTCCTCGACAAAGGAACCTGCGCTCTGCTTAACTTGCATTTCAGCAGCAAACAGAGTCAGCAAGCAGGGAGGGAAAGAAGGAACCGCAACTAGATGAGAAAAAGCAGTAACAAACATTCTTCCGCATAGACACTGTCTCCTGGTGCCCAGCTGGGAATGTTTTGCAAGAGGGGGACTGAAACTATAAAAAGGAGGGAAAAACATCCCATGGCATCCCTCTGTCTCCTTCTGCCCATCGTATTCACTGCACCAGAGGGAACACAGAAAGCATTCATTGGACTCTAGGGGAGGGGTCCTGACCTACAGGGGTGGGTCAGTAAGGCTGCCGAAAGGACATGGTTAGAATTTTTGCTAGAATCTAATGTAGTTTGTTAAGTTAGGCATTAGTAAACGTCTTATCTTTATTTTCCTTGTAACTGTTTCTGACTTTTATGCCTCATTACCTGTACTCACGTAAAATTTCTTTCTAATTAATAAACTTGTTTTACTGTATTATCTAATCTAGCGTGTTTAAATTGAAGTGTCTGAATCACTACTTGAGATAATGAACAGGCATATTATTCCTTGGAAGGAATAATGGATGTAAAATACTTCTCTCCGGGACTGGTGGTGTGTTGGGGTCACTCTGCAGTATAATCAAGGCTGGTGAGAGCCAGAGTGTAACCCAAGTGTGGCTGGTAGGCTGCAGTCACACACACACACACACACACGCACGCACGCACACGCACACAGTGGGAGGCTGTTTGTGAGCGGCCCAGGCAGGAGCTACTGCAGCAAGGCATTGCAAGATGCCCAAGGAGGTGACTGCACCCTGGTACGTCACAAAGGGGTCTCTCTCTCTGGCTCACCCATTTGCCTTTCCCCAATATTGAGGATACAGAGCTCAGCCTCTAGTGAAAAGCCCATCCTTGAGCACCACAACTGCCCCTTCATCACATCTCCAAGGGAGATCGGTTTAATTGCTTATGCCAGCTGGCACATTACGCAAAAGAGCTCTGGCAGACAGGCAATGCAGTCAGCAAGGTGCTGACAGACAAAGATCTGAGCTCTTACTCCAGCAGTCACATCGACTCAAGGATGTCTCGAGACTTGCCCCAGGTGCAGAATGATGGCTAGAAAGCCTGGGAGGCCTTATTTTTAATGTTAAGGGCTCCCCCACACCCACCACTTTTTCACCTTCGAAATTCAGACCCTGTCTGCCCTGGAAGACGTTATGGGACAAGGAGAAAGCTGGCAGTTATCCAATCCTAAGTCTGAAGGGACTGATTGAGTGGGGAAGCAATTTTTATTCAGACTGTTTAAAACTCTTATTTTGTTTTCCATTATCACTGATCAAATAATTGAGAACCGCAGGGGAGAACGGAATCCCCTTTCAGAGTCTACGCCCCGGCCTGCAAAGACAGCTCCCAAGCCACAATTCTGAGACCTCCAACAAATCCTCCAGAACACCACAGAAGACCAGACTGGACCTTCCAGCTGGTTTTAAAGTAAAACACCAGAAGAAAGATTTTGAAAACGCAGGCCACTCTCATACAGCAGAAAAGGGCATTAACCCACGCCCCACTCCTCCCCTCCAAAGCCTTTGGTGACTTTGCATTTAGGACACTGCATACAAACATCCAGCACTGAGTTTGCAAGCAGATCTGACTCTGGGCTGCTGGCTCTGCTCTATATCAGTGCTGGGACATGGGATTATTAAGGGAAAAGTGAACCCCAGAAGGTGTGACTTTGAACCTGTTGTATTGAGTAAACACGAGAGCACAGCTGGGGTGCTGCGGGTTGCTCACACCAGTATATTTCCCTACGACAGCCAGACTGTTTTCAAAAGAAGGGAAAAGTTTTTCTCTTCAGAAAGGAGGAGCAGTGGCCTTCGGGAACTCCAATACACGAGAGTCTTGTTATCTTCCTATCGCAAGATCTCATGGCTTATTTCGGAGGTGCTGTTTCCATGTCTCTTCTCTGGGGAATAGGCTGAAAGTGTTACTGCTACACACTAAGAACCTGTACTTTAGCCTGCTCAGCTTGCGAATGGCAAGTCATTTCCTGCCGCGAGTGACAGGCAAGGTGGGCTGTTGTTCATAGCAATTCTTTGCATCTGCCAGCAGAGGAGCTGAGAGCCCTTTACAAACACTCAGTACAGCAGGGAAACATCACGGCTCCCATGGGACATACGTCAATGTGAGCCCTCGTTTACAGATGGTCCCTCTCAAGGTCCCCCTGACAATGAGGTCTGGCAGAGAGGATTTTGATAGAATTTTAAATTGCAGGGGTGGAACAACTGTGCGGGCCTGGAGTCAGAGCAAGTGAACATCCCCCACACGTCCCCACCCCGAGACAGAAGTGATCCTGCAGCTTCGCTGGTTCTCTTCTTTCCCATCCTTCCGGGAGCTACAGGCCTTAAAGGCTTTCTCCTCTCATAAAACGAATGGTCAGGGGAAGGTACTTGGGAGCCCCTATTTACCCACTCCGAAAAGAGAACCAAGAGACACACCCAAAGACAGTGAACTGACCTGGTTGAGGAGCTCACTCTCACAGGACGCTCTCACGGCAAAGAGCGTTGGGGGATTAGCCATTGAGGTGAGCCTGCCCAGCCTGAGACAGCTCAAAGCAGCCAGCCTTCCAGCCTGGTGCACAGAGTCAGCCCCACACTAGCAGGTTAAAATAGCCACGTGAACATTGTAGCTCGGGCTCCCAAGGCCGCCCTCCTCCGCTTCAGAGCCCGAGCCCCCACCCGAGCCCAACACCTGCAAACCTACTCTGAGCCCAAGCCCCACAAGCCCAAATCCAGTGAGCCAGGCTGGGAACTGCACTGCTCTGGGCTGCACAGACATACTCTACCCAAACCTCAAACCTGGGGACCCACGCTAGGGAAAACGCTAGGGGGAAACCATCTAAAGGGACACCAGCCTAGATCCATCAGGACAAACAGGCCTGAGGCTGCCTGGGTTTAGGAAGAAATCCCCTCCACAGGTATAGGTTGTACACTACTGAGTACTTCGTCAGTGCTCGAATGATACATAACAGCAATATTATCATCTTCACTCAGTGTCAAACTGGACAGATAACAGAGTGTGTGTCAGAGGCTAAAATTCGGCACAAAAAATTGTTCACACATGTGCAATACTTGCTCATGAGAGTGATCAGACACAATGGTGCTAATTGAGCACACCTGGCCAGTGACGTGTCAGTGACACGTTAACAAAGCTTCCACTCCAAAGTGTAAAAAGCCAGGAAACACAAAGCAACAAGTGTAACCATATCACATGGCCCAGCAGCATCGAAATCTAACTACAACCGGGAATCACTGATGCTCCCTTTACTAATTCAAGTGTCCCTTGTATCACCCATTTAGGTGCTGATGGGCATACGTTTCACACCTGGAGATGAGTTCTGAGTCCTGTGTCAGCCCCTTATGTTCTTAGAAACCCAGCTCTGTGGGGTTTGAATTCTCCTCCCCTCCTGTAGAGTTTGGAATTGGATCCGCTTACGCCTCCTGGAGAGGGCCTTGCTGAGACTCCCTTGGTTATTATGCACTACAATTTTCCCCTTCTAGATTAGGCTTCCTTTCCTCCAGCACTAGCCCTCCCCAAGACCCACGTAATTACCATCTGGCAAGGAGAAATCAGTTCATTCTCCCAAGGATCAGAGCTTTCAGTCTCCACAGGAAGAACAGGTAGATTCTGTATGCGGAGCTATATTAACATCGCCCCACTCCCCCAACAATAGGACCTGGTTACCTTTTGTGTCCTGCATGACAATCGAGCTGTACTTTAAGAAGGTTATCAGCAGGTTGCTGGTCTGCACGTCGGCATCCAAAGGCAGCTCTGCAGAGCTTATAACTGGAATAAAGCAGAAGAAACACATTTACCCTCTGCATATCACATCCAATAAGCAAGGGGAAGATACTCAAGGAACTTGATTCTCAGACATTAGGATCTGGGTGTAATGAACACATTTGTACACGAGAACAGCATTACTTGGTCAGACCAAATGTCCATCTAGACCAGAATCCTGTCTTCCATTGCCAGAGCCCCAGAGGGAATTAACAGAACATGGAATCATCAAGTGATCCCTTTCCTGTCCCCCATTTCCAGCTTCTGGCAAACAGAGGCTAGGGACTTATCCTCCATGAACTTATCTAGTTCTGTTTTGAACCCTGTTATAGTCTTGGCCTTCACAACATCCTCTGGCAAGGAGTTCCACAGGTTGACTGTGCGTTGTGTGAAGAAATACTTCCTTGTGTTGGTGTTAAACCTGCTGCATGTTTATTTCATTTGGAGACCCCTGGTCCTTGTGTTATAAGGAGGAGTAAATATCACTTTATTTACTTTCACCACAACAGTCATGATTTTATAGACCTCTATCATACCCTCCCTCCCGCCCCCGCCCGTCAGTCATCTCTTTTCCATGCTGAAAAGTCCCAGTCTTATTACTCTCTCCTCATACGGAAGCCGTTCCATACCCCCAATCATTTTTGTTGCCCTTTTCTGAACCTTTTCCAATATAAATTTTTTTGAAATGAGGCAACCACATCTGCACACTATATTCAAGATGTGGGTGCACCATAGATTTATATAGAGGCAACATGATATCTTCTGTCTTATTTATCTATCCCTTTCCTAATGAGTCCCAACATTCTGGTTGCTTTTTTGAAGGCCGCTGCACTTTGAGTGGATGTTTTCAGAGAACTATCCACAGTGACTCCAAAATCTCTCCCTTGCATGGTAACAGCTAATTTAGACCCCATCATTGTGTCTGTACAATTGGGATTATGTTTTCCAATGTGCATTACTTTGCATTTATCAACATTGTAGAGATCACCTGATGTCCCACTCCACAGTCAGAGGTCTTGTGTCACAGTGAGTGGGGCACTGCTCCTTCCAGAGCCCACCGTTCCTGCTCCAAGCCCCGGCCCCAGCTCTCCCCTCCTCCTGACTCCACCACTGCAGATTACACTGCTGCTTTGGCACTTCCCAGAGGCAACATGTGACTAATTCCAGCAGTCAGTGCAGATAAGCCTTACACTGTTTCC
The DNA here is from genome assembly GCA_007922305.1 of Dermatemys mawii. Taxonomy (NCBI): domain Eukaryota; kingdom Metazoa; phylum Chordata; order Testudines; family Dermatemydidae; genus Dermatemys; species Dermatemys mawii. The sequence goes on from ML677382.1 coordinate 10,763,387, forward strand.
ATTTGGAAAGGAACGTGCTTGGGAGAGGCCCTGCTGAGTTTCTTAAGAGCTCAAATCCCATTACTGAAACAACTGGGAAGAGGCAAGTGCCAATTGCATGTCAGTCTTCCTCCCTTTTCTCTCTGGAGCTTTGAACACTGCCACCTTCTCCTGAAGGAACAGGACAGAGGGGGGTGCTGCATGACCAAGGAGCTTTGGTGTGTATGTCAACGCAAAGGGTTTTTTTAAATGCCCACAAATGTTTCCCAAACTCAAGATTATAGGCAGCACTCTACAGATTTACAACAGACAGAAGCCGAGGTGATTCACGGCTTATGCTGGCAAAACCAAACAGCAACACGGAGACATCTGCCCCTTCCTGCATCAGACTTGGTGGGGGAGCACTTCTGATATAGACCTTGCTCCCCTCCTCCATGCCTCTAACACCTCAACACAATTGCAGTGTGCCCTGCACGTGGCTGCCAGTTACCCTCAGTGACCTCAGTCCTGGGCTGGAGTCAGGCAGCTCTCTTGCTCTCAGACTGGGCTGCAGCACCCGGTGATCAGCCACGCTCACCTCAGCAGGTCTGACTGGCTACATCTACACTGCAGTCGGAGATGCGATTCCCAGGGCAGGAAGACATACGTGCGCTAGCTTGGATAGAGCTAGCATGCTAAAAATAGCCGGGTGAGCAGTGAGCGGGCCACCCCAGTACAATCCCACTCAAGAGCCTAGGTACATCCCAGGGTGAGTAGCCTCAGGCAGGCCGCCAGGGCCACACTACTATTTGTAGTATGCTGTGCAGTCAGAACTGACCCCCCCACCCCCACCCCGGAGCAGTGACCAAACAGCCGGCTCACAGCAAACCTCTATTTATTTAGAGCCACGGCTATTCAGATCTTAAAACAAGAGCTGGGGATGACCCAACTAGCTCCAGTTGTCTCCACAGCATCTGTCAGCCTGTCCCTGGCAACTGACCCATTCCCTGTCTCTCTCCTGAAAAGGGTTTTTTAGTTGCTTGTGACTCTTTAATCGTTAACTCCTGCCTGTCGAAGCAGGTGTGTCATTTGGGGCTGGTGCCATTGCCCTGCAATTGCCCCCAGTGTTTGTTGGGAGGCTGCTTCTCTATAGCCCCTTACGCTGCTCTCCTTCCTGCTCATCCAACAGCTCCCCCAGAATGACAGCACTGTGCGTGCCTTCCCCCACACACGTGGCCCAGGCTTGCTCAATAACCAGGCGGCATGTCCATTTCGCAGACCTATGGCCGACACAGCGGCTACCCCTTACATCAGCCAGGGAGTCAACACTGGGGCAGGACCTGGCAGCCTGTCTGCTAAGCAGCATAGCATGACATTACTGCTCTGTGATCTGCACTGGCTGCCGGGGGGCTTCCAACTGGAGTTCAAGGCGCTGTTTTAGACCAATTAAAGTCCTAAATAGCTTGAGACCTGCTTACCTGCGGGACCCCTTTTTTCAGGCCAAACGGCCAAACCTGGTCTCATTAGAGGCCTGAGCTGGACCCACTTTTGGATGGAAGCAGGAGCTGCTGGCAGCTCCGAGGGGCACTCATCTCTGGAATCCACTCCGTCTTTCCCATCTGCCTTCAGAGCAAGCACAAAGCCTATCTACTGGCCTGGCCTTTAGGGGAGAGAGAAGTAGCTGGAGCTTGCAAGAGGATTTGGGGTGAGAAGAGGCTGCTGGTTTGATCCTTTATGCGACTGTATTTTTAATGTATGTAAAATGCACTTGGAGGCTGGGACAGGAGCCTTTACATCAATAAATCTAAATAAATACACAGACCGCCTCTCCCTGTTCAAACTGCCTGTTAAACCCCACCACCCCTCGGTGAGCTAAGTAAGGGTTAGAGCTCAGATGAGCAAACAGGCAGGGAAGGGGGAAGGGACTTATCCAGAAATAGAACCCAGGCGCCCAGAGTCCAAGGCCTCTGCTCTAAGTACCGAACAGCAGGGCTTCTCCAATGATGGTACCTGAGCATTGCAGCACACGGTCTTAGGAGACCAGTGTTCCATGCCCAGCAACACGAGACTGAACTCACGAGAAAGTTCCAGCCCCAATTCCAATTTCTGGCTCTGTGGCTCCAAGTCAGAGACCTTCGTTTTTAAAAGTCATCTAAGGTTCCAGTATATGGGAATGTGTAAGGCAGGAAATAAGGGGATCAAAACCGGCACTGACACGTAGAGGGGCCCAAACAGTAGTGGGGGGTTACAGGCAGCTCATGGAGGTCTAATCTCTAATACAAGATCTGCAGTCCACAGAGATGACAGAGCCAAGCAACCAATGTGGCCTGGCAGTTTGAATCAAACTGGAGTAGTGCAGGATGGGGCCTTCAGTTTCCGGGGGCTGCACGTCTCCAGGGTCTGCAAGCTGCTCCTGACATGTTGCTTAAACAGCAAAGTCCCCACATCCCTCTGCTATGGGACTGGAAGCCTCCTTTCCCCCCAACAGTATGAATTGCTAATGAAGATATAGCCAAGGTCTGCAATATGCATTCACATCCATAATAGCTCCTTCTGGAGCCACTATGATGTATGCAGTTGATGAATATTAAACAACAGCGAGCAAATCAGCATTTAGATCCCATGGTGACAGACACCTTAGATTTGTATAATACGGATGCACAGATCACCACAAACAGAAAAAATCTTATGAAAAAAAATTATCACCCTACAGAACCCATTACTGTTGAACCCAGTTAACCCTGCAGTGGTAGCTCTTTCATGAAGACATAGGTTTTATACTGAAACTTTAAAAGGACTTAATTCATGTTACAGGCTAACAGCCAGAGGAATTTCAACTCAGAACACAGGCCTGTTTTGAAACCCAAGTTGCACAGAAATGTGCCTGGAATCCATGCATGGATTTTTGCATGCTTTGTATCTTGAAAATAGCTTGGCTTATTTTATTTTATTTTTAATGCACTAGAAAGAAAGAAAAAAAACCCTTCCATTCTAAAGCTGAAATGTCTTGTGCTAACTCTAAGCCAGGAGCCAATTTTACAGCTGAATTGCAAAATGAGAGGAATTCTGACATCGCTTGAAAATAACAGCACTGCTGGGGAACAGCACTGTAATTAAACCAAACCTAGGCTCAAGCGCTTGGCAGCACAGAGAGGCTGGATCAGAGATAAGACGACAGGGAATGTAAATGAAAAATGCCTCTCGACATGATCCCTGCAAGGTGAGATCAACTCCCTTTTCTTAAGCTTAATAACCCTCCAAGCCGTGGGGAGCCACCAATGAAGGCGGAGCTCATTGTGTCTGTTCAAAGTGGGCTGACTTTTCGCTAAATGAAAAAAAAGGGAGCTACTTGTAGTAAGCACAATCCTGCCGGTTGTGTAATAAAGTGTGTGGGTGGATACATTAGCAATGAACAGTCTGAAAGGAAGCGTACAAAGCGCCTGGCCCACTGCATCACACAAAACCCAGACACAGGGAAGCTCAAGACATTTTTTTAACTGAAGCTTTTGATATCCATGGTAACCAGGCAGAATTCATCCTTGTGGAGGAGAAGAGTCTTCAGCTGGGATATCAAACGACCTGAATAGCAGATACAAGAGGGTAACCCATGCTGCTCTTGCTTCAAGACATTGCCAAACTGTGCTCTATTCAAACAGACTCCATTCTTCTGTTAATCGCTTCCTTCAGACATTCATGATGCAAGAGAAGTTCGATTTCTCAGAAGGGGTTAAGTCGACATGATCTCCAGTAATGAGCCGGTCAATACAGCTCTCATATGCATTAATGCACACATTCAAGTATCTTGTTCAGAACAACCGGGCTCCTGGATCTCAGCGTAAGCCATCATTTAAAAAGTCAGTCTGAAGAATGGGCAGAGGCAATCGAGAAATAGCTCCTGCTTCGCAAACAGCTTGGATTCAAATCTTAGGTTAATTTCCAGCTGGAAACAAGCACATTAGTGACAAGTAGGTGCCCACTGTGACTAACTGCCTGGGAGATGAGCTCCTCCGAAACCTCCTAAACGTCAGACACGTCCATAAACAAAGCCCTTAAAACAAACATTAACTGGGTGGCTGCATCCGTGTGGAGACATACTGGGGCTGGGGGGCTGTGTCAGTCCTCTTCTAGCCAGATGTGGCTTTCACTATGGCTTTGGGAAAGATGCCAGCAGTTCCTCTGGGCAGCATACACAAGAGCAAAGAGACTATGTGACTCTTGTTATAAGTAGCAGAGATATAAAGTGTAATCTGGTTCTGCTTAACAAACCAGGCCTCCCAGGAAAACAACAGAAAATCTCTCTCCAGATAGAATGGGTGAGCTGTCACCTGGAAAAACTGCTTTGCCATTTATTTTATGGTTCATTTTAAATGCCAACACCCAAAAGAGGATTAAACGTCTCACCATCTGAAGAAGGCGGAGTGGTCCCGAGTGGAGTGACTGGCGTCGTCGGAATTGGGCTTATCGGCACTGGCACCAACCCCATTTCTGGATGGCTCTGAAGCAAAAATACATGATCTCAAACACACACATTTTATATACCACAGTTATATGGAGCAACACCCACAAGGTGTATTACCCCAGGTGACGAAGGCTACAGGTGTGTCAGCAGACACCAGAGCTCAAGTCAGCAGGCTTTCAGCCACCACCCTAAGCAGCATGGGGGGTTAGACAGCCCAGTGGTTTGGGCACTAGCCTTGGAGTTGGGAGACCTGGGTGCAAGTCTCTGTGCCACCACAACCTGCCTGTATGACCATGGGCCTTGCTGCATCAATTCCCCAAGCTGTGGCAGATGGGAGACCAAATGACCTCGTGGCCCTGCTGGCCTTAATCCCTGAGACTGTGTGTGCAGTGGGGATAGGAGCATTGTCCTGTCTCAGAGAGTGTGTGAGGATTTTAAGGCACTCGGATACTATGGTGATGGGGGAAAGACACAAACCCACCCGTAGAGCTTTTGGTCACCGCTCCTCTCCCGCACGCCACAGGTGTTTTCAGAATGACTCTGGAATGTTTGAGACCAGTCCTGCCAATCCTCCTCTCCCCTTTTAAAATGGGATTCTCATTTGTTTCATGGGTTCACATTTTAAGACAACGGCAAATGACTACGTTCCTGCCTTGCTGAAAAGCATGAGGGTTCAACAGAAGACGGCACTACAGAATCATCATCATCGATCCATTCAATTGCCTTTTCCCCCCGCTCATCTTCACTAACTGCTCCAGGCTTAATTAGTGCTTGAACCTTACTCATGAGAGGCGCTGGTTTATTTCAGTTATCTAGTATTCTGTTCTAATCCGGCTTAATTTAATCAAGACTGTTTCATATAGTGTCTTACAGACAGACGCATCTCATGTACAAAGCGTGGTATACGAAGGATTTGAAATCTAATGACAGTGTTGTAGAACTACCAGAGCAGGGGTGAGCAAACCTTGTGGCCTAAGGGCCACATCAGGGTTCAAAATTGTATGGGGGGCCAGGTAGGGAAGGCTGTGCCTCCCCAAACAGCCTGGCCCCGCCCCCATCTCACCCCCTGACCCATCCAACCCCCCCTGCTCCTTGTCCCCTAACTACCTCCTCCAGAGACCCCCGACCCCAACCCCCCCACTGCTCCTTGTCCCCTGACTACTCCTTTCAGAGACCCCCGCCCCTAACCACCACCCCCATCTAAGCCCCCTGCTCCTTGTTCCCTGACCACCCACTCCAGAGACCCCCGCCCCAACCACTCCCCTGGGACCCCGCCGCCTATCCAACACCACCTTGCTCCCTGTCGCCCGATTTCCCTTACCCCCATCCACACACCCCTGCACCCTGACAGAGCCCCGGGACTCCCACGCCCTAGCTAATCCCCTGCTTCCTCATCCCCTGACCCCACTCCCAGAACCTCCGCCCCATCCAACAGCCCCCTGATCCCTGTGTCCTGACTGCCCCCCCAGAACTCCCTGCCCCTTATCCAAACCCCACGCTCCCCCCGGCTCCAGCTCCGGCCCCCTTACCACACCACTCAGAGCAGTGGCCTGAGACAGATATGCTGCCGCGCAGCCCTGCCCCCTAGAGCGCTGCCTGTGCGGCAGCGTGGCTGCGGAAGAACAGTGGGGGAGGGGCCAGGGGAAGCCTCCTCCGTGAGCTCAGGGGCCAGACAGGACAGGCCCGTGGGCTGGATGTGGCCCATGGGCCGTAAATTGCCCACCCCTGTACTACAGGGATGTAAATCCACACATTTTATGGGGAGCCTGGGCACTTGCTACTGCTCAAAGTCCAATCTAGGAAATCGCTTTAAAATACATTTTCCTGATTTGAACACCCTCCTTACTTGAAAATATGTTTTTTCCCATGGAATAAAACCAAGGGTTTTTTCCCCAAAAAAAATAATTCTGCTGTCAGCTAAGATATGTAGCGCCACCTAGCAGCAAGAGATTAGTACGAACAGGTTACTAGAAGCTACATAGAGAATAATAATACTGTGAATCTAAGTTCAGCCACTTTCGCAGCTCCTCAGGCCACGCCTAGGTACTAGTGGTTAGAGATTCCTGCAATACTGGGTCAGGCAGAGAATGAGATTTGAGCCATAAGTTTCTTCCATTATTTTTGTGGAGCTTTAAGGCATGTCATGCCCTACCCTACTTCGGACACAGGTTAGTGACAGTCCCACCAATGGCTTCATCAGACTGGTATAACCCAGTGTGTGCCTCGGCCTCTCTAGGGCTGCCTCTAACCAACTCATTACTGGCTGCCCCCAACCCGTTTGCTGTGTGTGGGAACTCACGTGGGCATTCAGAGAATCAGCCTGAGCTTTCAGACCAAATCGCTGGATGCGTCCACTGCTCTTCAGACACAAACCCAGCTATTATTGTTCCCCTCACAGACTGATACTGCAGTTCTCAAGACAGGACAACTTGCCTACAAAGAAGGTTAATTCATCACATTCTCCACACCCGTTGGTACAGCAACCAGTGTATGAAACAAGACTTTTCCAGTGGCTGTTTACTCTTTAAAACAAACTGCTGAACTGTGGGGCCACACAAGGGATCTGAGATTAGATTCCTAGCTTCCAGGCTAGCAGGGAACAGCCCACTCTCCATGGTGCTTTCTGATCAGACCCTCCAGCTAACCGCAGGGCAGCATTAACAAGGGGTAGAAGGAGTCACATCCAGCCCTCCCCAGACACAGAGACAGGTCAGTCTGACATGAGGCATACCCCAGAAAACATCTTCCCAAAACCTAATTCTTTTCTGTGGCAGGGTGGGCCATTTCCTAGGTCACCCTGAATCCAGGCCCTAGCCTGCTTCTGGTCCTGACTAGGAACTACAACAAAACCCCAAAGGACCCAGGGAAGGAAAAGATAAACTGACTGATCAAACCGGTCTCCTCAAGGCCTGCCCTGGATTGGCTGTTAAAGCGCTTTTGTGGTTAAGCTTCCCCCCACCACTCAAAGGCATGGAAAGGAAACACCTTGAATTGGGCCCCACCTGTGCCAACACGGTGATGAAGTTCCGGTTTAAATGAACAGCTTCATAGAGGGCCAGAAGAATCGCCTCATTTGTTCTACAAGAGCAGCAGAAAAGCAGAGTTAGGTTAAGGGCTGAACTCCAGGGACAGCCACTCACGAGTCAGTGAGTCCAGCCGGAAACACTTTCAAGGGGCCTGAGTTTCAGAAGCGGCACATGGCCACCCTCTGAGAGCCGAGCCCTTTTTATTTAAGGCATATTGAGTTGGACACCCCCAATTACTAGTCATTTTTGAAGACATTGGCCACGCACTGAAGGACTCGCCTTGTTCCTCACTCTCAAGCATTTCTTCCTCCTTGAAGTCCTTCCATTTGAGAGCACAGAGCAGCCTAGTGTCTCCACCATCCCCTATTTATGTTGGGCTGGGGATGGAGGAGCAGGTTTTACCCTCCTGATCTGACAGGAAAGTGCTCCTTGGGGCAGGAGGCCATGTCTGCCACTATGATCCCCAGCACCAAACAAGAGTGGTGCTCCAGGAACAGGAATTCCCCTTCCACTCCCTACATCCCACACACACACAGCATTACAGAATGCTCCCCAGAGACAGACAGCCCACGGCTCCTACAGCCCCCGCCGCTTCATTCGAGTCCCAGCCTCGCCCGGCGTTTGCAGTGGCAAGGTACAATTTTGGTTGCCAGGCCAAAGCGGACGCTGCTTCAGCTTGTTTTTCTACATTAAAATGGCCCCATAATGGAACAGCAGCAGGTGACATTTTGCAGTTCAGAGCCAGCAAGGTAAATTGCCGTTCACTGTGCAGACAACATCTGCGTACTTACTGGACGGAGATTTTCTCATCGGCGTCGGCTATGAACATGCTGCCCACCTGTGGAAGGGAACAGTATTGCACAGCTTTAGGAAGCACATTAGGAAAAGCTGTTGCCATTGCTTACAACTAGCAAGAGCGGGCGTGGACGGGACCTGAATGCTGCAAGGCCCTGGCTGGCTTGCAGACGAGGAGCAGGACAAGGGAAGTCCCACAGCTTCCTTCTCCAGGTGACCAGGAGCTGCCCTTGGAAGAAGCCTCCCGCAGGACACATCTCCTAGCTACAGCTAACCGCTGCTCAAATGACAACTGATTCCCAGAGCTGGATCTCTCAACGGGCTCCCCATATAGCCATAGACCAAACATTGTAGGTGTATGGCAATGCATGTCCCATCGCAGCGTGCCAGCGATGCTGCTTTGTCGGGCAGCTTCTGCAGAAGAGCAGCGATTATTTTATTTTATGACAAAGGCTCTTTAAAAAAAAAATCATGTGCAGCTTTTAAAAATGAAGATGGAAAAGACAATGTTTCTGATTCTCAAGCAAAAAATACTGCGCTCCTTGCAAAGCACAGCAATATGATCTATGGTGTCATGCGCATCCTTCGGCTCCCTCCCTTCAGAGCCTGAGCCAAAGTCCACGGAAGTTAATGGAAAGACTCCTGCAGAATTCATTGGAGTTTGGTTCAAAGACTCGCATAGTCCCATATACTTTATTTATCTTTTAAGCACTGAAAAAATCCTCTTTCCTCACTCACCATATTGGTTAAGGCTGAGAAAAAGCCACTCTGATGCTCCTCTTCCTTATCTTTGTACTGTCTGAACAAATAGGGAAAGAGCAGCAGAAAATGGGGTGTTAACGGGAACAGGGACGTTTTATCCAAATCCCTATACAATAGGACGTCAGGAGAGAGCTGGAGAGAGCGATAACGTTTGTGTTTACTTTTCAGGGCGCTAGTGAAGAGCGATGCAAAAGGAGTTCAAATCTCTGTTGAGGACAGCCTCTGGATTAAGGTCCCAGGATATTAGAGACACAAGGGGAGTGAGGAAGAAGCTCTGTGCAAGCTCGAAGCCTCTTCTTTCTCACCCACAGAAGCCGGTCCAATAAAAGGTATTACTCCCACCCCCAGCCTTGTCTGTCTTCTGTAGCAGGGCACAGTCTGGGGACTAACAGGAAAGGTGAGCATTGTGTTACTGGAGGCAAAGGTCCCACTGCGGCTCAGCCAGGACCCACCCAGTCTGGAGTGAGATGAGGAGGGGAGCTAGGGAAAGCCTAACGTCATGCTCCCAACTAGCTGAGACACTGAACAGCCGGGAAATAAGGCTCATTCAAACCCTAACTCAGAAAAGAAAAATGTTTTCAGCCATTTGTTTGGACTTCAATATTAATTTACTATTTCACAGACCATAGCAGTGTCTGAGACCACCCTTGGGCAGCTACAATTACTGACAATGCAACAAGCAAGGGCAACCAACCAACTGCTTCTGGGGAGGGAAAGCAGACTACAGGGAACACAGATTGAGCGGCTTTTTGGGAAGGGTGGAGTCATCACAATAGAGAGATTTTTTATTTGTTGCTTCACTATATACAAATATAAATCTAATAACCATATTCAGGGATCTGTTGACTGACTTCTTGTGGGTGTTGCCGCAGAAGTAGGTTTTCAGCAGCATTTGCAACACAAAAACCAAAGCATTGGGCTGCTGCATGAGAAACTGAAAGTGAAACTATCTAATAAACGAATGCAAAAGGGACCACACACATTTCACTTGTCGAGATGCATGAAATACAAAAAGTGAACGGCCTACATGGGGAAAAGCAAAGCAGATGATACAAACTGACAGCATTTCTTACACCGAGAGTGTTATTCAGTAAGGAAATCCAGAATCATGAACCCCAAGGGTTCAAAAAATATGAGAGATTTTACAAATCGAGCATCTCGGGCTCTTTTCTTGGTCTTCAGGCTCTATTCACTCCACCTTTTCCAATTTTCTTCACAACCATGAGGGCTAGAATATTCCTTTTCTGGGATGGGTTTTTTTTTTTTTTGTTTTATTTTGTCTGGGGGGGTTTTGGTAACAAAAGCTGAGATTCTCATGTGCTCTCCCAATTCCAGCAGCTGGGGCTTTAAGAAAAACACCAAATACCCCAAGATCCAAAATCAAATCATGAGAGTGGGCAACTCTGGAAATCGGTTTTCATTACCTGATCTGACAGTTTCCAGCCCTGGGGTACGCAGAGAAGCATTTAATCTAAGTGGTCTAATTTACAAAGCTCATAACTTCCAATGACTACAATGGGAGCTGCAAGCGCTCAGTGCTTCTGAGTGTCAAGTCACTTTAAGAGAGGCAACAAATTCTGGCCATTCCTTTTAACCTGACACTGTCTACTTAACTCTCCTGCAAGGGGGCCCAGCTTCAGTCTGCTAGACAGACAAGAGCAAAGGGGTCACCGCTCATCTACACTTCCAAGGCAGACAGAAGAGTAGCAGAGCATTCAACCAGTATTCCAGCACAGTAAGCTATCAAAACCTGTTTAACGGGGGTTAAGAGGAACACTTCCCCAGGGGCAGATTATCCAATCCTTTCCTACTGCTGGATTTCTTGCAGCTTCTTCTGAGGCAACTAGTCCTGGGCCCGTCTGAGACGGGTACTGGTTTAAATGGACCCTGATCCCGTCTGGCAATTCCTGCAATCCCAGATAGCTTTGCTTGTTTCTGATGGGCTGTCAGTGTTTTTTCTGGCACAGCGGCACTCAAGGAATCATTCGTTTTCACATCACAACGTGAGATTTTACAGGCGACTCACAAAGATGGGAGTAGAAACATACATGAAACAGCTGTCTGGTTTTCCTAAGGCCAGGCCTCTCTTGAAGTGCATCTGCCAGATTCCTGCTGGCAATGACAGCACTAACAGCCTCAAAGCACACGGCAGTTCTAGCATCTCCGCCCACACCAGCAGCGCCACGGACAATAGTGGTGGAAGGGGATGGCAACTCCCCATTGGGTCGAGAAACAATGAGATGGTTACGATGGCGAATTTACCTGTTGTATTCTGTTAACGCCTGGGCGATGACAAGTCCCATTCCCTGCAAGAATATAGAACAGCTTTACACTGCTATCCCATACCCCAGAAAACCCAGTGATATTGACTGTATGAAGCTCCTTCCCCCACCCACATCCCAGGGGGCTACACACAACGTAGCGTGCTAAATACGGAGTCAAAGCGTGTGGCCCAATTTAAAAAGCCAGGGTCCTAGCCAGGGGTCAGCATGGATTAACACTAACCAGGTCTGGGAAAGTTAAACAGACATTTCCAGAGCGGAGAGATCTACTCCAAGGAGCTGCCAGAGTGCAGCTTGCTCATTCACCAACCTCAGTCCAGTGGAGAGAGCCTTAAAAGCCAGCGGATGTCAGAGCAAAGATAGATGCTAAACCCCAGCTCACAGTGAAAGCCTCAGATACAGGCAGGCTTTAAAATTCCAACAGAGCCAGCTTAACCTCAGCCACCGTCTAGATTGGTGTGATACAGTCATGGCAATTCAGTCTGATAAGCAGACAAAAGGAAAGTCCAAATGAGCCTGGGGTTTCTTCTTTAGCTTTAGGTTTCCTAATTCAGTATTCCAAACATCATGAAGGTGACTACAACAGGCGGTAGGATGAACCTCACAACATCGTACCAGTGACAAAGAGTCCTGTGGCACCTTAAAGACTAACTAAAGTATGAGAGCATAAGCTTTTGTGGGCTAATACCCACTTCGTCGGATGCATGCAGTGGCCACTGCTTGCATCCGATGAAGTGGGTATTAGCCCACAAAAGCTTACGCTCTAATACTTCAGTTAGTCTTTAAGGTGCCACGGGACTCTTTGTCACTTCTGCAATTCCAGACTAACACGGCTACCCCTCTGATTCTTAACATCGTACCAGACCTTCCGCACTTGCAAGTGCAGCCTGAATTTGATATTTAAGCTCACGATACTTTAAAATGCTTCCAAATCAACTGCACAACCAGGAGGATAAATCATCATCTGTTAAAATTACATGAATCTGGGACAATTCTGAGTCTGGATGTGACACAAGAAACAGGAGCTCAAAATCATCTTGAATTACATGGCCACTAACACTGAGAAACCCCTTCATCAGTAGATCTCAAAACCTCAATAAATTTCAAGGTAGCTCAGAGTTCTGTATGAGCTTCATTTTACAACTGGGGAAACTGAGGCAGGGTTAGGTCAAATGTCAGAGCAAGTCACTGTCCAACAGAATACAACCCCGCAGTCCTGGCTCCCAGTCACCTGCTCTCACCCCTGCACACAGTTCAGAAGGAAGCTTTGATAGCTGATGTCCACTCGGCAATATTAAGGAAAAGTAAGTGTCGTGACAGGAGAACCAGGACGTGTTCTCCTTTCAATCACACTCCCATGCTAAGTTGACAAGGGATGGAGGAGACACATATGGGATGTTCGTCCTCCACCAGGCAGTGGTCTACGCTCTGCACAGCTGATTCTATTACAGCGAGAACATGCCTCAGAGTGCAAGCACCCCTTTGGGCAGCAAACCCCCGGACACAGAGATGGCTGATTTTAGCACATTCCTTTCTACCCATCCAGGTCCTTATTCCAACTAAACATTGAATTGTTACTTGATCAGGAATCCGTCTCTTCCACCCACTCCCAGAAGTTGATTTAGTTGGTGGCTGGTCCTCTTTGAGCAGGGGGTTGGACTAGATACCTCCTGAGGTCCCTTCCGACCCTGATCTCCTATGATTCCAAGTCTCAAAGGTGCCGCTAGCAGGGAGGCCAGTCATGCGGATGCTCTCTGCTGTAGCACAATCCCCTCCTGGCTAGGTCAAGACACACAAGGCCACAGAGCCCAGGAGAAGGTTCCACGGAGCCAGATACTCACGTTGAGCGTGGCCTCGTCATCTACAATAGAGAGTTTCACAATGTAGGGATTCACCGACTGTTAAACAAGAGAAAAAGGAAAGTTTGGTCTCTGGTTTAAAACAAGCTATTGGCTAGTCAGCAGAGCTTCCACAGCTTCCTCTGGAGGTTTCTTCCCACTGTCCCCACACAATGCAACAGCAGCCATTCACTGCACTGAAACCACTGGGCTCTGGCTCCCAAGGAACGTTACCACGGTCTGAGAATTGTGACTATGCCAATAACTGCCTGAGAGAAGCACCAGGGAAGGCCTGATAGTGTTAAGGACCCATCTATCACAAACTGCCAGGACCAGAGCTCAACTCTTCCTAGTTCAGACTGCTGAACGCTTGGAACCCATGGAGCACACAAACCATCTGCACCAGATGACAGGAGGATAGCGAGCAGAAAGCCAGTTTTTAAAAAAGGCTCCAAAGGTGATCCTGGAAATTACAAATTGGCTGAAACTAGAGTAAAGAACAGAATTATCAGACACAGATAAACACAGTATGTTCGGGAAGAGTCAACATGGTTTTCGTAAAGGGAAATTATGCGTCAACATCTATTAAAATTCTTTGAGGGGGTGGTCAAACAAACACGTGGACAAGGGAGATCCAGTGGCTATAGTGTACTTTGACTTCCAGAAAACCTTTGGCAAGGTCCCTCACCACAGGCTCTTAAGAAAAGTAAGGAGTCCTGGGATAAGAGGGAAGATCCTTTCATGAATCAGTGACTGGTTAAAAGATAGGAAACTAAGGAGAGGACTCAATGGTCAGTATTCACAATGCAAAGAGGTAAATAGTGGTGTCCCCCAAAGATCTGTACTGAGACCGGCACTGTTCATCAACATATTCCTAAGTGATCAGGAAAAAGGGGTAAACAGTGAGGGGGGCGAAGTTTGCAAATGATACAAAATTACTCAAGATAGATAAGTCCAAAGCAGACTGTGAAGAGCTACAAAGAGCTCTCTCAAAACTAGGTCACTGGGCAACAAAATTGCAGATTGAATTCAATGATGAAAAGTGCAAAGCACTGCACTTCGGAAAACAAAATCCCAACTATATGTACAAACTGACGGGGTCTACATTAGCTGTTACCACTCAAGAGAGAGATCTTGGAGTCATTGTGGAGAGTTGTCTGAAAACATCCACTCAATGGGAGCAGCAGGCAAAAAAGCAAACAGAATGTTAGAAACCATTAGGAAAGGGATAATCATAAAGCCACTGTATAAATCACTGGTATGGCACCTAGACTATTGAGAGAGTTCTGGCAGCTCTCTCTCAAGAAAGACATATTAGAAATGGAAAAGGTACAGAGAAGGACAACAAAAATGATGAGGGGTACGGAACAGATTCCAAATGAAGAGAGATTAAAAACATTGGAACTGTTCAGTTTAGAAAAGAGATGACTCAGGGGGAATATGATAGAGGTCCATAAAATCACGAGTGGTATAGAGCAAGTGAATAGGGAATTTACCCCATCACATAACACAAGAACTATAGGTTACCCAATGAAATTAATAAGCAGTAGGTTTAAAACAAATACAAGGAAGTACTACTCCACACAATGCATCGTCAACCTGTGGAACTCCTTGCCAGGGGATGTTGTAAAGGCCAAAAGTATAACTGAGTTCACAAAAGAATTAGATAAGTTCCTGGAGGTCAGGTCCATCAATGGCTATTAGCCAAGATAGTCAGGGATGCAACGCCATGCTCTGGGAGTCTCTAAGCTGCTGACTGCCAGAAACTGGGACTGCACAACAGGTTGTGGATCACTTGATAACTGCCTGTTCTGTTCATTCTCTCTGAAGCACCTGGATCCGGCCACTGACGAAAGACAGGATCCTGGGCTAGATGGACCACTGGCCTGGCCCAGTATGGCTGTTCTTATGTTCATCTGAACTCCCAGTTGAAGGAAATTTCCAGACTAAGCCCCTGTAGAGATGCCACTCATATTTTAAATCACATTTTTCATTAGTAAAATACGTTTGTTTATTCCAAGATGTTTACTCCTGTTAATGCAAAGACTAGCCAGGGTAATTGGGGACTCGCTTGAACAAACAAAAAAAGGGGCAGGGGGAGGTTATAAATACCCAGCAAAGATCCTGCAGATGCAGCCTCGATTTATCAAACATTTTATCGCTGAGTTACCCAACTTTACAACTAGCCTGTTGGAGATGCAGTGCCTTGCTCAAGGTCACAAGGTGAGTCAGGAACAGGGCAGAGCCCAGCCCCCTTCCAAGCTTTCAGTGCTTCATGACAATTACATTTCCTCTTCAGTTACATTTAGGTGTC
Organism: Dermatemys mawii; assembly: GCA_007922305.1. Lineage (NCBI taxonomy): Eukaryota > Metazoa > Chordata > Testudines > Dermatemydidae > Dermatemys > Dermatemys mawii. The sequence continues at coordinate 10,778,821 of ML677382.1, forward strand.
TAAACCCAGAGGAGATGGTAGGTCAGGACAGACCAATGGTCTGGGTAACCTGGCATCCTGTCTCCAATAGTGTCCATACTATATGTTTGAGACAATGGCAGAAAACCCCCACAATGCACCTCACTGAACAATATTATTACCTCTTGGGAAAAGACTGGAGAAATTTCCTGAGCCAAGCTTACGCCTTGAGGCTGGAGGAAAGAGCCCTTTGAATAACTGCATACGCTATTCTTCATATAAATATAATCTTCAAAATCTAAATAGAGGCTTGCATTGGTAATATCCTGCACCAGTGAGTTCTACCAGTTGCTGATTATATGCAGCTGAGAACCATTTCCTTTCTTGAGTGTGCTAAGTTCAAGTGCTCTCTTGCTCTACTACTAGAAGGATGGGAAACAAGGAATATTGTCTTCACAACACCTAGTATCACTTTCCAGATCTCTGTCACCTCTCTTATTCACACCTTTCCAAACTAGAGAGACCAAATCATCTCGTGCATCTAATTAATTTGCACTGTCCTCCTCTGAGCTTCTCCTTTTACTGGAAAGCCTTTAACAAGACAAGGTGATCACTTGAGACACAGCAATCCAGACACACACCCTGTTGGTTTATAGAATAGCGTGATTCTCTGTTCCCTCACTCCCGTTTGTGAGGGCTGTCACAGCACACTGAGAAGACTAATTCCCTGGGCTGCCCACAGTGAATTATAGACCTGTCCCCTACTCTGAGATGTTACCACTCATTCTGAACCCATCCATGTATCTGAGTAATTACAGGTCTTCCTTTCTGGGTGCATTAGCTCGCACTATGATCTAGCTGAACTGACAGAGAGTTGCCCAGGTACTCATTTGCATTAGATTTCCTGGCATTCCCCACTCACCTCCCTCATCTCTCCCCACAGGTTCAGTGTGTCCTTTATTTTCTCCTGCAAGAGTCTTTTGCTAAATAAATTGCACCTGCCATTTTCCTATCTCCATCTGTGGGTTCCAGCCTTAGAAGCTAGGTAGGAAGCATTTCTAGTAAGCTAGAAGTATTGAGAAGCCACTAGCCCATCACTGGTGTAGTTCCAGAGGGGCTGAGATAGATCTTCAGCCTCCAAATGCCTCTTCTGAGAGAAAACAGAAAAATAGAACCCCAGCACTCTGGAGGAAGCTGGATCTTTTCTCACCACAAGCATTGCAGCACTCACTCGCTATTCACCAGACAGGAGTTAGAGCCTCATTCCTGGAGATGATACATACTCAAGGGACATCTCTTATAAGATACCAAAACCAATTACTGATAAATGAGACAGACACAGAGATAAACACAGGCAAGGAACCTCACAAGGCCAGCCCGGCTATAGCCTCAGCGGAGCAGAACTCATGCAACGACGTGGCCAAAACCATTCTGAATTCCTCCTCAAGTGTAGCAGAGCCAAAGCGACTCATGCGCTCACCACCCAGCTACTTAATAAAGCAACAGAAACCAGCAATTCCTCACTAAGAAAACAAAGAAGAAATACAGACTAAATACATATAATCTCAAGGATATTAGTTAGTCATGCAAATGCAATCAAGAGTCCATTCACTTATCTATTCGCTGCACTGTCATGGTGGAATCACACAGGTGTACAGCCACCCCTGCACATTCACCCTCCCCCAGGCCAGAGGGTTTTGCTCTGCAGCTAGGTTTTCTAAGGGGTAAACAGTGAGGTGGCAAAGTTTGCAGACTATACTAAACTGCTGAAGATAGTTAAGACCCAAGCAGACTGTGAAGAACTTCAAAAAGATCTCACAAAACTAAGTGATTGGGCAACAAAATGGCAAATGAAATTTAATGTGGATAAATGCAAAGTAATGCACATTGGAAAAAATAACCCCAACTATAAGAACAATATGATGGGGGCTAATTCAGCTACAACTAACCAGGAAAAAGATAGTGGATAGGTCTCTGAAGACATCCATGTAGTGTGCAGCGGCAGTCAAAAAAGCAAACAGGATGTTAGGAATCATTTAAAAAAGGACAGAGAATAAGACGGAGAATATCTTATTGCCTTTATATAAATCCACAGTGCACCCACATCTTGAATACTGCATACAGATGGGGTCTCCTCATCTCAAAAAACATCTGCTGGCATCAGAAAAGATTCAGAGGAGGGAACTAAAATGATTAGGGGTTTGGAACAAGTCCCATATGAGGAGAGATTAAAGAGGCTAGGACTTTTTAGCTTGGAAAAGAGGAGAACAAAGGCGGATATGATAGAGGTCTATAAAATCATGAGTGGTGTGGAGAAAGTGAATAAAGAAAAGTTATTTACTTGTTCCCATTATAGAAGAACTAGGGGCCACCAAATGAAATTAATGGGCAGAGGTTTAAAACAAATAAAAGGAAGTTCTTCTTCACACAGCACACAGTCAACCTGTGGAACTCCTTGCCTCAGGAGGCTGTGAAGGCTAGGACTATAACAGGGTTTAAAAGAGAACTGGATACATTCATGGAGGTTAAGTCCATTAGTGGCTATTATCCAGGATGGGTAAGGAATGGTGTCCATAGCCTCGGTTTGTCAGAGGGGGGTGATGGTTGTCAGGAGAGAGATCACTTGATCTTTACCTGTCAGGTTTACTAACTCCAGGGCACCTGGCATTGGCCACTGTCGGTAGACAGGATACTGGGCTGGATGGACCTTTGGTCTGACCCAGTACGGCCATTCTTATGTTCTCATGTTCTAAGCAGGGAACTTTGGCCCCAGTGATGAGTAGGGGAAAAGCCATTCATCTCCCTAATGGCACTGGGGGCACAGTTTTAGACCCTATCTCCCTCACTGCTACTGCAGCCACCAAGTAGCTGCTTCCACAGGGGAAAAATGAGTCACCCCAGCCTGTTAATTGGAGCCTCCAAGCTTCTCAGTGCAAGCAGGGGAGTGGAGGGAGAAGAGGAGTGTGACCTGTTTAAATGGAGCTTTGGCATCCCCCAAGCCACTCTTCAGTCAGACAGACTGATAACTGGGGATAAGGGCAGAGAACAGCTTGAGAGCCCAACTCCTCAACCACGCTGAAAGCTCAGCGGCTGCAGGAGATATACAAAGCTGAGAGAGAGACCAAAATATCTCAGGGCTGGGGGGCTGAGTGAGGAAAAAGCGGAACCAACTGACTTCTTTTAGGCTGGGGATTGTGGGAGAGTTTTGCAGCTAACCACCAAAGGAAAACTACCAGCTAATTAGACAAGCACAGGAACTGAAAGAAACAGAGAAATAAACCCCCTTCGAAGGATTGACTCCCCCTCAAAAACATTGTCTCCCTTGTCTCGTAAGAAAATGTGACGGGTAACTCATTTTTTCTAAACAGACCAATTTCCAGTCATTTATGTTTCTGATAGAGCTCCTTTCAAACAGCATGTCCTCTGACTTTCCTTTTCAAATTCCCTTTCCAAAGATGTGATAACAGGTTTTCTGCTCCCTCCTTGCTGACAGGCCTTTTCAATGAGTGACTGATTAGTTGGAATCAATGAAACTCACTAGACACATCAAAGCGCTGCTGTGCAGAGCCCTGCACAGATACAAAATCTGTATCCGCATCAGATCTGCAATCCGCAAACATGCCCTGCAGCTATAAAGCGGATATCCACAGATTTGCAGAGCTCTAGATATAAAATTTGGATTCACATCCATTTGTGATCCTCAACCATGGTCTACAGATATCTGCGGAGTTGCAAGGCTCTCACCATGTAAACAATAAACAATGCAAATGAGAAAAATATTTTTGCTAACAGCTTTCAGTTCTCCTCATTTTAGGCAATGTTTATAACTCTGGTAGGCTCATTTCCAGGCAGAAATGTGATTTTTCAAGTTGATGTGGTTTTTTAAAGGGATAGATCAACTTAAGTCACTGTTCCATCTGAATTTCATTTTTTTCATCTCCTACCTTCATAAGCTAACCTTCAAGTTAACGATGTTAACAAGTTAACAATGTCTAGAAATAGAATAGATTAGAGGAAAAAAACGTTATTCTTCCTCTCTGCCCAAGTTTATTTTCTACCTTTGACAGGCCTGTGTACAGCTTGTTTAGTAATAACTACTACCCTTGTGTAGTCAGTAACTTATTTCCCCTGTTCATGTGGGTCTTTCACAAAGCAACAAGGGAGAGTGAAATATTTTCTCTGAAATAAGAATGATTATAAAACTACCAAGAGTGTCAGAGGGACTTGGGCAGGTATCAGACCTGGAACGACTTTAAACTCTGTTTCTGAACACGACTAGATTTCAGGCTGATGATGTCCCATTACAATTCTGTACAAAGAATGCACATCTCTTCAGTTCCTATAACAGAAGCTAATCAGAGAACTGAGATATACAGTGCAGCTGCATTGGTGATGAAATCTTGGACAGATATTCCACATGGAGGTGTAAAGGAGACTAGAAAACAGAGATCCCAGAATTCTGGAAGAATATGTTCATCCAAACACACTGGTGCTTTCTTTAGAGACACACACAAAATCATAGGCAACTAATCAATTCTCAGATCAATTATATTTCCTTAATCAACTGGAACAATAATTTAGCAACCTAGGAGACCCAAATTAAAAGGGAACTGATAAACAGTAATATAGTCAAAGGAAAAGAGACAGACAGAAAAATGCAAAGGAAAATAAGCCATGAAACAATCCAACATGCTGACAGCCAAGCACCAAACAATCCAAACTCTAAAAAACACCCAGTGAAGGCAAGGGAAAGCTGACTAGCCTCCCTCACAACCAGGATAACTGCTGCATTGTTACAGGCAGAGCTGGTAACATGAAGGATGCCTGACACTACCCATGAGATGACCCTGCTTTCAGTTGCTTTTAACTTTGCCAAACTCTGTTAGGGCTGAAATTTTCCATGCTGGATGTCTGCCTCAGGCTGATTAGACAGAGAATAATGTCAGCAAGTTATTAATTTTGGATGCCCAGTTTGAGATGCCTAGGACCTGATTCTGCAGGGTACTTAGCATGGTGTGGCACTTTGTGTGTGTTCACAGCCCCTGCCGACTTCAGCTGCGGCTGAGAGTGCTCTCAGCCCTTCTGCAAATCAGAACCTTGGGGCTAAGTCAGGGACCCGGAAAATGAGAAACAAACAGTTAGTGACCACCTGGGAACAGCCCAGCACTCACTGGAACTCTGTGACATGGGCAGGGACAGAATCCAGTTCTCCAGGACAGCATTCAACTGCCTTCACCATGAGACCATCTTGTCTCGTCCTGCACACTCTGCCTCATTCTATGCACACTTCCCAATATTTCCAACGAATGAAGCAGGGGTCCTACAGCCAATGGTCTCCTCCAGTACACAACCTTGATTCACGCCCAGAACAAGTCCATCCTGTGCACTGAATGAGGCAGGGGTCCTATGGAAGAACAGTATGTGATCATGTAATTAAAGACCGTCCGATAATGTATACACAAGGGGGCTGAATTCAGATTGCACAGGCAAACTAAATTCTGTCATCTCCTAGCTTCTGAGTGCTTTGCAAGCATCTTATTCTTTTAATGAATACAAGAACGGTCAGATCAAAGGTCCACCTAGTCCAGTATCCTGTCTACCAACAGTGGCCAGTGCCAGGTGTCCCAGATGAACAGAACAGGGAATCATCAAGTGATCCATCCCCTGTCACCCATTCCCAGCATCTGGCAAACAGAGGCTAGGGACACCCTCCCTGCCCCCTACCCATTGATGGACCTCCCTTCCATGAACTTATCTAGTTCTTTTTGAACCCTGTTATAGTCTTGGCCTTGAAAACATCCTCTGTCAAGACGTTCCATAGGTTGACTGTGTGTAGTGTGAAAATATACTTCATTTGTTTTAAATCTGCTGCCCATTAGTTTCATTGGGTGACCCCTAGTTCTTGTGTTATGAGGAGTAAATAATCCTTCCTTATTTACTTTCTCCACATCAATCATAATTTTATAGCCCTCAATCATATCCCCCCTTAGTTGTCTCTTTTCAAAGCTAAAAAGCTCCAGTTTTATTAATCTCTCCTCATATGGAAGCTGTTCCACACCCGATTGTTTTGTTGCCCTTTTCTCAACTCTTTCCGAAGTCCAATATATCTTTTTTGAGATGGGACAACCACATCTGCACGCAGTATTCAAGCTGTGGGTGCACCACGGAAGCAATATGTGTGAGTGTGATTTCCTTTGGCTTCTAAAAAGCTGACTGAAAAAAATAAATTCCATAACGCAGAACCAGACTGACCCCCACATGGGTTAGAGCAGGCCCACTAGCCTGTTCCATACAGGTTCTTAGCTCAGTCTGATCTCTGCAGTACTGAGCACCTTCCAGCCGCACATCAAGCAATATGGATGACATCTGCCACCCATGGATGGCGCTCTCTCATTCTCTCCTGGGGGAAGAACTGTGTGCGCTGTGGAGTGCTTTGTTTCAGTGGGGTAGGGTGGGACGGGGTGTTAATGTCCATGCTGCTCTGGGTTTACATTAGTGGGGGCAAGCTGAAGACATCCCCCCTGAACTGGAAGTGGAAGGTGGGGGCAGGTGGCTGGTCCTTAGTCTCTGGGAGAGTTCATTCCATGGTCCTCGGCGGATGCCCATGAAAACGCAGTCTTATGGTAAAACGTTCCAGCCTGCCTAAGGAGCAGAGCTGTCAACTATGATCTTCAATGGGAGCATTAGGCTCTTTCAGATGTGCTAGGCCGGGATATCCTGAGGTAAGGATCTTTCTACTTCACGGGAAGCCAGCGCAGAGAGCAGAGGAGAAGTGTGAGGTGCTCACAATAGCCCACGCTGCAGACACCCACCCTGAAAACACTTAAACTTTATAACTGGCAAAGTTATAAACAACTAAACATATGATCTTACAATACAAAGTGCTCTGCAACCTCAATTCTAGGCATCACTATCTGCACCCTGTGTGATGCAGCTGATTCATGTCGCCATCTTCAAGCTGATCAAGGTTTACTGTGAGATGCTGATGTTAAGTTGCATTGCACAGAATTTAAAAGTGAAAACAAAAGACTGTCACCATCTGACACGTTTAGTAACCACCGACTCATCAGCTGAAGGGTATGTCCCGTGTACAGCGTATCGGAGATGGATTTATCGCAACTCATTTAGATGCAATAAATCGATCCCCAAACAGACTCCGGAACTTCATCTCCGCAAGAGGAGGAAGCAGAGTCGGCAGGGGAGCAGCAGCACTCGACTCGCCGCAGTGGGGACGGCCAGGTAAGTCGACCTAAGATACTTCAACTTCAGCTACGCGAATAGTGTAGCTGAAGTTGCGTGTCTTAGGTCAACCGCCCCGGCCCCCTTGTGTAGACCAGCCCTAAATGTCCCAGCCAAATTCTAAACTGAGAAACTGCCTAAATTCCCCCTGCATTTCATTTAGATATGTCATTCTTCCTCTGTGTTTTCCTCTGCATATGATTAGCCCCTAGCACGCTGTAAACACTACAGCAATCTGAACATACAATAGGAAATCTTAATATATACTCTCTCTTCCTCAGTCAGGAAAGAGGTCAGAGAGAAACATGTCTGTATTTCATGATTAGTGCGAAACTTAAGAGTCTGGAACTCATGTTTCCAAACAATTAAATTCAAACTCCCGACATTGAGGAAAACTCTTAGGACAGATAATTATACTATCATGCCTCATATAAAGAAACACTGACATTTCACATGCATTTTAACATTTCTTTCATTTTCTCTCTCAAGAATAAGAGCAGCAGAAAGAGACTTTGTAGAAACACAAGCAGATTACTAAATATAACACCCCAGCCTGGAAAAGGAAAGGAGAATTCTGTTACTTGAGAAGAAGAGAATTAGAGACGCAGAGCCACATTTCTCATTCTCCTAAGGAGTTGTAGACTGTGACATTTCAACTCATCATCCAATCACATGACCGGCATCTCCTCAGAGAATTCTAAATTCTTTTGACTTGATAGTCAGCTCCAGATCACAAGTCCAGGGTCTGAAACCCAAGGCAACTCTATAACAACTTGCTTCTCTTTTGAGAAAATGTATTTTACCCACACACGTTACACATTAACGGTTCTTTCAAGAGGGAATCCTGCTAATCAAAGCAAAGTATTTCCATAGATAAAGTGCAAATCCCCAGAACAGCTTTCCTTTGTACTTTTATATAAATAACTGTTTGAACACCTGCACACCTTTGTATTTACATGTGCATGTAAAAGAAACATATGTAAACGGTTACAGTCAAAAGGGGATGCAGAAATTTCTGACGTTCTCTCTGGATAAGCGTGCAGATGTTGTGCCCAGCTCCTGCTAAATGGTTCAATGCCTATTTCTAAAAATGATACGGCTATCATGATATGGACAGCCCTACAGCTCTTGTGCAGAACCTTGCAACGGCAGGCCAGTGCGGACTCACGCAATAGCAAGCCACCTTCTAATAGGAAACAGTTTTGAGTCTCCCAGCACCAAGGGCTGTTCTCTAAACAGCAAATAAAAGGAGGGCTTAAAAAAGTATCAAGCTACCTAAGCAGCGACTGGCCTTTTTCAAGTGTATTTTAGCAGTCACCAAGGGCTTGCATCCCAAGGACAAACTGGCCGACGACAGACATCAGCGTAACGAAACGGCTCTCTGCGCCAAACACCTACCTCATACTTTCTGTAGTTAACTAGCAAAGCAAGAAGGACAACAGCGTCATAACCATGCTCCCTGCGACTAGGTGGGCTGGACAGAATCTGAAACAAGAAGCAGGAATGAATCATGTTACCCAATAGCTGACTATGAAACATAGCTAGTTTCCTGAAGAAGCAAGGCCACGCAGGACACTATGTAATGTATCAGCATATTCTGTGCTAAGTGACATATGAGTAGGGCCCTACCAAATTCACAGCCGTGAAAAAAGCATTACAGATGGTGAAATCTGGCCTCCTCTGTGAAATCAGGCTACTGTAGGGAAGCCGCGGTATTGCTACCCTTATGTCGGAGCTGCCTTCAGAGCTGGGTGGCTGGACAGCAGTGGCTGCAGACCAGGCACCCCGCCCAGAAAGCAGTACCACCGCCAGCATCAGTGCAGAAGTAAGGGTGGCATGGTAGGGCCACTGCTGCTGGCCTTAGCACTGCCTTCAGAGCTGGGTTCCTAGCCAGCAGCTGCCACTCTCCGGTCATCCAGCTCTGAAGGCAGGGCAGAAGTAAGGGTAGCAATGACCGCAACCCCCCTACAATAACCTTGCAACCCTCTGCCTGACCCTCTTTTGGGGGAGGACCCCCACGGTTACAACACTGTGAACTTTAAGATTTAAACATCTGAAACCACAAAATTGAAGATTTTTTAAATGCGATGACCATGACATTTATCAAAATGGACCGTGAATTTGGAAGGGCCCTATGTATGAGATTTAAAATAGTGAATTGCAATGCTTATAAGAAACCAGAGAGAGCCAGTTATGCAACACGGGCTTACAGAGAGCAAAATGTCCCTGCCACAGCATCACCCAGCAGTGGATGTGACAGTATCTCAGTGTATTGCCAGTATACACTCAAATACTTCTCCTAAAAAGCATACCATATCAAAGGGGAGAAAATTGCTGGAAATACCCAGGCTGACTGGCTGGGTATTTCCAGCAATTTCCGTGGGTAACACAGCTACCCCTCTGATTCCAGGCTGACTGTCATTGTAAGTTCCTCTAGTCTAGAAATTCTCCATGAAATTAGACCCACAGAGCTATTCACCTGCTTTCTGAGCATAAAAGACACAAGCGTGACAATCTTTAAAGCCCTACAATGATTGAAACCAACAGACTGGAATAAGGAGGCGGCAGTGTTATAAAAGTCTACCACCAAGCTAGGAGTAAGAGGTTGACACGTAACACTAGTGAGCCTCTACTGTATTTAAAGCACTGAACAGTAAATGTATGGATGAAAGTTTGGCACAACGGGAAAAGACCTAACCAGCCAGAAATGAGACACACTTACCTGTAAAATAGCTTCAAATATACTGTTAATCATCACGTATTCCAGGATTGTGTTCTGGCTGATGTTGTCTGTCACCTGAAAGCAATCAAAGGATTTCAGAACACTGACAGAAGCTCCATAATCTCTCACATTCTGTGACTGCCTCCAGTGTGCACGGAAACAGGCACATCACCCTCCTGTTTGCGTGCACTCAGCAAGGCAAGAGCCCGGGCAGGCCTACAGCAGAGCAAAGTGGGAATCGCCAGGCAGGCTCACCCTCCTCCCAGCACCGACTCCTTTCCTGTGTGCTCCCCAGTCACTGCATCTGCCAGGAGCATCTCATACTCTGCGCAATGCAGGAAACTTCTACACTGCTGTGTGTAACTCACAATCCCAGCGATGGACCAACTTCCTTATATACTCATCACACTACAACAGCCAGAGTAACAGCTCCCAGCCTCTTGCCCTCCCAAGGGTGGAAACAACTGAGCCAGCCCAGAATCATCCCAGTACCAATCAAAGAGCACATCTGTGCCTCAGGACAGGCCGGCCCTTCGCTAGCCAGCAGCTCTTCCAAACCCCAATGGGCTGCCACCAGGGGCTCTTTAACACAGCTGCTCTCTAAAGCAACAATTCTGGAAATGACATATGGTAATTAAAGACACTGATCAACTGATACTGCAATGTCAGCTCAGGAAGTAAGATCATCTGCTTCCAGCAACCCTACCCTGTACCACACGTTGTCCTCTGCACTCACAGTTCCCCCCCGTCCAGCTGCCCCAGGAGCACTTTAGTCAGTTCGCCGGCACACCTGCCCTTCAAGGTTTCTAAGCAAAATGTCAGTTTTGTGCTATTTACCGTTACCAAGCAGAGAAGCAGCTTCAGACACAAACTCTTCAGGCTTTCGGAGCCTTCTGAACAAAGCAGCGAGTCCAAGCTCTCCATCAGATTCTGAGGAAGGACACAGTCACAATAAGCCTTTGCGCCTGCATCCGTCAGGTCACGTACAGTAAGCCAGTCGGGCTACCAAACCTTGAACAACACTAAAATCCCTTCCTCAGCCTTGTCAGGAGTCAGGGAGGAACTGGTACCATGTGATGTTGACTTGCTGGATCACATTAGTCCTCACAGCACATTTGCCCAGTTATCCCACCACTTCACTGGAGCTGTTCCACAGATAACCATCAAATCTCATTATTCATTACTCCATATCTGTGACACAAAAAGTCCTATTAAACTGTCCCCTTCCATCTCCCCCAAAAGCAGCTCAACCCCTGAAGCGCCTCCCCACCTTGTAACTGATTTACAGATCAGACACCAGCATGGACAGGGGCATTCTAACCTCTGACAGCTATAAACCGGACAGGTGTACCTGGGCGGCCTAGCAGCAGGACAAAGTTTGGCTGTGGCTAGTTAAACTGTTCAAACAATTACACTAACTGGTAAAAGATTCAAAGGTCAGATGCTGGCTGAGTTTACACTGTAGAAGTTCCCACCTGCCCAGTACAGCCCAGCCGTATCGAGGGAAATCAGAGCACCAAAAAGATTGCTACCCACAGCGGCTAGACTCAATAGTCAGGTAACTGTGTGGGATTTTCCAGTCTGTGTTATACAGCAGGTCAGACTAGATAATCTAACAGTCCCTTCTGGCCTTAAATTCTATTCATGACAATCTAGGAATTGACACCATGGAATGAAAGGACAGACATGACCTTCGTCCATCATTACGTTAGATTTGCAATGAATTACAAGCGCCCTTGCACTGGGCCTTTGGCAGACAGAATACACCAGGGCAGCTGCATTTGATCATTCACAGTAGTGTTCAAACACGTGTGTGCTTCTTCATAACAGCACCTGTCTCCAGAGGACATCTCTGTAGGACAAGGCTGGTGAACAGCAAGCTGCTCCTCTGACGCTAGAGCCCTTACCTTCATGCACAGCTCTGCTTTGTCAAAGCCCATGAGCATGTTGATGATGTCAAACCCCGAGGTAGATTTGTTCTTCTGATGGACACCGCGAATCAACGCACATAACGTCTGGGAAGGACAGAGGGAAGGAAGCAGCTGAGCACAGGACATCAGGCCACACCTACGACTTGCCCAGCAAACCCCATTCCAAGCCCTACTCCTGGGACTCTCAAAGAACAGATGCTTAGGTCTCACTCCTGTCTGAACTCTTCCCTTCCTGTCGTTCTGTGTAACTCCTCAGATTGAGAGAACACGGGGATCAGAGAAAACGTAGATTTTTCCAGTGTGTTCAGTGTGCACATTTGACAGCACTGTGCAGACAACCATTCTCGCTGCTTTGCCTGTACAGTCAGACAGTTCCCTCGGTTTGCATGGGTGCCCCGCACAGCGACAAGGGAGAGAGAGACATTTACAGAATAGGGGTGGGTGACTGCCAAGGCCCAGAAGGGGACGCTGAGACCGGGGCAGACCTGACACTCTGTTTAGCAATTGTTGGTGTTCCTTTACAAAAAAGGATTGCTAAAGCATAGAGCAAAATTGTATCCATATCTTTAGGGACATCTGGAGCAATCTCGTCAGACAAGTCGTTGTCAAATAAGCGTGGTCTCTTGTACAGATTTCACTCCACCTTCTCCAGAGCTTTATTTCATTTCCTCTGTTGGGAAACTCAATGAGGGGTAGGGAGCGGGGGGCGGGGGGAGAGAGGGAACAACCAACCTTCTCTTGGACTACACGTCAGCTCCTCTCCAGGTTCTCTGTTGCACCGAAGAGTCCCTTGCCTTCCTCCCTTCCCACTGTATATGGTCTTCCTCACAATTCCAGAAACCCAGAATTTGCATTTTAAAAGCAATTTACATTTCCCACGGTAAACAGGATTGTGACTGTCTCTAACCTCCAAATGGAATAAATAATAAAAGCTCCCAGTGAGTGGCCACTGCCTCTCAGACACACTAAAGAAACTAGCATAATATCAATAGGCGTATTCCATCAGGAGTGGAAAACTGCTCCACTCACACAGGCTCCCTGCCATCAGATCTGGTACCTGTAACGCATTGACTACTCGGATTGGGTGCTCTTCTCCCAAGGCCTGGATGCAGCGTTGGAACAAACAGTTAATGTTATCTTTTATTTTCATTAACTCTTCTCCATCCAGAGATTCCAGCTTGCTTTCAAGATACTCCAGGTTCACCTGTCAGGTCAAGAAACAAAGGAAACAACAATTAATGCATTTCACCCAGTTGCTGAAAGGAAGTAGAGACCCACAGGTGGGCAAGTCCCTGCCACATCCTGGGGCAAACAAGCAAAGGTGAATCAAAAGATAAGAGGATGGTTTTCGACTCTTATGGTACCTTCATGAGGAAAAGCTCCTCCCAGAACCGAGGGCTGCATTTACTGGGGTCCTCCGTCTGAAAGAAAAAGGAGAGCCCATGAGTATACGCAGTACAGCTAGGAGAAGGGCTAAGCTCACCAACAGAACATCTGTGCAAACAGCTCAGACTCTGGAAGACCAGGTTACTCCCCTGTCCCTGGAGTTCTCCAAGTACAATATATTGCCAATGCAGATTCCCAAAAGTGGGATTTGCAGAAGCAATTCTCGCCAGAGAAGCTTTTCTTCTCTTCTCCCAGAAATATTCGCTTCTCCAAACTGAAAAGATTCCTCACACCTCTTCGCTATGGAGTCCCTTCCTCCCACCGCACTGGCTTCCCTGACCTGCAGCTCCCTTTCCTTACTTCATGGCCGCCACATTCTACATCCCCCAGGGAACGCCACACAGGGAAACTGAAGGAGGCAGCAGAGGAAGGCATGTCATTTGAGACAGTTATGGGATAGCCTGGTTTTGACAGACGCGTAGCCTGTCTCATGGAGTTCTCTCGGCAAACCAAAGGGACAAAGGAAAAGGGGCCCCGTCCTTACCATGAAAATCTCATCGTACATTAGCACAACTTTCTCTTTCAATGGTTTCTTGGAGGCTGAAGATTTCCAGAGCAGTCCGCCTTTCTTCTCTGCTTGGGCCATGGTGTACAGCCTAGGCGTAAGAACAGAGACCAAACGACTGAGAACGCAGGAGGCAGCACTGTATTGCCACAGCACAGGCACGGCCAGGACCCCAGTGTGCTCGATACTAGCCAAACAAAGAGCTGGTCCCTGCATGGATGTTTTTCCTCCAAAGGATTCTGGCTGCCATAGCCCCAATAACATCTTAGTCTAGGGTATAGAGATAACAGCCACTAGCATCAGGAAGCGGGGGGAGGTGTTAATTGCCACACAAGATACTGAATCAGACCAACGGTCCAGCTAGCCAGATCCTATTTCAGTTTCCAGCACCAGATTGCTTCAGAGGAAGATGCAACAAACCTTGCAGAATAGATATGGAATAGTGTGCTTACAGGGAAAGTTTCATCCTAACCCGTCAGTCAGTGGTTGGTTTGTAGCCTGGAGCAGGAGGGCTTATGTCCCTTCCAAGTTTTTTTTGTTTGTTTTGTTGTTGTTTTTTTTAAGAAGTCTTTACTATAATCTTGCTAAACGTGTGGTCTCAGTGACATCTTGTGGCAATCAGTTCCACAGACTGTATGAAAAAATAATTCCTTTTATCGGATTTAAACCTGCTGCCTACCAATTTGCTTCAATATCCCTTAGTTCTTATGTTGGGAGAAAAGGAAGGAAAGAAGTGCCTGATCAACCTGCTATGAGGCATGTATTATTTTGTATTTCTTTGGTGGAAAAGTGGGTGGCAAACATTACGATGCATTACTCTGCTGAGATCCTTACCAAAATCCAACGCAAAATCCTCACCCACTTGTGTGAGGGTTGCAAGGATTTGCCTCCCATATCAAATGCTAATGTAGTCATGATTTTTCACTGGGTCATTGGGGCTTCACAGAAGTACATGGTTCTGCCCTGAGAGGTTCAATTACAGGATGAGGGGCCTAAATTTCTAATGAGCTGTTAGGAAAAAGCCAGTGCCGTGAATGGAAATTCTCTCCTTTTACCTGGAAGCTAGGTAGGTTTCAAGATGCCTGACAATTGATGGTCACAAATACCTAGCAACATTAAGTATTAGAGAGGACCCTTTCTCAGAGCAAAAGGAATTTATTTTCCAAAATTATAAACAGGGTCTCTATAACCCAGGAACCATTTGGTGCCAACACAGTATTCCTGCCAGAAAGTTAAAAGAGTATGGATTGAATAAATGGACTATAAAGGTGGCTATAAAGCTGGCTACATTGTCGGGCTCAACGGGTAGCGAGCAATGGCCCCGTGTCTAGTTGGCAGCTGGTATCAAGTGGAGTGCCCCAAGGGTCAGATCCTAGGTCCGGTTTTGTTCAGCATCTTCATTAATGTTCTGGATGATGGGATGGATTGCACCCTCAGCAAGTTCACAACACTAAGCGAGGGGAAGAGGTAGATACAGCGGAGAGTAGAAATAGGGTCGAGTGTGACCTAGACAAATTGGAGGATTGGGATAAAAGAAATCGTATGAGGTTCAACATGGACAAGTGCAGAGTCCTGCACTTAGGACAGAAGAATCCCATGGACTACTACAGGCTGGGGACCGAATGGCTAGGCAGCAGTTCTGCAGAAAAAGACCTGGGGATTACATTGGATGAGAAGCTAGACATGAGTCAACAGTATTGCCAAGAAGGCTTATGGCATATTGGGCTGCATTTATAGGAGCATTGCCAGCAGATTGAGGGAAGTGATTATTCCCCTCTATTTGGCACTGATGAGGCCACATCTGGAGTATTGTGTCCAGTTTTGGGCCCCACGTTATAAAAAGGATGTGGACAAATTGGAGAGAGTCCAGCGGAGGTCAATAAAAATGATTAGAGGGATGAGGCACATGACTTATGAGGAGAGGCTCAGGGAACTGGGGTTACTTACTCTGTAGAAGAAAAGAATGAGGGGGGATTTGACAGCAGCCTTCAACTACCTGAAAGGGGGTTCCAAAGAGGATGGAGCTCGGCTGTTCTCAATGGTACCAGATGACAGAACAAGGAGTAATGGTCTCAAGTTGTAGTGGGAGAGGTTTAGGTTGGATATTAGGAAAAACTTTCTCACTAGGAGGGTGAAGCATTGGAATGGGTTCCCTAGGGAGGTGGTGGAATCTCCATCCTTAGAGGTTTTAAGGCTCGACTTGATGAAGCCCTGGCTGGGATGATTTAGTTGGGGTTGGTCCTGCTTTGAGCAGGGGATTGGACTCGATGACCTCCTGAGGTCTCTTCCAACCCTAATCTTCAATGATTCTATGGTAGAGAACATAGGTGGTGCACAGGGTTCCACAGGGAACCCCTAGGTCAGACATATGCATATTAAGTTTATGAAAGGGTGGCATGTGAGGTCCCCACAAAAAGCCAATAGCCCACTGGCTGCATTATCACTGTGAAACGTGCAGATGGATATCGTTTAAGGAATTGTGTATCCGTACTGAAAATTATATTCTTAAGGTCTGAGAGTAAAGGAAGGTCCCCAGATGGGGAAAAATGCTTCTCTCTCTCACTCACTGGTCATGTGTATTGTGTATCAGACTATGTACAAGAAAGAGGCATAGGGAAAAACAACCTGAAGGGAAGATCCTGGTTAACAATGAAGACAATGGATTGTTGGAGTTTATTTGGGGGAACAGGTACCCCCCTGCATCTTTTGACTGAGGAGACAAGAGGACAGTGTAACGCGTCTCATGAATGGAAGATCACAGCCAAGCTTGGCTGTAATAAACTGGAAGGATTTGGGCTGAGCATTGCCATATAAGATTTAACAGTAACTAAGGCCTGGTCTACACTAGCAGGGAAGGTCGACCTAAGATACACGACTTCAGCTACGTGAATAGCGTAGCTGAAGTCGACTCATCTTAGATTGACTTATCTGCCGTCCTCACGGCGGCAGCGTCCAACGGCGGGCTCCCCCGTCGACTCTGCCTTGTGCCTTTTGGCGAGCTGGAGTTCTGGCGTCAACTTTGGGATCGATTTATTGCGTCTTGACGTGACGCGATAAATCAGTCCCCAATAGATCGATCTCTACCCGTCGATCCAGCCGGTAGTGTTGATGTGGCCTAAGTCAGACAGCGTAGGTTCTGAAAGGCTGTTTTTATTTTACATGTAACCATTTGTTTCCAGTATTTCTACTTTGCATTTGAACCCCTAGTCTTTCTTAAATAAGCTTTTGCTTGTTTTCACGATAACCATACCCAAGTGCTGTGCGGCAAGCGGGGCTGCTATCTCAGGTGCAACTAGTAAGGCTGGGATACTGTTCGTTGGGGAGCAGCAAATCTGTGAGTGTTCAACAGACTAGGGGCTGGACATTCAGAGGGTCGCGTGTGCCTATCGCGAACCTGCAGAGGGACAGGAGAGCCTAGCAGGCTAAAAGGAGAGTGCTTGTGTTGACCGTGGCCAGTGGAATAAGGGAGCTTGACACACGGCAGGCACAGGCCTCATGCTAAGGGCAGAGCATAGCAAGATGCCTCCTGGGTATTCCCAGGAAACATCACAGTTTCCTACATGAACAATATTCTATTTCATTGTTCTGGTTCTTCCTCATGCTGATGATTTGCCCTTTATTCACTGCTGGTAGTGCCAGCTTGACTGTTGTATAAAGAAACAATGATTGCCCTGCTGTAGTGATGTGCACTCTGCGACTGTGACACATATCACAAGGCCTGGGCGTTCGATTCCTGTACCTCGCAGCCCTGCATTTAATGTTGCAACGAAACCACCATTCTGACATTACACAGTATATGGCACTGATTCCAAATTACCTATTTACATTGCTTGGTATGATAAACATTTCCCAAGCAAACACTAAACCGTTTTAGCAACCTCCTAACCTTCTCAACGCATCCCACTGGCACATGGAGGGAATGGAGCATCTCGCTTCGCTCAAACCCCAGGCGTCCTCCTGAACTCTTGCCGCTCTCTCTACACCACCAATGGGGGTTTTACCGAATTCCTTGCTTGCACAGGCAACACAACCGACAGCACAGATTAGAGCTGAAGCAGCTTCCAGGAAAAGAAGGGCAGGCGCTTGCGGCAGCAGTCAGCAATGATAAATTATGCGCATAGAGGTAAGTGCACTGCAGTATATTTCTGGTGCCCCTTGAGCTTCCCAAGTCTGCAGTCATGGAGACAGCCGTAGAATTCAGCTTCCAAAGCAGAATGCCTGGACTCCTTCAGAACATAAGAACAGCCGGACTGGGTCTTCCAACAGTGGCCAATGCCAGGTGCCCCAGAGGAAATGAACAAAACATGGAATCATCAAGTGATCCATTCCCCTGTCACCCATTCCCAGCTTCTGGCAAACAGAGGGTAGGGACACCATCCCTGCCCATCCTGCTAACAGCCATTGATGGACCTGTCCTCCATTAATTTATCTAGTTCTTTTTTGAACCCTGTTATAGTTTTGGCCTTCACAGCATCCTCTGGCAAAGAGTTCCACAGGTTGACTGTATGTTGTGTGAAACAATACTTCATTTTGTTTTAAACGTGCTCCCTATTAATTTCATTTGGTGTCCCCTAGTTCTTGTGTTATGAGAAGGAGTAAATAACACTTTACTTTCTCCATACCAGTCATGATTTTATAGACTTCTATCGTATCTCCCCTTAGTCATCTCTTTTCCAAGACTCCTTGCACGGTACGTTCAGAGAGCAAGCTACCTTTCCCTCAAAGAGCAGATTTCAATGACTAAAAAGTGTCTGCTTCAGAAGGGAGATTTGGCTTTCATTTGCTACAGACCCAGGTCTTGGAGTGCCTCACAGTACTGTGAGTCACACTGATTACTGAACCACATCTTATGGCTGTTGGACCGGCACTTCTTTAGCCTGGCAGGCTCTTCATCCAATTAGGATCCGGGGGGAAGCTTAAGTCAAACAAACCAGAAAGAAAACATGGTTAAATCATCTTGATAGCTTCCCTCCTCGAGACTCTCCATTTCTTTTTAACTGTGTCATGGGAAATAAGATGTCTCCCCGATCAGGAAAAAAAATTGGAAACAGAAAGGTTTCTATTAGCAAGCAAATCAAAACCAATGCCACTCTGAGCCTGGAGATACAGATCTTGCACGAGATTACCCAAAACCAGCTCTCCAATTGGAATCACAAGTTTCTAATTCGAAAACAGCACACAGCCCCAGTGCACAAACACATCTGTGAGTGTGCTTCTAATTGGATTACAGCTAAAGAATCTCAGTGTCAACGCTAATAAACTAACTTGCAGTGCTCCTGGGTCTGTGTTCCTGCACCAAACTGGGGAGGAAATCAGTAGACTCCTCACTCCACGTATATGCTGCAGACCAAAAGAGCTGTGAGAGGTGCAATATGTTTTAGCACTTTTCTCGCACGTCTAGAAAGACAGAAGATTCTAAACCCCATGTGAAACATGGGCTTGCTGCCAGGCTAGCATCAGAAAGGCTAGCTCATGGAAAACTCCAAGTCTTTGTCAGGATTTGGCATCTCTCTGCCTAAGTTACAGGAAAGCATACACAGAAGATTGCTACAGGCAACAATTATATAATGCCTTTGTTTATAATTTATCATTCTAGAGACTACAAATGAGCATGCGGAGGAACCAGAAGAGAAAAGTTCAACTTTCCTTTCATTCCAAAGCACCTGGCCTCATGACCTAGGATGATCAGCCAGCGCAAATGGGTTTTTGGTTTCATTTTATGTAATTATATGATGCATCTAGCTGCAAGAAATAGATATTTTAGAAATTAAAAGCTACATTTTGCCACTGTGGGCATTCTAAGCAGAAAATATGGAACATTCCTATAATCTTGTTGTTGATAACTTTTATACACAATAGAGATGCTGAATTAGCAGACTTTATAAAAACGGGACTAACTGGCTGTAGTTAACAGAGCTATTCTTTCAAACAGATTATGGATGTAAAAACAGCAACACGTTTTTATACTCCTAGATTCACAGGGATAATTCTATTAACATACAGCTGTAGCAGCCCAGAGCCCAGGAGAGCTACCCCACAGAGCTGAGAGAGAGCTGCATGGGAATGTTTAGTCCACCGGCCACTTCACTGCATAGCAGAAGATTCAGGACACTTCATCCGGGACTAAAGCGGCAGTTCTCAAACTTGTGGGAGCGGCAGCCCTTTTTCCCATCCCTGCGGGTCGCTGTGACCCGTGTGACCGCCGAAATGCCACCAAATGGAACGCTTCCGGTTTCGGCGGCATTTTGACAGACATGCCGAGCACGTCACAGTGGCCACTGAAAAGCCGCCGAAACCGGAAACTTTCATTTTGGCGGCTTTTCAGGCGGACACTTTGAAGCACACAGTATGTCTGCCGAAATTGAAAGCGTTCGGCTCGGCAGCACTTCAGCGGCGCAGGGAGCTCGCAACCCCCCGGGAATTGCCCCGCGACCCCCATTTTGAGTACTGCTGGACTAAAAAGACATGGCATCATGAAAGTGGAGACATAAAAGCCATGGCAGCTAAGTGTTCATGCATAATAGCCTTGCCTACACTACAAAGTTTACCCACTACCAACGCTGGGCTCAGGATGATCCTGCGCTGAATGTATAGCCAAGCACAAGGCACGCTTAGAACATCTACCTCTAATTTCATTTTAGAATCCACAGCAGACTTCCACAAACCAAACATGTGACATTCAAATAAACACACTATTATTAACTTGTTATTAAAATACCCACAGAAAATGCAAGCAGAAACCTTAACGATGTTAATGCTAGAGCTTTGATCACGCAAACCTGGCTAGCTAAAAGTACGATTTCCACAACACCAGTAATTCAGCCCCCTCGCAACTACATACTTTGTTTTATTGTATACAGTAGGTCTCTTGTAACGGCAAAAATAATATTACTGTATACGGATTTAACTATAACAACTCTAAACTCCATATATCCAACCTGTGGTTATTGGTTGATCCATATCTTTGAATTTCCAGACTTTCTATGTAAATACCAATCAGAGAATCTCAGGGTTGGAAGGGACCTCAGGAGGTATCTAGTCCAACCACCTGCTCAAAGCAGGACCAATCCCCAACTAAATCATCCCAGCCTGACCTTAAAAACCTCTAAGAAAGGACATTCCACCACCTCCCTAGGGAACCCATTCCAGTGCTTCACCACCCTCCTAGGGAAAAAGTGTTTCCTGATATCCAACCTAAACCTTCCCCATTGCAACTTGAGACCATTACTCCTTGTTCTGTCATCTGGTACCACTGAGAACAGTCTAGATCCATCCTCTTTGGAACCTCCTTTCAGGTAGTCGAAAGCAGCTATCAAATCCCTCTCAGTCTTCTTTTCTGCAGACTAAACAATTCCAGTTCTCTCAGCCTCTCCTTGTAAGTCATGTGCTCCAGGCCCCTAATCATTTGCGCTGACCTCTGCTGGACTCTTTCCAATTTTTCCACAACCTTCTTGTAGTGTGGGGCCCCAAACTGGACACGGTACTCCAGATGAGGCCTCAACGATGTCGAATAGAGGGGAACGATCATGTCCCTCGATCTGCTGGCCATGCTCCTTCTTATACAGCCCAAAATGCCGTTAGCCTTATTGACAACAAGGGCACACTGTTGACTCATATCTAGCTTCCCATCCACTGTAACCCTTTGGTCCTTTTCTGCAGAACTGCTGCCTAGTCATTCGGTCCCTAGTTTGTAGCAGTGCTTCTCAACGTGAATATTGCATTAGCATTGCTTTGCATCTTGTTTCCTTGTCTAACAAACCTGAATATTTTTGTGTTTGCGAGCAATCACAGACACCCACACGTCCCAGTAACTAGTCCTAGAAATAAACCATTGCACTTTTTTTAGCATGCAACGCTCATTACCCACATTCTTGTTCATCACTCCAGCGTTAAACTGTTTTTCAGAGCTGGGAAAGGCCCTGCAGGGTATGAACTCTACATTAGTCCAAAATCCAGGAGTTGTTTTATGGAGTTAATATTCAATGGCAACAAATACACTGAAAACTGTGGACTTAGTTGATACTTGCTTTAAAGTCCAATGACTTTCAACCTGGCACTGCTAGAAAGGCTGGGCTCACCCATACAAATGATTTCAAGACTAGCGAATGCTTCCTAGCACCAAGCACTAACTGCTAGGTCCATACCAAGCACGGTTTGTTTTTAAACTCATTTTGCAGTTGTGCAAATACAAAACTAGCCCCTGCATTATGAAGCACAGAGGTATCGTGAAAAGTGACTTTGTCGAGGTCCCATTGCGAGGCTCCACACCTGTCATCTCTCAATGATTCCACTGCAAATGTGCGCAGTTTGCAAGTAAAACAAGAGTTTTTCCTGACCCACGTCCCTTCACACACACATCCCGGCCCTCCATCTGTGAGGCTGAATTCTTTTCACTGCACAAATCATGACCCATAATAAAGATTTTGCAGGCCAAATGAAGCCCACAGTGACACCTGTGCAACTCCACTATCTACAAATTAGGCCTTCTGTGACACCATTATGATCCTCATTGTCTTTAAATTAAGCCCTGTATGATCCCAGAACTGATCACATAACTGAAAATTAATGGGAGCTTAGGTACAAATGATCATGATTTGATCATTCTTACAATGTGCAAACAGAATAAAGTCCAGACAAGTAATATATACACACACCTACTCGGTGAATCAAATCAGCTGGGAGGAAGAATATAATCAGAAAAACATGAATAACTGGGAATCATTTAAGAACATCTGACTAGATGAAGAAAAAGCCACTCTCCCACAATTGAGGAAGAAGTCTGTGTTGGTTAAAAAACCAAACTGCGTTAGAGGGGAAACGAAGGTAGCAAAAAATAATAATAATAATAATATATAAGAAATGGAGGAAAGCAAAAGTTGATACTAATGAATATGAAACAGAAGTTAGGAATTGTAGAGAATTGATAAAGGAAGCCAAGAGACACAAGCAAACATCAATGGCCAGCAGAATTAAAGACAATAATGATTTTTTTTTTTAATATATTAGAAGCCAAAAAAGAATCCTGGTAGTGGTACTAGTCCATTACCAGATGGAAATAGTAGAATTATCAATAATAATGCAGAAATGTTCAATACATATTTCTGTTCTGTACTTGTGGAAAAAACAGATTATATAGTCTCATCATATGTTGATAACAGTCTTCCCATTCCACTAATATCTCTGGAAGATGTTAAACAAAAGTTATTGAAGTTAGACATTTCTAAATCAGCAGGTCCAATTAACTTGCATTCAAGAGTTTTAAAAGAGCTGGCTGAGGAGCTTAGACTATTAATGTTAATTCTCAATAAGTCTTGGAGCACTGGGGAAATTCCAGAAGACTGGAAGAAAGATGAGGCTGTGCCTATTTTTAAACAGGGTAAATAGGACAACCCAGTTAATTATTGGTCTGCCAGCCTTACATCAATCCTCGGCTAGATAATGGAGTGGCTGACCCAGAACTCAGTTTGTAAAGAACTAAAGAACATTATGTTCATTAATGCAAGCTAACATGGGTTTATGAAAAACAGATCCTGTCAAACAAACCTGGTATCTTTTTGGGGGGATGGGGGAGGGGAGATTTACACATTTGGCTGATAAGGGTAATAAAAGCACTTGACTTAGTACCACACGACATTTTGATTATAAAACCAGAACTGACACTCAAACCCCCATCCATAGGTTAAATGAAGCTTGGTGCTGGGCAGTGACACACCACTACCTCCTGTTGGTGTCCTGAAGGTCTACAGCAAGAAGACGGGGAGAGAGTGGGCATGTACTTAGCATAACTAGGGACGCCAAAAGAAATGCTGTAAGCTCTTGCCAGTGCAAAAGTGGACAGAAGGACACACACATTAACTGAGAAAATATGGATTGTCTGAAGATTTAACAACTAAGGCAAAGGACCTGTGCAGTTCACCTAAAATAGTGATCCAAACCTGATTGGGAATGACAAGTCCTACTGATGTGAAAGTTGAACTGGACCAGGAGTCGGCCCTAAGTCTGCTGCAGTTTATCATATAGCAAGAACATACCAATGGAAAAAGGTGAGTAGCTGCTATATGGAGACAACATAGTAATAAAGACATCCTCAAAAGAAGTCAGAGGAAATAGGAAAGCTGGCCTGGGATGGAAATGAACACGACTAAGATTGAGGTCACCTGGGTCACTAGAAGTGGGAAACTGGGCATAAAGATTAATGGGGGGAGATTAAACCTGGCTGACTGTGACCTAAGAACCCTTAAATGCCTACTGGCAAGAGGGTTACAGGAATATCTTGATTCTGGTTTGTACATTCCAGTACATCAAAGAACATTATGTGAAGTCTTAAATGGAAGTTGGGGTCACACTGGTCATTAATATGGTTGTGAAAGGAATGTACAGACACTATGTAAGGCATTATGCTTAAAAATTAAATACATGGTTTTAAGTCTGTATTAAGGAAAAATATCAAGGTCTGTATCAAGGAAAAACAGGAGGTCAGATATGGATCCCTCAGTCAGAATGTAAATCAAGCATCGTAAGCTAACACTACGGATACATACAAAGTCAGAAGTTAGCAAAAAGATGTGAAGTCAGCAAGGGAAGGAGCACAAAGGCAAAACAAACCACAGGTGGTTTGACAATAAGCTTAACAATATATGTGACAATATAGCTATGAGGCAAAGACGACACCCATCCTCCTGTACCTAGGAAGTAAACGAGCAATGCATTTACATTCATAAAAACAGGATCGCAGCAAAGTTTGGTTGAAAAGCTGCAGAAGACATTGGGTGAGAGATTAAACTTTTTTAGACAGGAGACTAACCTGTTAAGCTTTGTCTCTAGAAATCATGTTATGATTTTGTTTTATATGTAACCATTGGATTCCAATATTCTCATTCACCACAACTTGAATATTTGATGACAAACTTATTCTTGTTTTCTCTATCAATACATCTCAGTGCTGGGAGTTAAGCTAAGTGCTGATCCTGAGTGGAATCAGAGAAGCTGGAGTGTGCTGTTCCTTTGGGAAAAGTTAACTTGGTATTTCTGTGAGTAGCCAGTGTCAGGGGCTGGATATCAGCTTCAAAGGGGCTCAGGGTATGGGATGCAACTTTTGTGAACCTGCAAGGCAAAGGGCAGGTTGGCCTAGTCCAGAGAAGATTACTGGGGGCATTGACAGCCTTATGGTGTCAGGAAGCTGACTCCCAGTTAAACCCAAGAAAGCATCCCTCGCCCTGGAGGCAAGGGGTAACAAGGTGACATCAAGTCCGGGGTACCCCAAGAACGATCACACTGATCAGTTCAAGCAGGTTGGTGGCTGGGTGACAGAAGACGGCAAACTTGAACGTGAGACACACTCCAGATTGGGGGGTGCTGGAAGAGTGTGGAATAACATCTCGAGGGTTGTATATGACCAGTGCAGGCCACTGAGTCTAGAAGCACAACAACGATGCACCCCACAATGCTGGATAGTGCAGAAGCAGGGCGATAAAGAGACAGCAGGTTCAATGCCTACCGGTGTGTGAGATGAGATGCCTCGGTGCCATAAGAGGGGTTCCATGGAGAGAGAGATTTTGAAATGAAAGCATTAGGATGGAAATCAAAGTCCGTGATGTGGCTCACAGAATTCAGGAAGCATGACTTCACTGGTTCAGACACATGCAGAGGATGAACAAATGGGACCCGGTGAAGACAGCTTGGCAGGACAGGGTGGTAGGAGACAGACCCTGAGAAAAGCAGAGGAAGGGATGGATGGATTTCACCAAAAAGGATGAAAAGAAGGTGAACCCCAGTGCTGCTTCGGACAACGACAGCAGATGCTTTCACGACAATCCCTGACACCTTAAATGACTACTCCTTGGAGCAGCTAGTCCTGGAACCCACCAGAGGAGAGACGATTCTTGATTTAGTCCTAAGTGGAGCACCGGATCTGATCCAAGAGGTACATATAGCTGAACTATGCTAATAGTGACCATAATATAATTAAATGTAACATCCCTGTGGCAGAGAAAACACCAGAGCAGCCCAACATGGCAGCATTTAATTTCAGAAAGGAGAACTATGCAAAAACGAGGAAGTTAGTTAAACAGAAATTAAAAGGTACAGCACCTAAAGTGAAATCCCTGCAAGCTGCATGGAAACTTTTTAAAGACACCATAATAGAGGCTCAACTTCAATGTATACCCCAAATTAAAAATCATAGTAAGAAAGCCAAAAAAGAGCCATCATTGCTAAACAACAAAGTAAAAGAAACAGTGAGAGGCAAAAAGGCATTATTTAAAAAGTGGAAGTTAAATCCTAGTGAGGAAAATAGAAAGGAGCATAAACTCCAGCAAGTGAAGCGTAAAAATATAATTAGGAAGGCCAAAAGAAATTTGGAGAACAGCTAACCAAAGACTCAAAAAGTAGCAGCAAAAAACAAAAATTAAGCAAATTCGAAGCAGGAAGCCTTCTAAACAACCAGTGGGACCACTGGATGATCGAGATGCTAAAGTGACACTCAAGGATGATAAGGCCGTTGCAGAGAAACTAAACGAAATTTTTGCATTGGTTTTCACGGCTGAGGATACGAGGGAGATTCCCACACCTGAGCCATTCTTTTTAGGTGACACATCTGAGGAACTGTCCCAGATTGAGGTGTTAGGGGAGGAGGTTTTGGAACAAATTGATAAACTAAACTGTAAGAAGTCACCAGGACCAGACTGGATTCACCCAAAAGTTCTGAAGGAACTCAAATGAGAAATTTCAGAACTATTAACTGGGGTATGTAATCTATCATTTAAATCAGCTTCTGTACCAGATGTCTGCAGGATAGCTAATTTGATGCCAATTTTTAAAAAAGGTTCCAGAGGTGACCCCAGTAGTACTGGTGAAACTACACTAAAGAACAGAATTATCAGATACATAGATGAACACGATCTGCTGGAGAAGAATCAACATGGTTTTTGTAAAGGGAAATTATGCCTCACTAACCTACCAGAAATCTTTGATGAGGTCAATAAGCTGGTGTACAAGGGGGATCCAATGGATATAATGTACTTAGATTTTCAGAAAGTCTTTGACAAGGTCCCTCACCAAAGGCTCTTAAACAAAATAAGATGTCATGGGGTAAGAGGGAGGGTCCTCTTGTGGATCAGTAACTGGTTAAAAGATGGGAAACAAAGGGTAGGAATAAATGGTCAGTTTTCAGACTGGAGAGAGGTAACTAGTGGTGTCCCCCAAGGGTCTGTATGGGGACCAGTCCTGTTCAACATATTCATAAATGATCTGGAAAAAGTAGTAAACAGTGAAGTGACAAAATTTGCAGATGATACAAAACTACTCAAGATAATTAAGTCCAAAGCAGACTGCAAACAGTTACAATGTGATCTCAGAAAACTTGGTGACTAGGCAACAAAATGGAAGATGAAATTTAATGCTGATAAATGCAAAATAATTAACATTGGGAAACATAATCCCAACTCTACCTATAAAATGCTGGGATCTAAATTAGCAGTTACCGGTCAGGAAAGAAACCTTGGAGTCACTGTGGATAGTTCTCTGAAAACATCCACTCGATGAGCAGCAGCAGTCATAAAAGTGAATAGAATGTTGAGAATCATTAAGAAAGGGATAGATAATAAGACAGAAAATATCAAAAAGCCTCTATATAAATCCATGTCATGCTTGGACTTAACTATCTTGAGTAGTTTTGTAACATCTGCAAATTTTGCCACCTCACTATTTACCCCTTTTTCCAGGTCAGTTATGAATATGTTGAATAGCACTGGTCCCTATACAGACCCCCGAGGCAGGGGTTCTCAGCCTTTTTCTTGCTGAGGCCCCCCTCAACATGCTATAAAAACACCAGCGTCCCGTGGGTGGGGCAGGGAGCAAGCAGCTCGGGGGTGGGGGGGAGGCGTGATTTCCCTTTACAAAAACCATGTTGACTCATCACCAACGAATTATGTTCATCTATGTATCTGACCATTTTCTTCTTTACTACAGTTTCAGCCAGTTTGTCCGGTCCTGAAGTCAGGCTTACTGGCCTGCAATTGCCAGGATCACCTCTGGCGCCCTTTTTAAAAATTGGCATCACATTAGCTACCCACCAGTCATCTGGTACAGAAGCTGATTTAAGTGACAGGTTACAGGCTACAGCAGGGGTGGGCAAACTACAGCCCACAAGCTAATTCTGTCCAGCCCCCCAAGCTCCTGGCTGGGAAGGATAGCTCCCCCCACCCCACCTCCACTGTTCTTCCCCCACTCTCAGCCACAGCGCTCTGGGAGGCAGTGCTGCACGGCAGCGTGTCTAGCTTCGGGCCAGACACGTTGCGCGCTCCGTTGGATCAGTGCAGCAGCGTGGTAAGGGGGCCAGAGCCATGGGCAGGGGGTTGGATAAGGGCCAGGGGGTTTTGGGGGGCAGTCGGAGGACAGGGGGTTGGATAAGGCGTGGGAGTCCCAGGAGGTGGGGCAGCGGCTAGGGATCAGGGCAGGCAGGGGACAAGAAGCAGGGGGGCTTAGATAGAGGGTGGGGTTGGTTGGGGTGGGAGTCTCTGGAGGGAGTAGTAAGGGGACAAGGAGCAGGAGGATGGATGGGTTGCGGGGTGCAGGGCCAGGCTGTTTGGGGAGGCACAGCCTTCCCTACCCGGCCCTCCATACAATTTTGAATCCCAATGTGGCCCTCGGGCCAAAAAGTTTGCCCACCCCTGGGCTATGGATAGTGGTTCTGCAATTTCACATCTGAGTTCCTTCAGAACTCTTGGGTGACCAGCTGGTCCTGCTGACTGTTCAGTTTATCAATTTGTTCCAAAAGCTCCTTTAATGACACCACAATCTGGCAAAGTTCCTTGGATTTGTCACCTAACATCCCCAAATAACGTCTGCCAATGGCAGTGGTACACCCACAGGAATCCAGCCAGGGTGAACTCTGGCCTCCAGCCGCAACCCAAGGGGACGGTTCACCCCCAGGACCCGAATGGGGTGAATCCACACACTCATGCAGTCCCGGGGGAGAATACACCCAGGGGACCCTGCTGTGATGGAGCTCTGCGTCCTGGCATGGCCGGCGGCACAGCGAAATTGCAGCAGGACAGGCGGATGGCTCCAGCTCAGGCCGTGTCGGGCACCCACAGCCAGTGAGGGGCATGGACCAGAGGGATGAGAGCTGTATCCAGGAGCCTCCCCACAGCGTGCATGACAGAACCCCCAACCCCACCTTGTGGGGCACGGCCCCAGGCCCCTCCCAACCAACCACACCCACCGGGCAGGGCCCCC
>ML677382.1:10811104-10823798 GCA_007922305.1 Dermatemys mawii
GCACGGGGGGTCTGGGGAGCCCCCAGGGGAGTCAGGGCGCACGGGGGTCCAAGGAGACTCAGGCAGCGGTGACAGTTCAGCAGCCGAGTCCCTCCCTGCCCTGCCTCATGCTGGCGGGGGCCGCGCCGGGCGCCCCGAGATGAAGCCAGCCGGCGCGCTGCGGCAGGTCTCCGACTTCAGCGACTTCGTCAGCGGCCGCCGCCTGCGGGAGCTGCTGAGCCAGCGAGGGCCAGGCGAGGCGCCCCGCCGCGTCCAGACCAGCCCCGATGGGCAGCACCTCCTGCTGCTCCTGCGTGGGCAGCCGGCACGCCAGCCGCAGCTGCTCGCCTTCCAGCGCCTGGGCGCCGGCGCCGGGGACTTGGAGAGGAGCTGGCAGCCGCCCCAGCCCCCCATCACGGGGCTGCTCTTCCTGCAGAGCCCCGTGGCCCTGAGCTCCTGGGTGCTGGCCGTCGTCTGGGAGCAGGGCAGGACTGAGGTCTGGGGGTTCGTGCCAGCGCTGGGCTGGCAGCTGCAGCAGACTCTGGAGTTGTGCCACGGGGCCCGGGCTCGGATCGTTTCCATCTGCAGCCATGGAGGCAACCTGATCTGGTGCGAGGAGCGGCCCCCCTCGGACGCTCATCTAGACCCAGACAGGGGGGCCTTCAGGTACTGCATCTGCACCCGAGCTCTGGAGGTGGGGGAGCAGGGGGCACACCTGGGCGCCCTGAGGATAGTGGTGCACAACAGCCCCCAGTACCAAGTCCTGGCCTCCCCCCAGCACGTCTTTCTGGTGCCCACCGGCGCCACCTTTGCCAGCGTCTCCACGTTCCTGCTCATCTGGTGCCCCCGGGAGGCTAAAATCACCATTGTGGCCCCATCCGGTGGGTTCGCCCACAGCCATGTCCTGCACACCAGTGACTTCAAGAAACTCGTGCTTGGGTCCGTGGGTCTCCTCTTGTCCATGGCACCCCTGGACGTTCATACTTGTGCCCTGTCCAGCTGCGGGGAGCTCCTGCTGCTCAGCCCCCAGGGCACCGTGCGGCTGGTTCAGCCAGACGGGACCTGGAGACACGTCTGTGATCTGGGAGGCTGCTGCCTGGCTGCTGGAGACCCCGTGCAGCTGAAGGCCTTTGGCAGCACCTTGGCCTGTGTGCTGGCGGGGGTCTTGTATCTCGTTGACTTGACCAGCGGGAGGCTGATTGAGAAAAAACTCCTGAGCACCAAGGAGGTGCATTTCCTGGAGCCCCCGCGAGGGGAGGAGGAGGTCCGGTTCCTCACCCCCACCGGGATCTATGGCTTCAACTTCTCCAGCCCGGAGGAGGGTAGCCGGCCGGAGCCCGCCCCCGGGGAGATGGTCTTTGAGGAAGCCTGCAAGTACTATCAAAGGCGGAGCCTCAGCAGCGCCCAGCTGACAGTGGAGAAGTTGAAGAAGGGGGACATGTTCCAGGCCCCCATCGTGCTCTCCTCCATCCTGCGGCACAGCCTGCCCCCTAAGGAGAGGCCAGCCAGGGGCCTCCCGGAGACGTACGCCAAACTTCTGAGTACCCTGAATGTGGATCTCCAGAGCTACCTGAGCCTGGAGCTGCTCAAGTCCGGCCTCGTGGGCGCCTCGGAGAGCGAAGTCGACAGGTGCTGCGAGGAGCTGGTGGAGCAGGAACTCAGCCGCCTCCTGGGCTCGGACTTGGACAGGGAGAACCTGACCTATCTGAACGCCGTCTTCAATTCCTTCCCCAAGGCCTCCTGGAAAGCCATCCGGGGCAGCCTGCAGCTGCAGCAGAACGGAGACGGGGTCTTGGTGGCCAGGGCCACGCCGGACATCTGGAAGAAGGTCTTGGGGGGCCCAGTCCCTGCCGGGTCCCAGCAGGAGGAGATGACCCTCAATGGGGTGGTCCCGCTCTTCGAGCTCATCTGCGGCTCCCTGCACAGGTTCAAACCCAAGTGGCTGCCCGGGTTTGTGGAGCTGAGCCAGCAGTGCCTGGGAGCCTCCTGGCCCTACAGCACCAAAGAGGGGCCCGAGGGCGGGGTGCCCCTCTACAGGAGGGCGCTGGACATTCTCAAGGGGAAGCGCCACCGCACGGCCAGCGACCGCGAGATGGAGATTGAGCTGCTGCTGTGCAGCGCGCGGCCCAAAGCCGTCCTGCAAGCCGTGCAGCTCCTCGTCCGCCACCGCAGCTGGCAGCGGGTGGTGGAGGCAGCCGAGAAGTTTTCCAAGCTCAGCCCGCTGCTCAACAAGGAGATCTTCACCACCCTCCTGGCCCAGGTCGCCCAGCACCGGGACCTGGACCCTTACCTGGCCGCCCTCTGGGAGCTGTGCCCTGCGGACCTGACCGTCTCGGACATTCTCAGCATCGTCCTGCAGCACCTGCCCAGCGCGGGGAGCGACCCTGCTCCCTTCTCTGCCGGGGGGGCCCCGCTCACCCTGGCCTTGCTGAAGCCGCTGTTGCACAGGGTGGCGCAGCAGCAGGGCACTCGGGATGAGCTCTATGCGGACGTCTTGCAGGGCCCCCCGTTCCCGCCACCCACCCCGCCAAGACAGCACAGGGCTGGCCCCAAGGCAGCCCTGGAAACGCCGCGGCAGGCGGGGGAGAGCAGGACTCCTTTCCCGGGCTGTAACCCAAGCGACGCTGTATGAAAAGCTGTGGGTACAGACTGGGAGCAGAAACCTAGCGAGTGTGGGGAGGGGACACCCCCTGGCCCAACTGGAGGGGGGCAGCAAATGCCAGCCTGCCCCCTCTTCCAAAGGCAGAGACCAACTCTTGTTAAACCTTCCTGCCTCAAACAAACTCCCGAAAGGTTGCACCATTCCTGGATCAGCAGGGTGAGGGGGCTAGACCTGGGGGAGGATCACTGGGTATCTGGGGAGGGGGGCTTCACAGCTGAGGCAGTTTCCCCAGAGGAGGGAGAGAGAGAGAGCACTGACTGCATGCGAGAGCCCCCTCTCCTGGCCCAAAGACCCCCGTTGAGTCAAACGCTGGCTTCCTGCCCTAGAGACTGGAGCCAGGGAGATAAAGTACAAGGTCTTAACCACATCCCTGTTTCACTTGGTTTATATTCGAAAGGCCCCTCCTGTAACTGGCCCGTGGCCAGGCTGTTGGGGAGCAGGCGTGCCCCTTCATGGCACAGGCTCACACAGGCACAACTGGCCGGCACCCAGTCTCTAAAACCTCCCCCAGGGTTCTGGGTTCTGCTCCTGGCTGGCCGGTCCCTGGGATTTCTGCCTGGGCCTCCAAGGACAGACACCCATGGCAGCTGCACCAGCTGTTTACTACCTTGCTGGAGTTTGTCTCTCCCCAGTGGGATCAGCTGCCCTGGGGTTGAATGGCCGATTCCCTTATGAACCACAGAGAAGGAGCGAGCTCCGACTGTGTCCTGTCCTAAAAACCACCAAGCAAGCGCTGCCCTCCGCGGGCTCAGGCCTGGGTCCGGCAGCTTTGCCCTGGCTGCCATAGGCAGTGCCTGAGGGTGGGTCTGTAGACCTGGCCCGTCCTTTTCTGTTCCCAGCCTGTCTACCTTTGCCCTGGGCTTTCACCTTATCTCAGCCCTTAAGAAGCCAAGGGTGCTGTGTCAAGGTTGTCTGGCCCGTCTCCCCTCTCAGGGTAACCTGGGAACAGCTCCGCGTTCTGGTCCCTCTCCCGCCTTGCTCCCTCTCCTGTCCAGATCAGAGAGAGGCAGGTTCCTTCTCCCCGCGGGACTCCAGACACTGGTAGACTCTGCGAACGCAGCCTCCCCGGGGCAGGGCTTGCTCCTGTGGAGGGCAGAGTGACTGGGATCAGACTAGGAGCCCGGCCCCGCTCACGGCCCCTGGTTGAGGCTCTCTGGGGGGAACCTCGTCTGGTTTGCTTCTCCCAGGGGGGTTTGTTTTTTAAGTCTGTGAGGAGACATTTTAAAGAGCCCTGCCCGAGGGTCCATTTTAACCATGTAGGGTCCCGGGGCGGCGCTGGGTTTAACAGGGATGGTCCTGAGCCCCCAGGGTGCCCTCAAATGCCTGCTGGAGTTGGCTGCGCTCAGCCCTGCCGCCTGTCCGCTGCATGGGCTGGGAGCGCGCTCAAGGATTTGTATGGGTCAGGGTGAGCTGGGGGGCTGCCGGCTACTGGCGCTCGGAGCTGGCTGGTTTCTGGCGGAGGGGGGCATGGGGAGCTGGCCCCATCTAACCCCTCCAGCCCAGGTCCCCAGGGTGGCGCTGTCTGTGCTCCGGGCACCCCAGGCCATCGGGCACTTGCCGTGGGCCAGGGCGGAGCTTTTCAGAGGCTGCGTGTGTCGCACTAGCAGGCACAAGGGGGGCTCTGAATGGTGCTTCAGTCACCGTCTCTCCCACCCCCTGGGCCCAGCTGCAGTGGGTCCGGGCAGGCAGGGGGTAGAGCAGAGTCTACGCTGCACCTGCTGCTCCCTCTCCTGGCTCGCTTGCCCCACTGCTCTCCCTGCCTTCCTCTGGGCACAAGGCCTCACTTCTGTGGGGAGGGGGCCTCTGCCCCCTCAATTCCAGCAGGACCTCGCTAATTAGCAGGGCAGGGAGGAAGCCCCCGGAGCCCCTGCCACCCAACAGCCAGAAATCGTGTTGACTCGACAGAGACGCTGAGCCGCCTCCCCCCTTCCGCTGGGGGGTGGGGTTGCTGCAGCCACCCAGCCCCAGATGGAGGGGGGGTCACAGGTCATGCTGGTAGGATGCAATCAGCAGGGCTCCCTGGCGTTACCGGTCAAAGGGCAGCCGCTGCAGCGGTCAGCTGTGCTCAGGCATTGAGCCAGCGAGGGGTTATTTATAGGTCCGGGGGAGGAGAGGTGTCTTCTGGAGTGACTGCCCCTCCCCTCTGTGTGGGGGTCTGTCGGGCAGCCCCCGAAGCTGTAGCACTGCCTCCTGGTCCCTGTTTCCGTCTGCGTTAAAGATCAGGAGCGGGAAGTGGGTGCTTTGGGGATTGTCTACACCAGAGCCCTTTCGCTTAACTTACCTGATCCCAGGGGTCAGCTACGCTGGCCGGCCTGGCGCCAGGTTACCTCAAGGGCTCAAGCCTTAGTGTAGACAGCTCTCTGGGGTAGAGGAGGCAGTACAGGGACTGTCAGCCATGTGACTTCCAACACAGGGAGGAGCTGTACCTGCCTCGCCCCTTCTGCCCCAGTTACTGTGCCTTACGCCCCCAGGCTCCCTGAAGCACGAAGGGGCTTTGCTGCCTTGAGCAGCTGCTGGGGCTTGGAGAAGCAAAGCTGCTGTTTTAAGGGGTGGGGGGTCGGGGAAGGGGCTGCTCCTGCCAATCGTTGCCCTTCCTCTGCTAGATTTGCAGTGAGTGTCATTAAGCAGCCGGTGTAAAACATCTCACCCAGGCAAGAGAAAGGGGTTTGTTTCCGAGTTGGGCAGATCTGTGTTTGCATGAGGGAGGAGTCTTAATGCGATAGTTGGCGGCGCACGCCGCTGTCCATTTCCTGTTGTCCTATATGCAATATTAAAAGGTGTTTAACAAGCGACATTCCGGCTCCTGTCTTGCCCTGGCTGCAGGCCGTAGCTCTAGGAGGAGGCTGGGGGCTTCTCAAGGAAGAGCGTCCGGCCCCCTCCTGCCTGTGCCGCTGTGGAAAGTCCCTGCGGCGGACGGCACGCCCGCCTGCAAACGCAGCGCTGGGCCTGGGGAAGAGGAACTGCTGACGCTGATCTGCTTGGCTTGTTATCA
Source organism: Dermatemys mawii (assembly GCA_007922305.1). Classification (NCBI taxonomy): domain Eukaryota; kingdom Metazoa; phylum Chordata; order Testudines; family Dermatemydidae; genus Dermatemys; species Dermatemys mawii. Next base: position 10,816,738 of record ML677382.1, read on the forward strand.
GTGCAGCTTTGTTCCTGCTGCCTGGCTCTGTGGCAGAGAGGGGAAGTGGGTCACTTTCTCCCCCTGCAGCCTGGCCCTGTTCCGGTGAGCAGTGCTCCAGCGGGCTGGGCAGCAGTGTCTCCCAAGCAGTGCCCGGAGGCCCTGCTCAGCCCGGGGCCTGGCACAATGCAGCTGGCTGCTTCTCTCGCGCTAGGCGCTGCAGCGGGGAAAGGGAGGCTGGTTTAGAACAGTGGATGAAATTGAGTGGCCTGAGCGGACCACTTGGGCTAACGCCTTTGGGTGCCCACCAAGGGTGAGTGATGGGCTGGGCCCTGGTTTAGGGTTTCAGCAAAAACCCGGCACCCGGTCTGTAGAGCTTTGGGCCTGCAGGGACCATCGAGCTCGTTTAGCATTTCATCCAGACGTCCTGAGCCCACAGACTTTGGTTTGACTCCAGTGTTCAGTCCTCGGGGAACTGTTGGGCGGCGGCAGAGACCACGGGAGCCAAGGGCCCTACCCTGGCAGGGCCCTGGGGCGACAGGGTGCCCAGTTGATCCTTGCTGGTGAGCTGGGCTCCAGGCTGCACAGGAAGGTAACACCTCCCCACCCCCGCATTCCCTGCCACTCTGAGCTCAGGGATGGGGGGTTTCCTTCCCCTCCCCGCGTGTGGACCTGCTCGTGTCTCCGAGCATGCCAGCCAGGCGGTTAGAAGGAGGGTTCTGTGACAGGCCTCCAAGCACTGCCCCACCCCGGCCAGGGTCCCAGCTCTGGTGGCCCTGATCCTTCAGAGGCGGTGGGGGAACAAAGACCCCCCCCGACCCTGTGTTGGGGGACTCAGCCCGTCGCTGACAGCGAGTGGCACCTGCTGACTTCACAACACTGCTTTCCACAGGGCCCGGGGCTTTCCCAGAGTCCCCTGCTGGGGTTTCTCTCGCCGCCCCCCCCCCCCCCGCCTGAGTGAGTGTGGCCAGGCTCCTGGCCCAGGGTGCGGGGGGGAGGGCTATTGCTTTAGTAGGGCACAGCCTCGCTCATAGGGATTTGAGGGGGACCAGAACATGGCTATGAGGGGAGGGGTGAATAGCTAGAGCTCTGCATTGTCCTCCTCCCCCCAGCCGTGGACTGGGCCAGCGGGGAAGGGGGGCAGGTGTCCTAGATGGGCCCAGCTTCAGCTGGGATGACTTTAACCTGCTTCTTGGCTGGTATCCACCTTCCTGACTGCACTGCCTGCTGGTTCTGGGCCTGAACCCAGGCTGCAGTTGCCTGAGGAGCTGTCTGGGCTAATTGGAGCTGAGACCATGGGCCCCTGCTTTCCTCAGCCTCAACAGACCCCAGAGTCTGTGGGGCAGGTCTCTGGGGCTTGGCCCACTGCTGACATGCAGCCCCCGCTGAAGTGGCCCAGGGCAGCTGTTGAACAAGGTACACAAGAGACTGGGACAGGAAGTGAAGAATACTGAGCCGGGGACGGGGCGATGTTTCCCGGGTGGGTGAGGTGAGCCGGGAGTGGGTTGTGGGGAATCCAGCTGGGCCTGCCCACACTACACACGTGGAGCTCGGGTTTGCTGCTGAAACTCAAGGAAGGGCAGTAGGGGTAACGCAGCCTGCGGCCAGTCAGCATCCTCTGGGTCTAAATCCCCTGGACCAGCAGGGCGGAGGCCTGGGGCTGCCTGGCACTCAGCCCTGCCTGCATCAATTCCCCTTGGCAGGCCAGAGGGAGGGCGAAGCTCTTGTCCCCAGGCAGTGATGGGTCACAGCAGACAGCAAGGGGGGAGAGAGGGGGTCTGGCGGCCAGGGGGATCCACTCCCCAGAGACGCGGTGCTCGCCCCACTGCCCCTTACTGGGCCATGCCCAGTACGGGAAGAGACCGGCTGCAGGGAGGGGCTTGTAGGTCTCCCCTTATCCTCAGCCCAGAGCTAAGCGGACCCAGTTCTCCCTGGCACCTGCCTCCCAGGGCCTCCTTCTCTCAGAGCTTTGCCCTGCAGCTGGTGGCACAGTGCCAGCCCACAGCCACGAAGGCCGGCCTGGAGCCCTCTGCAGCCCAGCCGACCCCACCACGGCAGTGCCCAGCAGTCTGCATCGGGGGCCTGCAATCGTGGTTTTCACATGCCAGGAGGCTGGGGAAAAGGCTCTGCCCCCTCTGTCAGGCCGGAGGGGGGGGTTCAGAAAGGTGATTGAAGCTTCCAAAGCTGGGCAGGACTGTCCTCAAGGCGGCTTTGGGGCCAGACACTTAGGGAGAATCCCCCAAGGGTCCCCTCACCCATCCCCTCCAAGCCAGCGTGGTGCTGTGACCGGGGCTGCTCTAGAGAGCCAGAGACTCCTTCGCTCAGGGGGGCTGTCGAATTCCTGCCGGCCGGGCACCAGACAAAGGGGCCAGACGCTGTTCCAGGGCTGGTGGAGCAAGAGCCCCGTGCTTGGGTTCTCTGGCCCCTGCCCCCCATGGGGACTAATGCCTCGCCCACTCCCATCCCCGCTGCTGCCCTGCGCCTTGCCCTCCCAGGGGCTGTTTCTGAGGGGGGCTTGGCGGTTATGGAGAGGGATGAACGCTGCCAGGGGCTGCCAGACACGTGGGCCCCACAGCTCGGGCGAGAACGAGCCATGACCCCAGCCATGAGGATCCACCCCGCCCTCTGGTTCCTGCTGGGTCAGTCACCCGGGTACAGAGGCACAGGCCGGCCCCTGGCCCTATGAACTGGAACCGGCTGAGTCCCCGCGAGGGGCCTGCCAGTTGGTGCGGTTTCACGACCACATTTTCCTCTTTGTCAAGCTGCTGTCGCTCCTCGGCTGCGGTGGGACCCCCCCCCGCCCCCAACAAAAGCGGAACCTGCCCCCCCGGGGCGCCCATGCACACAGCCGGTCCCCGAGGGCCACCAGCTGCACAGCGGGAGGGGGAGGTCCTGACGCTCACTGGGCTTGGGGCCACGGCCCCGTTACCGCTGCCAAACGCAGGCAGGACACTCGGCGCTCGGCCACAGGGCCCGGGAGGGGCTGGGCTCCGGCACGGGAGAGGGAAAGCAGCTGATGGAGCCACTCCAGAGACGTGCACAGCCCCCCACTTGGCAGGGGGCAGCCGGGCACCAGCTTCCCAAGCAAGACAAGGCCAGGGAGCGGCTGCCTGTGGCTGTAGACCAGCGTCTCCATTTCCCCAGCAAGGGCTGGCCCTGAGCCGTGCCCCCCCACCCCCGTAACCCATGCCAGAGATCCTGCTTACAACAGTCTGGGCCAGGCCTTGCCCAGGCACTGACCCAGGGCAGGCTGCTCTACATTACAAACTGGAACCGAGCCACCCGCAGGAATCATCCTGCCTCTGGGCCCGGCCTTTGGGGCCACAACTCCCCTCCAGAGCCGGAGTCCGGCAACAGCTTCCTCCCTACCCGCCACTAGCCCCGGCTGGGGACCACACGTGGGGCCTGTCGCCCGCCAGGCTGGTCCCGGTCCCACGAGCCTACATGGTGCGGTGCCGGCTGGGCTGCACAGATTCCCCACCCTCCACCCCGGGGTTCTGAAACCAGTGGGCAGCCCCGGGACACAGCAGCCCCTGCAGCCTGGACGGGGCCGGGTGGCTTCACTTTAGCCAGGCCGGCCCCCGCCCATCCTGCCCGCTGACCCGTGCTACTGCTACATGCAGGGAGGCAGCCCGTCCCCCGGGAACTCAGGCGGGGGCTCCCCCTTTAGAGCACTTGTCCCTCGCTGTGGCGTTTCCCCCCCCCCCCGGGGCGAGCGTCCCTGGGCTGTGCTGGGCCCGGAGCACACCTGGGCATCCAGGCTGCAGGCGCTCACGGCCCCCCCTGGGGCAGCAGCTCCACTCCCAGCGCTGGGGGACGGGTCCCGGCCCCCGCGCCAGGTGCCCCAGCAGCCTCTCTCCAGCACATGCCATGGGGCTCACCCATCACCGAGGGCCATGGCCCTGCCCGGGAGCAGGGGGCATAGATGGGCTCAGCAGCATGGGCTGAGGTGTCTCCCGTAATGTCAGGGGGGGGGGTTCAAGGGGTCCCCCCACACCAACACCCTCGCCCTGCCCCCTCGCTAGCCCTTGAGCCCAGCTGCTCCAGGGCCCCCCCTTGGCCAGGCTCTCTCTGTTCGGCCACCAGGAAGCACCCGGTGCTCGTCTGCAGCACACACACTTTATTGATTCAACAGCACATCACAGCATCAGCCAGCGCTGCCGGCGACGCCCCTTCGTACCAAAATAAATAAGCATCGGCTGCCCAGCGGGCGGGCGGGGGCAGCAGGATGGTCCGAGCCAGGGGCCCACGTCGCTCGCGTCACGGGCAGGCAGGCGGGTACAGAGCCATCCCCTAATCACGGGGCACCCAGCCCGGGTGAGTCCTGCCGGGCGCCGGGAGAGCTCGGCTCCCCAGCCACAGAGCGGCAGTCCCAGCCAGTGCTGCCAGGACGCCCTGCACTTGCCTTCAGCGGCCCCACTTGGATCCCGCGCCCCCCCGCGAACAACCCCCTGTGCTCCAGGGGCAGGGAGGGGACTTGGAGGCCTGCTTGGCCGGGACCTGGCCGGAGGCAGGCTGCTGTTGGCACACGGGCACTTGGAGATACAGACGGGTGCCCACCCCACACGTATCTAGGGTGCAGCCCACACAGAACACCTCTCGGCCAGGGCTGTGAGACGGTGGGTGAAATGGTTCATCGCACAAGCGTGTGTGTACACGGCTGCACACGCACAGCTGTGCAGGCAGGACACCTCTCGGCCAGGGCTGTGAGACGGTGGGTGAAATGGTTCATCGCACAAGCGTGTGTGTACACGGCTGCACACACACACAGCTGTGCAGGCAGGACACCTCTCGGCCAGGGCTGTGAGACGGTGGGTGAAATGGTTCATCGCACGAGCATGTGTGTGTACACGGCTGCACATGCACAGCTGTGCACGCAGGGCACCTCTGGCATGGGATGTATTGACACTCCCCTCCCACTGCTTTGAGCTTGGGTCCCCCATCTCCTCTGCCCCCTGCCCTGGCCCAGCCCCTCGGTGCTGTGGGGCTGGACAGTGCCCAGCTGCTCCATCCCATGCCAAGAGCTGTTCCCAACACAAGCTTGGGGTGAGGGGTGGGGTGGGTGGGTGGGAGGTTCCTGGGAACCATCCCCCTACCCCCACCCATGCCCACAAGGTGCCTAGGGGGGAGCCAGCCCCACACAACGAGTGATGGGCAGCGCTGCTGCTGTCATTGAGCAGCATGGGGCAGGAAATTGGGGGCCTTGGGCCCTGAGGAGGGCAGGACAAGTCAGCAGCAACACCAGGACCGTCCCAAACCACGCCTGACCCTGGAGAGGGAGGCTGGTCCGGGGGAAGGACCGGGGAGCCGTGGTAGGTCCCATCCTCTATGTTAGACCCCAGCGAACCCCCATGGTGACTGTAGGGGAAGGGGCTGCTGGGTTCTTCCCCCCTTCTCTCCCAGCCAATCGGATCTGGGTTTACGGTGCAGTGCAGGGTCTATGTACCACGACACAGGCATGGGGGTCGGAAGCAGGATGGCTCTCACGCAGGCAAGTCCTGTGATTGGCTGAGCAATGGATTCCTGAGGATGCAGGGGAAGGCGGGGCTTGGTGGAGCCGGCACGGCAGATTGGCTGGTTCGGCCCACGGAGTCCAGGTGTCTAATCAGATCAGCGGGTGGCTGCCCCATGATCCCTTCAGCAGCCCCCCCTACACCCTCCCGACCCTCCCCGGCCACGCGGGGCCGGTTTGGGTGCGGGCAGGACGCCAGCTACTTCCTCGTCTCCACCCGGGGGATTTTAAACTGCGTCGCAGGCGGAGTCCTGCAAAACCAAGCAGAGGGGGTGGGTCACCCCAGCGCCAGGGTCACGCCAGGGCCCGGGTCACCCCAGCACCAGGGTCCTCCCAGCACCCGGCGCACCCCTGGGCCAGGGCAGGCACAGGGGAGAGAACTATCACACCCCAGAGTGCCCTGGGAAAAGCACCCCCACCCCCAAAGCAGAGGGGCCGAGGCAGACTGTCCCCAGCGCAGGGGCTGAGCAGGGGCTGGGCCCCGGGCGAAGGCTGAGACAGGCCCCACAGGCTGCGATGCCCGGGGACGTCGCCCGAGAGTCCTCAACAGGGCCAAGCAGAGCGCGGCCCCTCCACCCACCCCTGGTGCGCAGGAACTGGGACAGGGTCCACGCACCAGAGACGTGGCCAGGGACCCCTCACCCGCACCCCTCTCGCTGAAGAGGCACAGGGGGACGTGCCAACGCGTTGCTCCTGCCTACACTGCAGCCACCTCGGTGAACAGTGCACAGGGCTCAGGGGGCCTGGGGCCCTCCAGTGCACAGGGCTCGGGGGTCCCCTCCCCCAGAGAGATGTGTCCCTTGCCCCCCACACACTGGGCCCAGCCTGAGAAACACAAACCTCCAGCTTTCCATTGCAAGGGGCTCCAACATCCCTGCCGGTCGGCCCCTCCACACCCCAGGGCGCCCCTCGGGGCTATTCGTCGGCCTCCCCACTCTCAGCCCCTTGATCCCCCCACTCTCTGCCCCTCGCCCCCTCCAGACCCGCCGCTGCTGGCTTGCCGCCCTCACTCCCAGGCCCTGCGGAGGGACTGGTGCAGATACTTACATCTCCAGGGCTTCCCCGTCTCTTCTGTGGGGAGAGAAGAAGGCTGTCAGTGGGGATGGACGTGCTTGGCCATAGCGGGGATCGGCCGGGGCATGGGCTATGAGGGGGTTTGTGGTGGGGCTTGGCCATGGCAGGGGCTTGTCTGTGGCAGGGGTCGGCCATGGTGGGGGTCAGCCGTGGCGGGGGTCAGCCGCAGCAGGTGCTGTGAGAGGGGTTGTGACGGGGGTCAGCCGTGGTGGGGGTCAGCCGCATCAGGAACTGTGAGGGGGGTTGTGACGGGGGTCAGCCATGGTGAGGTCGGCCATGGCGGGGGTTGGCCGTGGTGGGGGCTATGAGAGGGGTTTTGGCGGGGTTGGCCGTGGTGCGGTTGGCCGTGACGGGGGTCGTGAGGTGGGTTGTGACGGGGTTCGGCCGTGGCAGGCGCTGTTAGTGGGGTAGTGACGGGGTTCGGCCGTGGCGGGTGCTATGTGGGGGGTTGTGACGGGGGTCGGCCGTGGCAGGGGCTGTGAGGGGGGCTGTGACG
>ML677382.1:10844980-10885036 GCA_007922305.1 Dermatemys mawii
TAAGCAATGCAAATGTTTAAGGAGGGAGCCTGTGTGAAAACAAAGCCTTCTGTGAATGGAGGCTCACTAACAGGCTTTCAGAAAAACGGAAAAACCACTGTCTCTCTCCCTCCGCATACACACAACGCGTCCCCCCTCACCCCCTTCGTTTAAAAAGCACGTTGCACCCAGCTGAATGCTGGGATACCTGCCCTAATGCGCTGCTCTTAATGCCGCATTAAGTGCCCCAAATGTGGCCATGCTATACCGCAGGAGCATCTGAGTGTGGACATACAATAGCGCTGTACGTATTACTGTATAAGGGGACCGCTATAACCTATAGCGCTATAATCTTGTAAGTGTAACCATACCCCAAGGCTACTTAAAATTGAGCAAGGTTATAGCGCTCGTGGGGGCTTTATAGCGCCATAAAGTGCCAGTGTAACCATGGCCTTAGTAAAGCATTTGGTCAGCTACTGGAGAAAGGAATGTGCAAGTTAAGTGCCCAGTCAAGAAGCACTTAACGAACAAGGATCCTTGGCAGGCTCCAATTCACATAAGAAGTCTACCTGAGGACATTCAAGGTAGCATGTAAACAATGGCTGCTACCTGTAAGTTCTGAGTCATGCATGGACATGTGACTTGCCCATGTGACCCCAAATCTCGATTTTGTAACTGAGATTCTACACAGGGGGAGGGAGGGGTGCCACCCACAAGAGAAAGTCTAAACCCCTGAGAGACCCCTGCCTTTGGTCTTAGCTGGCTACAGAGAGTGTCTCCACCCCCAAGGATACCGGAAAGAAACTGGAACAAAGGACAGTGACTACAGGGGGGTGAGTGATTGCTGGACCCAGACTAGAAGGAGATGAATCTGTCAAAGGAAGCTGGAACACCTCTGAGGTGAGGTTTTATCTCTATTCAGTTTTCTTACTGTATTAGGCATAGACTTGCATGTTCTATTTTATTTTGCTTGGTAATTCACTTTGTTCTGTTTGTTACTTGGAACCACTTAAATCCTACTTTCTGTATTTAATAAAATCACTTTTTCCTTATTAATTAACCTGGAGTATGTATTAATACTTGTGGGGGGGAACAGCTGTTCATATCTCTCTATCAGTGTTAGAGAGGGTGAACAATTGATGAGTTTACCTATAAGCTTTCTACAGGGGTTTGGATCCCATTGGGAGCTGAGCATTTGAGTCGTAAAGACAGGAACACTTCTAAGCTCCTTTCAGTTAAGCCTGCAGTTTGTGGGACATGGTTCAGACCTGGGTCTGAGTTTGTAGCCAGCAAGAGGGTCTGGCACAACCAGGCAGGGCTCTGCAGTCCCAAGCTGTCAGGGAAGCAGGGGCAGGAGTGGTCTTGGCAGCCCCCAGAGGGTTTCCGTGACCCAACCCGCCACAGGAGGTTCCTAGGGTTGTGTCTGGCACCGGAGATACTGGCTAGTGTCCTTGGGAGCAGCTTACGTGCCAGAGGCTGCGTGAACAGCCCAGGATCAAGGGTTCTCACAGCAGAGCAGGGTCAGGCTGGCCCCTAGAGTCAAGGACTGGAGAGGCCTAGCAAACCAACGGGCCAGATAACACCAGAGGGGAAAATCACGGGGTTATGCTGCCCCCCCACTGCAGAGGTGACCCCTGGCACCGCCCCGAGCCCCCAAATACCCCCCAGGGTTACTCTGTCCTTCCCCTCCCCGCCTTCGGGGCTTGTTCCCCCCTGTGTCTGGAGGATCTCCCTTCCCAGGCCTGGCAGGTGCTGGGGTGCGCAGCTCCTTTAGGGAGTGGGTGAAGGGGCCATGCTGTGTGTGGGGCTCCCCAGCTCACACCCCCCTGCCCCGGGGCCAGTACCTTCCAGCAGGCGCATGGCGGAATCCAAAGCCCCGTACGCCTCCTCTCCCACCACCGAGATGATCCTGCTGCCCAGGAGGGGCCCGATGTCTGCAGAGAAGGGGGCAGCGCTCTCACCTCGGGCCCAGCCAGAGGCACGGCCACCAGGGAGAGCTCCACTCCCCGAGCCCCTGCCTGGCCCAGAGAGTTCACCCCCCCAAAACCTCACCTGCCCCCCAGGATGGGGGCTCAGCACCACAGCAGCCACCTGGGCACGCAGGAGGGTGGGCAGCGGGCACAGAAGAGGCTGGCCACAGAGCCCAGGACATGCTACGGGCCCTTGAGAGGAAGTGGCTGAAGCTAGGGGCTGGGAGCCAGGACTCCTGGGTTCCTTACCCCTCTGACACTGCCCTGCTGGGTGCCTGTGGGCGGGGCGGCAGGGAGAATGACCCTGGCTGGGCTGGAGGGGGTTGAGCCACAGAAGGGGGGTGGGATGAGAAAGCAGCTAAGAGGCTGGGGTGGGGAGGGGCAGGTGAGCAAGAGTCTGGAAGCCCGGAGGGGCCAGAGGGGGCACAGTGCAGGTAGCCAGCCAGTGCCCCCTGCAGTCAGCCCAAGGGTGCCGGGCTCCATACTGGGGCCATACAGGCAGGGAGCAGAGCCCTGTGCAGCCCAACCCCCTCCTGGGCTCTGAGCACTGGGGCAGGGCATCTTCAAGGGAGAGCCCATCAGGCCATGAGACGCCCTGGGTGGATCAGACCACGCATCCCCATCCCCTTCAGCCCCCCGCCCCAGAGCCAGATGCCCAGGGCCACGCCCTCCCCCAGCCCCCATAACTCCCCCCTACCCTGGAGCCAGGTCCCCATGGAGAAGCCCTGCCCCCACCCCCACAGCGAGATCCCCAGGGCCACGCCCTCCCCCGGCCCCCACAGCTCCCTACTCTAGAGCCAGGTTCCCAGGGCTACGCCCTCCCCCGGCCCCCACATCCCCCCCATCCCAGAGCCAGATCCTCAGGGCCACGCCCTCCCCCAGCCCCCACAACGCCCCCACCCCAGAGCCAGGTCCCCACAGTCCCCTGTGCACAAACTCACGCTGGAGGCTGCTGTTGGCCAGGCTCACCGGCACGTCACTCGTGGCAATGATGAAATCCACCTGCTGCAGGGACGAGGAGAAGGGGGGTGACTATGGGCCAGGCAGGGGAGGGGGCTCCTGCTCCCACAAGGGGACTGCCCCCATCAGACCCAGCAGCAAGGGACTCACTCAGGCCCCTGGCGTTCCCACCCTGTGCCAACCCTGGGATCCCCGCCCTGCCGGTCTCTGGCCCGCGGGGCTCCAGGCAGGCAGGTTAGCGGCGGGGGCGCTGCGTGTACCTGGGGAATGGAGCGGACGAAGGTGCCCAGATTGTCCAGTGTGGTGTTAAGGGCGCCGAAGCTGCCGTTCACGGCACGGGAGACGCGGTTGTTACTGATGAAAGCGCAGACGTTCCCGGCCCTGGGACAAGGAGAAAAGGCAGCATCAGCAAACAGAGTCCGGGGAGGGAGGGGGCTAGCTATATGTGCAGAGCCCCCAGACTGTCCATGCACAGCCTCCCTGTGCCTCAGTTTCCCCCCCAGTGAGGTTCACCCTTGGGGATGAGAGCGCATAACTAACAAGCCAGCGTAAAGCGAAGCTTGTAATGAATGCACTAGCTTTGCAGCTTCATCCCAATCCCAGGTCCACAGTCACTCCACTGACCCCACTTTCTTGAGGGTGACAATTGCACCGTCATGACCCCAGGGGGGTCTCCAGGCTGAACACAGTGAGCTTGCAAGTTTTACTGCCACAGCAGGGGCCAATCCCTGCCTCCTACCGGCTGAGCGAAAGGAGAATCGCCACTCAGGGTACTGGGCTTATGACACACAGATTAGCAGCTCTGATCCTGCCTGGTAGGGAGCAGTGTGGCTAGCCAGTCCATGGCAAACACTTCTAGATCCCTGCCCTGTTCCGAGGGGCTCAGCACAAGCTAGGTCCTCAACCCGCCCCCCATGCCTCCTTGGGACACTCCAGACGTCGCCTGGGTTAACCAATCAACTCCCCCTTGGCACCCGAGAATTCCATCCTCACAGAGATGGAGAAACTGAGGCAGAAGGGAGGGACCTGTCCCAGTGAGTCTGGCCAGGGCCCAGCCAGACCTCCAGCTCCCTAGCCATTGCTCCAGCATCACATTGATGCTCACACTCAGTGGGAGGAGTGGGGGGCTAGCCCCCGCCCCGGTTACTAGCTTGGGTTCCCCCCCAATCCCGGGGGACTCTGAGGCGCCGTGGCCTGGAACAGGGCCCCTCTAACCCCGGGTTGAACATGGACCTCGACTTCCTGAGGCTTCCGGCCCTTTGTCCTCGAGCTCCTATGAACAATGGGGACTTCCTGGCCGGTCTCCCCTCCCTGCGTCTCCCCTCCCTGCCTCGCCCGCCTGCTTTCCCAGCAGCTCTCCCCAGCAGGCAGTGGCGTCGGCTCCTCCCCTTTGCATCTGGGCTCCCCGGGCCTGCCCCCAGCCCCTCCCCACCCAGAGGTGTCTCCTGGCTGCAGAGAGCAGGGTCCCCTCACTCCAGCTGCTCTCCAGCCCCGGGGGCAGCAGGGCTCCATGTGACGGGTCGCTCACCCTCGTGTGTTTGTCCCCTGGGCGGGATCGCAGCCTCAGCGCACAGATAAAGCCACCAGGGCGCCCACACCCGCGGGCTCCAGGGAACCAGCTGGGCACCAGGAGGAAACTTCTTCCAAAATGGCAACAACACTGCACAGCCGGGTGAACTGGTGGGGTTTGAGCAGCCGGCCCAGAGCACCCCACGGTGCGAGAAGAGATGACTGGGGCCAGTGGACGAGGCCAGCCTGGGGACCCAGGGAACTGCCTGGTAACCAGTAATGACTGGTCATCCGGGGCCCTTCCCAACCCCTCACTCCTATGCAGGGTAGCTGCACCCCCATGGGGCCAGCAGCAATGCATGACCAGGCAGCAATGCAAGAGTCCCCGGCCTGCGGGCGCTGGGCCGGAGCGTGGCACTCACAGGATGAGGGTGGTGACCAGCAGCACCGACGCGAAGAGTGCCCTGCGCTGGCAGCCCGTGCGCTTGCTCTGTTTCTGGTACATCGTCCCCCCGCAGTTCCCGCAGCAGCGGCAGCAGCAGAAGCAAAAGCCGACCAGGGGCATGAGGATGATGAAGAGGAGGCCGATGGCTGTACAGACCAGGAAACCCACCTCGTAAACCAGCACCTAGGGCGAGAGCGTGAGCATTAGCAACGTCCATCCCAGCAGCACCCGCGGCCCTGGGCGTCACTCCTCCCCCCCCGAATTGCAGCCGCCTTTGGGGTGGAACGTGCCAACACTTAACACAGCGTGGCAGCTTAGGCCAGGAAGTGAAGGCGCGACACTGCGGGGAAGGCACAAGGATTTGTGGAGGCGGAAAGGAGTCACCGGCTCTGGAACCTGGCCAGGCCGCTGGGCCTTCTGCCCGGAATGGGGCAAGGTGCCTTGGGGTTTGATTCTTTCAAAGCGCTCCAGCCCCGGTCTGCAGCATGGATGGCATCGCTGTGGGGGGAGGGGCATCAGTTGGGGCATGGCTGACCTCAGAGTCCCCACTGAACCCTAACAGGGACCATCGCCCTCTGTGCCTATGGGGGGCCCTGCCCCATGACCCAACCAGGACTGTCACCTGTTTGTACACGGTGGCGTTGGTGATGTCACTTTTCTGCTGGATCAAGTTGGTGAGGAGTTCTGGGGAAAAGGAGCAGAGAGGGGGGTTAGCACCCCAGAGACACCACGGCCCCAGGGGACTGTCCTGATCCCCGCCCCCCACCCACCCCCAAGTCTGACCAGCCACGTAACCCAGGCCCAGGAATTCACCCAGCGACTCCGGGCCATGCTGGGACAATCCCTGGTTACGTTAACACGGCACTACACGTCCATGGTCCAGGACAGCTGGATCAGGCTGCAGGGCTGTAAAACTGCAGGGTAGACGTCCGGGCTGGAGCCTGGGCTTGAGGACCCTGCGAGGGGGGCATCACCCCCCACACACACACACACTGATCTCCCTTTCAGCAGGAGCTGGAATGAGCCTGGGAACCACAGTCTCTCCGCTAGGCCATGGCACAGACCCTCCCTCAGACGGCTCAGCCCTGGTGTGACCTCGGCACCAGCTCTGTTTGCCTTTGAGCTGCATCCAGCTCATAGATACACCGGAGGCCTGCCCCACAGGCCCGGGCATAACAGAGCCAGCCCCACCCGCCAGCCCGGGCAGCGCTCCTGCTAATCCAGAGCCGTGCCGGGAGAGCCCAGCCTCCTGCCTGCACCAAGGCCCTGCCAAGGCACCCGGGAGCTCCTGTCTGACCTGCAGCCCCTGTCTGATGGCCTGTCAGTAGGAGCCAGGCCCCCGGGAGACAGGAACCAAAGGCACAGGCTGGGCCATGCCCAGAGCCCAGCCCCAATCCCCCAGCCCACGGGATTCGGATAAAACAGGCCATGGCTCTGCACCTCTCGTATCCAGGGTTTGAGTCTTGGCTGCAGCGCCCCCGGGGTGAGTCTGAGCCAGCCACATCACAGCCATCAGAGCCCCGGGCCAGGGCAGCCCTGCCTCCCCCAGCGAGTCCCAGCCAGGTCCCCATCTCGGGGAGGAGGGCACCCGGCATCCTGGGACTCTCCCTTCTCCCCCGGGTCCTGGGCACCCTGGCCCCTCCCTCCTCACGAGGGCGGAAGGGGCACCGCTGAGCAAAACGCTGGTGCTGCAGGGACCGAAGTGGGGCTCACTGAGGGGGGTGCTCTTCCCTTGCAATCAGCACTGACCCTATTGCAAAGCTAGGGGGCGCTGTGCTGCAGGGACTGGGGGGGTGAGCTCTCCGCTGGCAGTCAGCGCTGACCCACTGCAGGGACTGGGGGTGCCATTTGCCCCCGTGGAAAGCAGAGGTCATGGGACTGCAGTGGGGAACACATCCCCAAGCCACGCTGGGCTGTGATCTCTTCAGCTGACAGGCTCTTTCCCAGGGGCTGAGGTGCAGACATGGGCCGGGCTCACCAGGGACTCCATCCATCTCCAGTGAGTGCATTTCCAGAGTCCAGCCAGGCCTGGCAACCCCAAATTCCAAACGGCATGAACTCCTCCCTTTCCAGACGGGGCTGGTTTCCTTCCCATGTCCCGCTTTCCCCTTGCAGCACCCCAGAGCCCCCCTCATCCCCTGCACCGTAATCCGCTGTGCGTTCAGCAAGCTCTCCAGGGCAGAGCCCCGCATCGGCACACCTGTGTGGCAGCAGGAAACAAACCACGAAATCAAACAAGTCAGGTCACTGCCAAGAACCAGCTGGCTTGTTTGCAAACTACAAAACAAACAGGAGATCGAATGGGGTGACAAGGAAACACAAGCCCAGGGGAGGCAAAGGGAGCAAATGAAAGCACCTCAGGCCCTCAAGAAAAGCAGGGGAACCTGTCCAGTTGGGGTGGGTGTGGGTGTGATTATGAGGAACCAGAGCACTTTCCAAATGGTGCGTAACGATTGCTCCAGCTGGCACTGAAGTGCAACCACCGCAGGGGTGGAACATGGCAGCTGTTTAACCACACCCGGAAGTGATCTGCAATGTTAGCTGCAGAAGGACCGATCCGGGCAGACACCAGGGCTACTCGCTCTAGGATCTCAGCTCACCGTAATCAGCCAGGACCTTGGTTGTACGGCTCCTTTGAGAGAGGGTCCCTCCAGCAACCCCTGGGCACTGGCTCACAGGGAAGAATCAACAACCCCACTGCCTGCCCCCCTGGCTTTCCTAGGTAGTTCTCCCGCTAGACCCAGGTCACCCCTCTCCAGCGCTGGCCTACATCGGCATGCATTACAAATGGGGAAGAACTCATTATCCTCATTTTACAGAGCAGAGAAACTGAGGCACAGAGAGCCCAAAGCCAGCATTTTCACTGACCTCAGGTGCCCAAGCTGAGACCCCTCAAAGGAGTCTGACTCTCAGAGGGGCTGGGCCCCACAAACCCATCTCTGACCAGTAGGATCCGGGGGGGCGATCTGAGCTCTGCAGCTCCCCAGGTGCCCCAAATTCAGTGGACACTGGAAAAATCGCTCTCATGGGACTCGCCCCAGTCCACAGAGTGAGTGTGGCATGGGACCCAGGAGTCCTGGCTCCCAGTTCTGTGCTTTAACAGGGGCTGGGAGGCTGTCACCACGCAGCTCTTCTGGCAAACAGGGTTACGGGCACCCAGAGCATGGGGTTGCATCCCTGACCATATTGGCTAATAGCCGTTGATGGACCTAGCCTCCATGAATTATCTAGTTCTTTTTTTAACCCGTTATACTTTTGGCTCTCACAACATCCCCTGGCAAGGAGTTCCATGGGTTACTGCACAGAAGTACTTTCTAGTGTTTGTTTTAAACCTGCTGCCTATTCATTTCATGGGGTGACCCTGGTTTGTGTGTTATGAGAAGGAGTCAAAAACGCTTCCCTGTTCACTTTCTTCGCACAGGTCATGGCTTTTTAGACCTCACTCATATCCCTCAGTCCCAGTCTTTTTAATTTCCCCGCATACGGAAGCTGTTCTATACACCTAATCACTTTTGTTGCCCCTCTCCGTACTTTTTCCAATTCTAATGTATAATTTTTGAGATGGGGCCACCAGAACTGCTCGCAGGATTCCCGGTGTGGGCGTGCCCTGGATTTCGACAGTGGCAATACGATATTCTCTGTTTTATTATCCATTCCTTTCCTAATGGTTCCCAACATGCTGTTCACTTTTTGACTGCTGCTGCCCATTGAGCGGATGTTTTCAGGGAACTCTCCATGATGACACCGAGATCTCTCTCTTGAGTTTATTTAGATCCCAAAACTTTGTACGTCTAGTGGGGATTTTGTTTGCATTACGCTGTGTTTATCAACATTGAATTTCATCGGCTGATGCCGTTCTGTTGCCGAGAGACAAGGTGGTTAGGGCACAGCTTTTATTGCACCTTCTGCTGGTGAATCACAACATACGCTGGTGCAGGGGTCTCCAAACTTCTTGAGACGAGGGCCATATTAGATTTTTGAAGGGGCTTCAAAGGCCGCTGCCACTCCTCCACCCTTTGCTCCTCTGACCGCTGCCACGGCCCGCCTCTTTGCGTCTCCGGCCTCTGCCGCAAACCCGCCACCTTTGCTCTTCTAGCCACACCGCTGCCGTGCCCCCCCACTTTGCTCCTCCACCCGCACTGTGGGGGCACTCACCCCTCTGCACATGGGGCCACCAGCAGCAGCTCACACAGGGGGGCAGCGGTGGCTTCTCCACATGCCTGCTCAGCTGGGGTCCAGGGGGCCGGACAAATTGACGCCACAGGCCAGATCTGGCCCCTGGGCCTTAGTTTGGAGACCCCTGCGCTGGTGCAATAAAAGCTATTTTGGGCTGTATACGGTATTAAGTAAGGGCATTGCCAGCAGATCAAGAGACGTGATTGTTCCTCTCTATTCGACACTAGTGAGGCCTCATCTGGAGAACTGTGTTCAGTTTTGGGCCCCACACTACAAGAAGGATGTGGAAAATTTGGAAAGAGTCCAGAGGAGGGCAAGGAAAATGATGAGGGGGCTGGAGCACATGACTTACGAGGAGAGGCTGAGGGAACTGGGATTGTTTAGTCTGCAGAAGAGAAGACTGAGGTGGGATTCGATAGCTGCTTTCAACTACCTGAAAGGGGGTTCCAAAGAGGATGGATCTAGACTGTTCTCAGTGGTGGCAGGTGACAGAACAAGGAGCAATGGTCTCAAGTTGCAGTGGGGGAGGTTTAGGTTGGATATCAGGAAACACTGTTTCCCTAGGAGGGTGGTGAAGCACTGGAATGGGTTCCCTAGGGAGGTGGTGGAATCTCCCTCCTTAGAGGTTTTTAAGATCAGGCCTAACAAAGCCCTGGCTGGGATGATTTAGTTGGGTTGGTCCTGCTTTGAGCAGAGGATTGGACTAGAATCTCCTGAGGTCCCTTCCAACCCCGAGCTTCTCTGATTCTATTACCTCCCCGACCTGGTCTCTCTAATATCCTGGGACCCACCCAGCTATACCACCACCGCATACATCCTGTTGCCCAGTCACCCGGTTCAGCGAGACCCCTTGGTACCTCTTTGCAGTCTGCTTTGGATTTAACTACCGTGAGTAGCTTTGTATCGTCTGCAAACGTTGCCAACTCACCATTTACCCCCGTGACTGACAGACACAATAAACTGCCGCATGCAAATACTGAGACGATCCCCGATCACCCCGTGCGCATACACTGCTCTGAGCCAGAGTGCAGCAGAGATCACCCCTCAGAGACACATGCCAGCTACAGCACTGCTGGAGATGTCTGTGCAGCACGGCTCAGGGCCCCAGCCCACAGGCCCCACTCGAGGGCTTTGGGGGCAGCCTTTCGTTCAGGCTGGGTCCCAGAGCACTTTACAGAGCCCCTGCCAAGTGAGAGCGGGTCTCGAAGCCTTGCAGGCTGCAGGTGAAATCGATGACGTGAAGCCTGGGTATATTTGTCATGCAACCTATTTACCGACACTATGTGCACCAGTACTGGGGCAGGCGTGGTCACAAACGCATGCAGGCCACCCCCTGCTTTCACAACTCTCAGCAAATCTGCCCCCTGAGCCGGCTCTGGCCAGATCAACGAAGGCAGAGAGTGAACCCTTCACAACAGCTCCCCCAAAACCCACCCCCACGCGACACTCCTGAGGTTGAGCACAGCCCACTGCCTCCGGGGACTCCCCCGCAGCCCCACGGAGAACAAGGGGAGGAGGGCTGAGCCGAGAGGCCTGTGGAGCGCTGGGAGGGGCGGGGAGACGAGTCTCGCTGAGACGCACCCTCTGCCCCATCTCCCATCGATGACCCCATCCCCATCCCTACACCAAACCTTTCCCCACTGGCCCCTGTCATGGCCTCCTGCCAGCCCCCGCTTCATTTCCATCCCTCGGGACTCCCCCACCCCACGTCCCCTCCAAGAGGCAGTGGTAAATCACTCACTTTACTAGCCCCCCCGCCCCTTTGCAGGACGCTGTAACCCACACCACAACCCTTCCGTCTGTTACACTCTGCATTACGCCACTCTCCACCCAGAGCTGCCAGCTCCACGCACGCCATAGATCTCAGGGCACGCTGCACGCGTGCGTCACAATCCCATCCGATCCATGGGGAAACTGAGGCACAGGCAGGGGCTTGACCAGCCCAAGCTCAGCCAGCCAGCGAGAGCCAGCAAGCCAGGCATTGAACCCAGGAGTCCTGCCTCCCAGCCGGGGCTCCCGGGGATGGGCCATGCTGCCTCCCAGGATAATGCGTTCAACTAAGGAGCTGCAGAGAGCTGAGCAGCAAATGCCAGGGTGTCAGCCACGGAGGGGGGTGTGCACACAGGGCCAAGGGGACAACGTGCATGGATGATGCTGAAAGCAGCTCTCCAAACAGGATCCTGCAGGGACCCAAGTTACCTGGAGCTGACCCTGCCTCTCCCCACACTTCAGTGCCTGGGAGCTGCAGCCACCTGTCCTGCCCCACCCTGGGAAACCCAGAGTGGGGGGAGGGAACCCCCTGGAGGCAGCAGCCTGGGGTCACCCGCACCATGCTCTTACCCGCTGGGAAGGCATTTGGCTGTACCAGCCCCAGGAAGGAGTGCACCATGCTGGACAGGCCGGGCAAGCTGCCCGCGGGGGGCGCGGGCTCCGGCTGGTACTCCGGCTGCGAGAAGTTCTGCAGGGCCATCCTGGGCCAGGCTCCGGGGCAGCTCCAGGGGCCGCCGGGGGGAACGCGCCGCTCTGGGGGTGCAGTTAGCTCCTGGCCGTCCTTCCCACAGTGCTCCCCGGCAGGGCGTGGGCACGCCCGGCAAGGCCAGACTCCTGGAACAGACAAGAGGTGTGAGCGGGCCACAGACCCAGCAGAAAATGCAGAGGAGAAATAAAACACCTGCTGCTTCCTGCTGGGGGAGAAGAAAGAGGAGTGGCCTGGCAGAGACCCGGGCAGGCTGCCGGCAGGTAGACAAGGGATACACCCTGTGGGGCAGGGACAGGCCAGGTGTGGGGCAGCCCCTGTAGATTTGCGGGACGGGGGAGAGAGTGAGCTGGGGATGCTCCCATAGCACTCCAGAGCAGGGGAGCTGGAGCAGGAGTTCTGACCCTTTCTCAGCAGCCTCCTGGTGCCAATGGCTGCCCACGAGCGGTGGGCGAGTCTGCAGCCCTGAGGCCACCAGCGTGTTGGGTTTGTGGATTGTTAATTTGCGATGACAGAAAAACAATCTCCCCCCCGGCTCCTTTTGTACTCCCCCACCCCACTGGGGCCTTGCCCAAGTCTGGCTCAAGGTCACCCCCTGCCACACCCGTGGCCTTTGGACAGCCTGTGAGGTATAGGACCCGCAGGCAGCGGGTTATGGTTATTCTGGCCCCTGGGCTGTCTGGCAGTGCTGGGGTGCGTGATGCCCCCAGGACCCCACTCTCCCCGCAGCCCAGCCTGCTAGCAGGTTGCTGGGAAGGAGGGTGCCCCCATATACCCCACCCACCCCAGTGCTTTGCTCCCCTTTGTCATACACTCTTGCTTGGGCTAGCGGGCTCCAGAGACCCCAGCAACCGCTGCTCTCCGGCCGCCCAGCTCAGACAGCAGCCAGCAGCAGCAGTGCAGAAGTAAGAGGGGGCATCACCGCAACCCCCCCTACAATAACCTTGTGACACCCCCCCCCCGACTCCTTTTCGGGTCAGGACCCTACAATCACAGCACCCTGAACGTTGAGATTTAAATAGCTGAAATCATGACATTTACCATTTTAAAAATTCCCATAACCATGAAATGGACCAAAATGGATCATGAATTTGGTAGGGCCCCACTCCTGGGGAAATACAGCACAGCAGCCACCAACGGGTTAATTTGGAAACCACGCTCCAGCTTGGGCCCAATTAACCCCTTCAGAGCCGTTGCACTATGTGTGGGGCATTAACTCCACTCCCCGGGGGTGACATCAGGGGCAGCCCTATGGGTCAGGGGTCAAAGGGTGTCCAAGCAGTGAACACAGCTCCCAGGCCAGTACCCTCTCCCCATCAGCTAGAGGCAGACACCTCAGGAATAATGGGGGAGCCCCAATGCCCTAAGGGAGTAGGGTGACCCCCAGTTACACACTCCTTGCCCACCCCCAAATGCTTAAGACAGGTTCCAGCATGCTGCAGTGAGGAGCTGCCCTTGGGAATTTCCCCAGAACCTGACCCGAGTTGCTCTGCGTTTCCTCCTCGCCCAGCTGTTCCAAACGCTGGGGTGGGCACCCCAAGAGAGTCACTCCCAAGGAGAGGGACAGGGGCCCTGTTCTGAAGGGCAGCACCAGTCCCAAGGGGAGGGGTCACGCTGCAGGCCAGTGCGGTGCCCCTGTCTGTGAGTCGGATCCCTGCAGGGGGGGTCACAGCACACTTGGGGCTGACCCAGGAAGCGAGCCCCCTTTCCCAGCTGGGTACACAGCACCCACTGCTACACCAGATCAGAGGGCAGGCTGTCCAGCCTGGGCAGGCACTGGAAAGGCGGATCCAGCCCTCCCCCTCAACCCTGGCCCTTTGGGGGCAGGACTCAGGACTGGGGGTCCAGATGCCTGGGTCCTGTTCCCAGATCTCAGAGGGGCAGTGCGGTCTAGTGGGTTTGCGCAGGGGGGGCTGGGAGCCAGGATTCTTGAGTTCTGTTCCCAGCTCTGGGAGAGGAGTCAGGGGGAGCAGGTTGGAGCAGGGGGGGCTGGGTTCTGTTCTCAGGTCAGGGAGGGGCAGAGGAGGGGAGTTGGTTGAAGCAGGAGGGTCTGGGAGCCAGGACTCCTGGGTTCTGTTCCCAGGTCTGGGAGGGGAATCGGGGGGAGTGGTTTGGAGCAGCGTGGGCTGGGAGCCAGGACTCCTGGGTTCTGTTCCCAGTTCTGGGAGGGGAGTCGGGGGGAGCGGGTTGGGGCAGGGAGCCAGGACTCCTGGGTTCTGTTCCCAGCTCTTGGAGGGGAGTTGTGGGGAGTGGGTTGAAGCAGGGGGGGGCTGGGAGCCAGAACTCCTGGGTTCTCTCCCCAGCTCTGGGAGGGGCAGAGGAGGGGAGTGGGTTGGAGCGGGGGTGGGTCTGGGAGCCCGGACTCCTCGGTTCTCTCCCCGGCTCTGGGAGAGGAGTCGGGGGGAGTGGTTTGGAGCAGCGGGGTCTGGGAGCCAGGACTCCTGGGTTCTGTTCCCAGGTCTGGGAGGGGCAGAGGAGGGGAGTGGGTTGGAGCGGGGGCGGCTGGGAGCCAGGACTCCTGGGTTCTCTCCCCGGCTCTGGGAGGGGAGTCGGTGGGAAGCGGGTTGGAGAAGGGGGATCTAGGAGCCAGGACTCCTGGGTTCTGTTCCCAGGTCTGGGAGGGAGAGGGGAGGGGGTTGAAGCGGCCCCCCCCCCGCTCCCTCTTTCAATGGGCAAGGGCCAGATTCCCCCGTCGGGGCTGCCCCTGGTCACCCGACTCCCTGGGCAGGCCGTGGGGCAGGTTCTGGCAGCCCGGCCGGGGGCGCTTACCCCGCGCAGGGTCCGGCGGCGCTGGCTCCGGGCGAGGCGGGGGAGCTCTGGGAGCCCCGGCCCGGCTCGCCCAGGGGCCGGGCTTAGCGCGGCTCCAGCCCCCGCCCCAGCCTGCCAAGTTCGGCTCTGCCCGGCGGCGAGCTCCCGGCTCGGGGCGGGGGGACACAGAGCCCTGACCCCCACACCGTGCCTCCCCACAGCCCTGATCCCCCCCGAGACCTGCCCCCCACATCTTGCCCCCCCAGCCCTTACTCCCAGTTCCCTGCCCCCCACACTGTGCCACCCCAGAGCCCTGCCCCCGCGCGATCAGTCATTTGTTGGAAAGTTCATCAAACTGACGACTGATGGTGATGAACCTGGAAATGACTATTTATGAATTAAATAGTCCAATAAGGAGCAGAGGTTTGACTGGCTCTACATGACAAAAGAAATCTTGGGTCACCCCAAGTGATGTGGCCCATGACCAACCACCTGGTCCAAAGGAGCTGGCAGAAGTCACATCCTTAGTTTATTCTGTGCAACAGGTTGTGGGGCCACGTGTACCTCAGCCCACTTCCACATTGTATGTGCCACCGGAGTAAGGAGCTGGGGGTTGACTGCGCGTGGCAACATTCGTACTGGGTCACCGCAAGGGACACGCCGCTGCCACTGCTATTTCATTACAAAGAGATGAAGATACGTCACCCCCAGGGTGAACCGTTATCTCTGGTCTGATATTTACCCTCCCCCCCATTTTATATTGTGGTTTTGTTTTTAGGAAACATACGATATGCATGAAATAGTTGGCCAATGTGTTGCAAATCCAATTGTAAGGTTTTCACAAAAGTTATAAGCCAGCTATAAATGAAGCAGTTTATAGGAACTTTGGTTGAGTGTTTCAGTCAAATAAGCATAGGGAAAATGGCTACATTTGTCAAAAGTTGTGTTACAGCTCTATAAAAACACCAATTCTGATTTTTGTTGGGTCTTTTGAAGAGTAGCAATATGACTTGATAGACTTTAATGGAATTGGAAAACTCCAACCGTGCTAGAATCTCTCTACTTCCTCACCTTCCTAATTCCCAAAGTCCCTCATGGAATGGAGATCCCTTCCTTCGTTGGCCAAGCACTTTCATGGAAACACACAAGATGGTGCCCGGTGTTGTACATTGCCTCAACAACCTTGTACCTATCATGACAATACCTTTGCTTTAAGAAACTCTACTGTGCATGCAAATAATGTTGATGATTTCTACTGAACTAAGCAATATTTGAACATTAGTGCCCTATTCGACTGACATGAAAAAGTGCTACAAAGAGGACAGCGAAAGGATTTTTTGGGAGTAGGGGCAGTACAACTCCACCAATGCCGGTCCCAAGCCCGGATGAAAAAGGAGGCGGGTTGGGCGTGGGGCTAGCAACCCCATCCCGTAAAAATTTACCCGCTACAGAAACGCAAGCAATAGATAATTCAGAGACCAACTTCAGGAAGATGAAGGATCTTCATTTACCTGAAGACGCACGATGCTAGGTGGTGAAAGCCGCAAGGAAGCCACTGGGACACACCTTGCGGAAATCACCAACTAACATCACCAGACAGGCTCTGAGGTGGAACCCCCAAGGCAAGCGGAAGAAAGGCCGTTCAAGTAACACCTGGTGACGGCGATGTGACCTTGAGGCAGACATCATAAAGATGGGATACAACTGGAGTCAACTTGAAAGAATGGCCCAGGACAGAATTCTCTGGCAATGTATTGTTGGTGGCCCATACCCTGAGAGGGGTGGAGGGCATAATGAATGAATGAATGAGGGGCAGTACATTCTAGTCTGAATCATCTGTGAATGGCATTTGAAGAGACCAGGTGTTACTCTGAGATGCAGCCCCACAGTGCGCGTTGGTCTCTATCCACTTGCTTGCTATCGTGCACAGAAATCTCAGCTGGAAAGAGCCGGAAGTCCCATTTTTAAATTTTCTATGATCAGACTTCACTGGAAGTGTCTTGAGTAAGCAGCATGGTTCATCGTTAGTGAAATGCCATGTACTCGGTGATGTAATCCGTTGCACATCTTCTCCTGGACGATGGAACCGTAACATGTTGTTATTTATGATCATGAAAATATTTGACTGGATTGAGCAAGCATCGTTGTTCGTGCTGATCACTGGCGACACCGATAGATCAGCATCCCTGAGGGTTTGTATGACCAGAGACCCTGCTTTGCACAGACAGGAAGTTCCTTCACACATTTCTGCACAGAATTGCTGCATAATCTGGTGCTGTCCGCCTCTCCCTGAGGAGGTTTGAGTATCAACACCTGGCACAACCAACAACTGCACCAAACTTCCATGTGGAGGGGAACCACTGCTCGCAGGGCGTGTGCAGAAGGGCCAATACCAGCACTGAATAGATTCAGAGCTTTTCCAGGGCAGAGGGGACTGTCAGCTCGCCTGGTCGGAGCTCCTGTATTTCACTATCGAATTTCATCCAGTTACTCCTAGACTGAGCCCAGTGCCAGCTTCTGATTGACTAAAATATGCCTTCTAGCATGTCTTGAAGACAGCAAGAGAGGGCGAATCCGTCACTCTCCATGTAGCTTGTTCCAGCAGCTCATCACCCACACTGTTAAAAACAGGGGCTTTCTTTCTCATGGCTCATATGTCTTGCTTCAGCTTCCAGTTAGGTTCTTGTTCTGCCTTGAGCTGCTGGGTTAAAGAGCCTCTTTGAGTACCCACTGCTTTGTCCCCCCCGAAGGCCGGTCTGCACTGTCGTCAAGTCCCCTCGCAATCTTCTTTCTGATTTGTTGAACAGATAGAGCTTGTTAAGTCTACCACTGTCAAGCGTTCTCTGCAGTCCCTTTTTGTGGCTCTCTCCTGTGCCCACTCCGATTTTCAGCATTCTTTTTCCAATGTGGACCCCAGAACGAGACGCAGTCTTCTAATATTGGTCTCCCTAATGCCATAGACAGAGGGACAATCACCTCCCTGAACTTCTTTCTGTGCATCCCAGGATCACATTAGCCCTTTTTGCCACAGCATCATATTGGGAGCTGGCGTTCAATTGCTTGTCCACATCATTAATGACTTGGATCATGGAGTGCAGAGAGTGCTTATAAAATCGGCAGATGACATCACAGGGAAAGGGGTTGCAAGCACTTAGGAGGACAGGATGTGAATCCAAAATGAGCACAACGAACTGGCGAATCGGTCTCAAGCCAACAAGATTAAATGTAATCAGGACAAGTGCATTTAAGAAGGAAAAATCAAGTGCACCAGTACAGTACAGGAAATAACTGGGCAGGCCGTAGGAAAGCAGGAAAGGATCTGGGGGTCATAGTGGATCACTAATCGAATATGAGCCACTAGTGTGATGCAGTGGTGAGAAAAGGTACTATCAGTCCAGGGTATATTGACAGGAGGGGCGTATGTAGGACGCAGGAAGTCATGGTGCTGCTCTAGCTGGCAATGGGGCAGCCTCAGCTGGACTACTGCATCCAGTTTTGGGCTCCACACTTTAAAAAAGAGACAAGCCAGAGCAGAGTAAGAAAAATGACAAAGGGTTTAGAAAACCTGCCATAGAAGGAAAGGTTTAAAACACTGGGCATGTGAGAGAAGACGACGGGGGAGGGGATTTGCTAACGGTCTTCACATCTGAGAAGGACCGTTAAAGAGGACGGTGACCAGTTGTTCTCCATCTCCACTGACGTTAGGACAAGAAGTAATCGGCTTAATCATCAGAAAGGGAAATTTAGGTTGGATACTAGGAAGAACTTTCTAACACTAAGGCTAGCTTAGCTCTGGAACAGTGTTCCCAAAGGAGTGTGGAAAACTGTCTTTGGAGGTATCGACCTTACCCACACCCTGTCCAGGGATTATTTCATCTTCATCTGCCGTAACAAGAACTGAAATAGAGTTATCTTGGGTTGGGTGCAACACCTTCCGTATTTGAAAATTATCGTTATCATTTTTAGTAACTGGAATGATATTTTATTGCTGGCTGCATGAGACTGGCACATGTCTACTCAACTCCCCCATAACCGCAGCCTTTCCATCGACACCTCATTGACACTGCTTGAGCAATAATTTATCCCCTTCTCTTCTTTGGTTCGATGGCGGGGAACTGATGCCCACCAGGGCCCCATTCTGGGCTTGGTTAATTACCACATGGAGCCACATGCATTCAAGAGCCTGTGGTTCTGAGTGACCAATAACTGCAACACAGGTAATGGTGTGGTGTGCTCCCCCATAGATACACTTTTTACCCCCTCTAGTCATTCAGAACAGACCATAACCAGTCAGGAGAAGGGTCCCACCGTGTTTCAGTAATGCCGGTTGTATACTTTCCCCCCTCATAAATAAGAATTTCTAATTCCTCGTACTTGTGACCCACACTCCCAGTATTGATAGCCCCACAACTGAAAAATTCCTTCTCTTCAGGCTCTTTGCCACAGCAGTTCAATTTCCTGATGACACCTTGAGTTTGTACCTCGTTTGCCTCCATAGCACTCTTCCCTTGCATTGGTTGTTTAATGCCCTCCAAGCCACTCCAGCTAGTCTCCAACCCAGCAGGGTAGCCCCGCCACCTGAGAGATGCTGACCATCCTGCTTGTACAACCCCCATCTCCTACTGGAATGGGGCCCTGTGTTCCAACAACCAAAGCCTTTAGCCTCACTCCAGTCATGCAGTCAACCCTTCATCTTCAATATTGTCTCCCGTCTCTCATTCGTGGACCAATAGGATCTCTGAGAAGTCCACTTGGACTTTCCCTTTATTCCTCTCCTTTCCAGATACCTGAGGTCTTCTATACTCTGTGTGGCTCCATGTGACGCTGAGTCATTGGTTCCAATGAGTATCATCATCCGTGGAGATTTACCGGCTCAGTTCAGAATCCTGTCCAATCCTGGGGTTACATCGAATAGCCTCACTCCAGGCTTGCCGTGGTCCTTGGGTCCCTCGCTGAATTCTCTGGCCACTCATCTTAATATGGCATTACCAGTTATGAGTTTTTGCATTCTTAGGATGGGTGAAGAACCTCTTGGATGCTGTTTCTCCCATCTGGCAAGGACACTCACCAGGTACACCCCCTGTAGCTTTCTTTCCCATGCCTCCAGAGATAGGTTCTTCTCTAGTTGACTAGCTGGGTATCTGAAATTGTTTTGATACTACCAGCCAGGGCTGCTTGGTTCCTGGCTCTCTTTCCCCTCTTCATTGGTTTGCAATTCCCTTCTTGACAATCCTTCCCCTCGTGGTGTCTGTGACAATGATCCTAAAGCTCGTTGGCCAAGAAGTCTTCATTTTCTCCCCTGCTGCACAGAGCTGCTTCCAGACCGTGTCTTCTCCTCCAGTCTGGCCAGCAGCTTGCAGTTCAGAGACCGGAAATCTGGTCTGTCTTCCAGCAAAAAGAAAAACACACCCCAGGCAAGTCACGGCCCTTGTTCCTTCATCATGCGCATCTGCTAGCTGGGGTAGAGCCGGAGCTAGAACAGGAACCAGACTGACTCTCTCAACTCCCTCTGAAACCCACCCAGTTCACCACTTCTCTGCACCTGGCCATTGACTCCCTGCTCAGCCCCGCCCTCGTAAACTGCAGGGAAGATCCACACCAAGTCTTTCAACACTGGTTCACGTCAATGCCAACGCCCTTGCTGAGACACACACAGACCTGTCTCAACAGGCCCGTTCAGGGTCCCAGCCACAAAGCTCTGCCAGAGAACAAACACACACAACACTTGCCAATGCCCTCTGCCAGCAGGCACAGGATCCACAGCTTCCCCCTCCGGAGCTCTGGTCTCCGGCTGCCCTGCTGTGTGTTGGGGAGGAGTTGGGGTGAAGGGCTGGGGACATGGGCCACAACTGTTCTCCCTGAACCAATACGGTGACAGGCCATTCCTTGTCTCAGCTACAGCAAACTGGTGTAACGGCTCTGGGTCATGTCCCTGGGGTGACCAAGTTCCTCCCAGCCAGCCAGCCAAAGGCCAGCTCCTTAGTCAAACGCCATAGTCCAGATGGAGCTGCAGTGGGGTGGGCCAGCCGGCCCAACGCCCCACGGCAAAGCTTCAGGAGAGAGCCTTGTCCCAGCTCCTTCAGACTGGCCTGACAGCCAGGGGCCCATGTCATGTGGGGTGACTCAGGACAGCCACAACCCCATGTCTTAGTTGCTTATTTAACTCAAAAATAAACCCATAACCAGGTGTTTCAGTTTTGATCACTTTCAAGCCTGGGAAGTTGACGACATTACTAACAGTTGAAGCTGACCTTGATATTTAACAGCTAATTTTGCCCTTTGAGGAACTGGGAGCCATGGATAAGGAACTGGGCATTCGGACCGACTTCACCCTCCCGTCCCTGCCCCCGCCCAGCCTCTGCCTGCCCCACACTCTGAGTCTCAGCAGCAGCAAATCTCTCCCTGGCAGCCCACCCCGAAGTTATTTTTTAACTTCTCCCCCCTTGGATCCTGGGCTGGCTCTGTCCTTGGGGGGGGTGACCTTCAGCAAAGCTGGTGCTGGGGAGTCGGGGGTCACATGCCAACCGTGTTGCGCTGGAGCCCGGGTTCCCCTTGGGGTTCCTGTTTGGGCCCCATTATTTGTGACTCTGTGAGAGCACTGGGCGTGGGGGGAGTGGGGGCTAACGGAGACAAGGTGCACATTTGAACAGAGAGGGTGATCAGTCTCTGGAATCATTTACCCAGGGTCCAGCCGGAGGCTCTAAATCGAGTCTGGCTGTTTGCCTAAGAGTGCGGCTCTAGGGGTCATTCGGGGACACCCAGGGTCACGCCAGCTGATCGCTGTGGGCCTTAGAATCCAGGAAGCCTCGGCTCAGCCATGCTGCAAAGGCCGCCCCAGGTCCCCCACCCGACCCGAGATAAAGGAAATTGGCTTTGGGTGGAAGCCGGTGCCGTTTGCAAAGTGAAGGCCACCCAGTCGGGGCGCAGAACCAGCATTACGTGACCCAGGTGTGACGCCGCAGGGAGGAGGGTGCATGTGATCTCAAAGTTCCACTGAAGAGAAAAGGTTTCTCTAAAGGGGACATACCTGAAGCTGTAACCTAAAATGAAAAGAGGGAGGGGGAGCCTTGAGCCGGAAAAGCTGAAGACAGGACGGGAGAGACGGCTAGAGGGCTTTGGAGTGAGACGTTAGCTAAAAAAAAGAAGGAATCCCTAAGGTTGGGGTTTAACCTCCCTGCCCCCCACACAGGGCCTGACGGAGGGGTCCTGTTTGTACCTACGAGCTCTGGTTTGAACTGGGTTCCTGTCATCCCTAATAAACCTTCTAATCTACTGGGCGGCTGAGAGTCCCTGTGAATCCAAAAAAGTGGGGGTGCAGGGCCCTGACTCCCCCACACTCCGTAACACCAGGTGACTGAGTAAGGGGCTCGGGCAGCACACCCTGAATGCCCCCCCCCAATGCGAGGAACCCACGCTCACGTCGCTCCCCAGAGCCAGCAACCAATGAGGTGTGAGGTCCTCCACAGGCCACCCCACCCTGCTCTGCACCTCAGCTTCCTCCCCCGGGACTGAGGGCTGAGGATACTGACCCCACTGCTGAGGCTTCGCCCATTAGTGCCAATCAGTATCAACCTTCCCCCCGCCCCAGCCCCCCGGCTCATTGCAAACATCAGAGCCTCATCTCCTGCACGCCCTGATGAAGAGGGGCCGAGTCAGCAGTTCAGGCTCAAGCCAGGGCAGGCTGAGTGTGCAGGGAGCCGGCGTCCTCATTCAGTGAGAGCAGAGAGGCAGTGCTTACCTGGGGACAAGGCTCTAGGCTGGATCCCGGGGGGATGGGCTCCACATAGACTCTCCTGCCTCCGTGCTGCCACCCTGGTCTCACGCTCACCCTCGTCTGTCTGTGCCCTTGCCCTGTAATAGTGGAAGGAGGCCACAGACCTGTGCAATGGCAAGCAGTGCCCCCACTCCAAGTCAGTGCATCTTCTCCCAGGACTCCACCCTGTAGCATTAGACCATGACGGCTGAGTGCCTGCCCCCAAGGCAGCAGGTGACAACCCCCGTCCCCACTCCTGGCCTTATGAAAGATGGGGCCTTCCTGACCCCTGCCGCAACCCCTTCAAGCCCTGAAGCATGAAAGCTGATTAGGCCAAGCTGAGCATTGGAGCTGGCTGGTAGCTCCAACTTGTGTAGCAACAGTTGGGTTTTCTGTGGTCCCCATGGGGATCGTCCAACATTCTCCAGGCCGGGAACGGCGTCCAAAGGGCCGTTTCCCCTGTGAAAGCCTGAGTTTCTCGACCCCTCCCTTGCTGACATTCCTTGCTCATTTCCCCCTCCTGCCTCGCTATCCCCGTGCCGTGACTCAGGAACCGTGGGCCAAGCAACCCCTCCAAATACAAAGGTCAGCACAGCCACTGCAGGATGGATTTAACAACCCCGCAGGTTTCAGTGCTGTGCCCTTCAGGCTAAAATGTTCCACTCAGCTCTCCTGAGCCGTGGGCTCCTCCGGCCGGCCGGCCAGCCCAGCACCCATGGGAATCTGGTGGCCAGGGGTGCTGGAGCTAGCAGTGCTGGGGGTGCGGGAGCACCTCCTGGCTCAACGCGGCTTCCATCACATACAGGGTTCAGTGGCTTTCAGCTCCCCTACCCCCCACATACAAACGGCTCCAATGCCACTGCTGGCAGCCTGCCACAGCTCACAGGATGAGCCCAGCCCATGGGGAGCAGCATGGGGGAGGGATGCAGCTTCCCATGGAGCTTCAGCAGTTCCAAATTCCGGCGGGGGGGGGGGGGGGGTGAGCAGGGGGCGGGAGGAGGATGCAGCCAGACAGTCCCCACCCCCGGTTCCCAGCTAGGCTCCCCTTGCTGCTAATGACCCTGAAGCAGTTGGATCCCAGGCACCCCCCAATAGCTATAGTGGACCCGATCCTGCTCAGACCCTGGTGTGAACCTCACGACTCCTGATTTACCTGGTGAGTGTGAGACCAGCATCAGGCCCTGCTCCCACCGCCCCTCCCCAGGAGCATGCCCACACGTGTGCCCCCGCACACACGCTCACTGCTGCTCCTTGCTAGAGTTTCAGCTGCGGGGGTGGGGGGTGTACCCAGGTTGCGACTGGCCCGTTTCCTCCCCTCTTCCATGAAGGAGGCAGGACGGCTCTCAGCAAACAAGCCCAGCTAGCCAGCGCCTGTGGAATTTGCAAGGGCATTTCCTGGTCTAGGTTACTGGGCCTGCCTGTGGGAACAGAGTGCGTGTGGGGGTTGAGGGGGAAGGGGGTGGGGCTCCAGCTGGTTCTTCCCCACCCTTCAATAGCGGGGCACAGTCCAACACAACTTGCTGGGGCCTCTATTGGACAGCGAATGGCCCAGAGACAAGGGGAGTGGATGTAGACTGGGCTCTCTGGGGCAGGGACTGGCTCTCACCAGGGGTCTATGCAGTGTGGGCCTCTGACCGCCCCCGCCACCACTGTCAAGGTACATGCAGCACCCCCCTGGTGGGGGGCCCAGATCTCAGCCAGAGCCCCTAGGCACAACCCTACTGCAGGAACGCTGCTCACGCCAAAGGCCAGGTGCCCGCAGTGAGGGATCTACAGTGTGAAGAGGCAACATGAAGGAGGTCTCCTTGGAGGCCTCCCCAGACGCCTGCTGGCACCTTTCAACCCTTCCCTGGAGGGGGCCGGGGATGTGACTCCTAACAATAGAGGTTTTCTCCCACCTGTTTGCTCTGGTGCTTGAGCTAAGTCATTGTGAAAGAGAAACAAACAGCATTTTCAGCCCCCTAAATAGCCCCTCTCCCTCTTGACAGGGGGGCGTTCAGCTGCGAGGCCGGGAAGGGGACAAACCTCCCAGCTTGCCAGAGAGTCACCCAGAAACCCAGGAACACCCTCCACCCCCTGTCAGACTGAGTCAGCCCAATCGTCCATCTAACCCAGTATCCTGCCCCTGGCCAGTGCCAGAGCTGCAGGGGGGGTGCCCAGAACAGGACAGTTATCAAGTGATTCACCCCATCTTCTCCTTCTGGCCTCTGGCAGTCAGAGGTTTAGGGTCGCCCCGAGCATGGGGTAGTTCCCTGACTACCTTGGCCAATAGCTGTTGCAGAATCTATCCCCCAGGAACTTATTTAATTCCTTTTAAAACCCAGTTATACCTTTGGTCTTCACAACATCCCACAGCAATGAGTTCCACAGGTTAATTGTGTGCTGTGTGAAGAAGTACTGCCTCTTGTTTTCATTAAATCTACCTCCTGTTAATTTAATCAGATGACCCCCAATTTTTGTATTGCAGGAAAGGGTAAATAATTCTTCTCTGCTGGCTTTTTCCGTGCCAGTCATGACTTTACAGACCTCTATCATGTCCCCTCCCTTAGTGGTCTCTTCTCTAAGATGACCAGTCCTAAGCTGTATAGTCTCGCTGTGTACAGAAGCCATTCCATGGCCCTGGCCATCTTTATTGCCTTTGTCTGAACCTTTTCCAATTCCACTATTGCCTTTGGAAAACCATGTCAGAGGCACTACCCAGTTTTTTACTGTGCCGATTAGGCGATAGTTGAAGTGGGATAAGCTAGATCGCGGTCAATGAGCTCAAAGTTTCCGAGCTGCTGATAACACAGAGAAAGGAGACAGGCTCCCAGGTGGGTGTGGCAAGCGTTCAAAGCGGCAACGTACCTGGGAAAGCGTCATCCCCTTCAGCTTGGTCTCTGTGCTCAGCGGTGGGTGTGGCAGGGGGACTCCCACGCAGAGGTTACCAGCACAGCCCTAGCTGGAGGAAGGAGAAAGGAAACGGGCCAGCCCGGCTTCGGAGTGCACCAGGAGGGTTTGGGGCTGGCGGGGCCAATTTGATGGGAAACAAATGGAGCGGGCAGAGTCCGGGCGGGCTCCTAGTTCCCTGCGCAAAGAGACAACAGCAGACAGTTTCCAGGTGGCCGGGGTCAGGGCAGGCCCACACGTCACGTTCGGGGCGGGTTTGGGAGTATCCACATGGTGAGTTGTGACCACTGTCGAGTGAGTGGGGCGTCCTCACTGCGCTGGTATCCTGGGATTCAGGCCTTTTCACTTCATCACATTGCAGCTGCTATGATGCTTCGCAACAAGTGCTCTAGGCAGTGGCCCCTGGTGTACGGCTCCGCCGCGAGGCTGTAGCCCTCCAGGATCTTTTAATAGAACCATAGAATCTCAGGGTTGGAAGAGACCTCAGGAGGTTCTAGTTCAACCCCCTGCTCAAAGCAGGACCAGTCCCAACTAACTCATCCTAGCCAGGGCTCTGTCAAGCCTGACCTTAAAAACCTCTCAGGAAGGAGATTCCACCCCGTCCCTAGGGAACCCATTCCAGGGCTTCACCACCCTCCTAGGGAAACAGTGTTTCCTAATATCCAACCTAAACCTCCCCCTCTGCAACTTGAGACCATTACTCCTTGTTCTGTCACCTGCCACCACTGAGAACAGTCTAGATCCATCCGCTTTGGAACCCCCTTTCAGGTAGTTGGAAGCAGCTATCAAACCCCTTTGTGTCTGGCCATACGGCACTTAACTCAAGTTAGTTTGCAACAAACTTCATGTATCCATGTCCCTACCTGGCCTGCCCCAAAATCCCACCCCCAGCTCCCTGCATCCCCAGCATGACATAGCGCCAGGAGCCTTGTGGGGCAGGGACCATGCCTTGGTGGCCAGCTAACATGCCCGATCTGTAGCTGGCCCTGCCCAGCTGGTGGCTGGCCAAGGCCTCACGCCGGCCCAGGATAGAGCAGCTGAGGCTGCAGGGCTGGCTCCTTTGACTGGGGACTGGCCTGGTGAGCAGCCGCAGGGCAGTCAGGGCACCACCCATGAGGCTGGTGCGTGCCCAGGACCTGGGTTGTGTCCCCCACCTGATCAGCTGCTCCGAGCCCATCGTGAGGCCTGGCCCAGGGCCTGCTCGTGTGCTCTGCCCCGCCGTCAGGGAGCCACGCGGCATGTGGTTGCACGACCTTGCCCAGCTCCGGTCTCTCCCCTCAGGCTCCTGCTCTGTGAAGGGCCTCCTGGCCCCAGGAGCAGGAAGTGAAATGGGGAGGGTGACCGGGGCTGCCCCTGCTCCACAGGTGTTGGGGCCTCCTCGGGGTTTGTCTATTGCAGATCCTAAGCCTCAAACCTACTTCTGAGAGACCACGGCCCCGGGAGCGACACATGAGGGCTGGGCCAGCCTCGCCCAGCAGTCTGGGCCCTGCAGGGTGGGCTGGGTTCCTGGCCCCGGAGCCAGGCCGTAGGGGGCCCATGCCAGCTCCCCAGCTCGCCCCGTTCTCTCTCGGGCACTCGGAGGGTGGCTGTGTCCTAGTTTCGCTCCAGAGCAAGCGGGGCGGGACATGGCCTGCAGGCCTCGTCATCACGCCATCTCTCCCACCCCCACCTCAGTCATCCCGGGCATCGGGGCCAGGGCCTGCGCTGGGGACTGGGGCTTGCCTGGGCCTGCGTCTCCCCCAGCTAATGGGGAGACCGGACGCTGCCCCACTCTGCCCTCCTGGCTCCGGCTCCCCAGGGGATGGGGCAGGAATGGCGCTCCCCTGGCCCAGCGGCGGGGGTCTCCCTGGCCTAGCGGGGTCGGGCCCAGGCCGAGCTGGCTCCAGAGGCAGGAGGGAGGATTAGGCCCTGGGACGAGCGGCAGAGTGTTCCTGGCCGTGTTGCTAAGGAAACGAACCCAGCATGGGAGTGCCTGGGCCACGTCCTCTCCTTGACCCCATGGCACAGCGGCTGCAGGCGCCCACGCTGGACAGCTGGGGCAGCCCCTGGGCACCTCCGCCAAGCTGGGCCCGTCTGGCCACTGGGGAACCTCACCCCGCGGCCGTGGTTCACAAGGGGGAGATGGCTGGGCCTGGTGGGGGGGAGCTCCTTGGGACAGGAGATGGCCTAGGGTAGGGGCTGCTGAAACCCCCTGGCGGGGGGGCAAACACAGCAAACCGGGCCCAGCCCCCTGCCCGTCTCACCCAGGGCGGCTCGGCGCCCCCTACCCTGAGCGGGGGCAGCTTCAGTGTCGCAGGTGCCCTGCCCTGAACCCATCCAATGCCCCAAGAACTGGCTGAGCGGCCCTGCTCCCTGGTCATGGAGATGAGGGGTTTGGGATGAGGGCCGGTACCACCCTGGTAGGGGATGGGGAGGGAGCTGGAGTGTCCCCTCCAATGGTCAGCACCCGTCCCCCCATGCCCACGGTTATGCAGCAGCTCCTCTTCCCGACCACCCAGCTCAGGTGGAGGACAGACTTCGCCACCTCCACTCTCCCCAATTAGCCCCGGGATCGGGGCCGGTAGGAGCCCAAAGGCCTGGGGGTGACGGAGCAGACGGGCCCAGGGGCACATCCATCCATCGCTACACTGAGTGAGGTTCCCTGAGGCCGTCTGCTCACCCCAGTCCCATCGGTGCCGACCCCAGACCTCCAAGGGGATCTGACTTTCGATGCTGCAGTCCCGGTGACTGGTGGGGGCATTTGGCGGATTGGCGATGGTAACCTGGCAATCTACGCCTGCGTAATGAGCGGTGCCACTCCGTCAAGTGGGCACGAGTAGACCACCATGTCGGGGATCGATGCCACGCCCGTGGTGACCCATAATAACGCTCCGGCAACCGGGCTCAACGACTACCACGGCTTGGGCGCTCCCTGCACAGAGGCTGCAGGGAGGGGTGCCGCCCTTCCACAGGTCTGTGCCCACACACCGCCGATGGCTGCCTCGAGCCCGAGAACCCTTGTCTGGAGTCTGGGGACCAACCCAGGAACTGTGGCCTGTCTGGGAGCTGATGTGAGGGGCAGCACTGCAATCGTGGGACCGTTTGAAGGGTCCTGAGGCAGGTTAACCCCTTAAGCAGGGCACCTCTGTGGCTGGTGTGGCTGGTACCAATAGAGACAGGATGGCCTTTGCGACCTGAGAGGCTGCCGGTGTGGACGGCACCATAGGTGCCGGGCACTTCCCGGGGTGATGGGCGGGTCATGGAGTGGGCTAACCCCCTCAACAGGAGCCGGGGCCCAACCTCTGGCCCTTCGCAGGTCTTTGCTCTCCTCCAGCCCCTCTCCTGCCCTTTGTGGGACGTAGGAGAATGTCCCCTCCCGGCCTTTCTTTGCCTCCCAGCCAGTCCTGGGGGCGGTGGAGGGATGCCGGTGCCGGCGGCGTGCTCCGCACCACTGCTGGGGGCAGAGTCTGATCTGGTTGGCCCCAGGGCCTGTGCGAGGGCCAATTCCATAAGGAGCGCATGGAGACCAGCGTCCTGCTCCTTTCTGAGCTGTGGTTTGAAACTTTTACAGCTGCGATTTGTCGCTAACATGGGTTTCCCCCGAGCACTTCAAACAGCTCCGGTGAGGGTCACTGACTGGTGGGGGCTTCTTAACAGTCACAGGGGTTGAAGCGCAGGATCGGGGCCCCGTGCCAAGGCTACGTCCCGTCTGGGACTGCAAACCGACACGAAACTGCACTAAGGGACCTAGAAAACTAGTAACTGAGCATCAAGAGGAGAAGGGAACATTCCAGCATCGACACTGGGGATAACAAGGAACCGAGGTGAGGGAAACCAGCCGTGCCCCTTACACCGGCAAATACACGCATCTCTCCCAAGGGCACCTGAGCCGGTCCCCGAGGGACACCGTGAGGGGAAAACGCGCGGCCCCGGTGCCCGCGGCAAGCGACACCTAACATGGGATGGACGTGAGCAAGCCCTCGGAGAAGTGGATGTTCTGGGTCGCTGGCACTGTTAACCTTCACCCAGGCGGTTCTGCGGAGGGGCTGGGGCCCATGGCAGCCGGGTGCATGAGCCAGCGGCCGCATGGGCTGCTAGCAGGTCCAGGCCCCTTGGCGGAGCAGCCTGCTTGCTGTGCTGGCTCCGGGGCAGGAGCGTTTCCCGGCACGCACCGCAATCGCCGTTCTCGGCACAGGGGAGGGGAAGGCTCCTGATCTGCTGGGAACCAGATAGGACAGGCCCAGGGCTGGTGGATGTGGTGCCCAGTCCCCATCAGACTGTACCCAGGTGCCCACTTCTGCTCAGGGCCGGTCTGCACTAGTCCCCGTCCGGCTGTGTTAGAGCCACTGTGGCAGGCAGCTGGGTGGATTCGACTCCCTGTGCCCCACCCCACGTGCCTGGCACATCCCCGGGCCCATCCAACCTGCCACCCCTCTGCCATCCCCGGCTTGCAGCAGGGCGGGGCTTGTGCTACTGCAGACCGTTCTCCCAGTGCAACCCCGCATGGTGCTGGCTCCTTTCCCCACCATCAAGCCTTCCTGCATGGGCAGGCCCGGCAGGCCCTTACCTGCGGCTATGGCCCTGCCTGCACCAGCATCTGCCACGTGTCCGAAGGTCAGGCTGCCAGCTGGTCTGCGGCGGGTGCCAGGCCCGATTGATGGGAGAGGGTCTGGCCCAGCTGAACTCCACGCTGTGTAGCGCCTTGGTCTGTGCCCGCACACCCTGGCACCTGGCCGAGACAGGCTGCGCTCCCATGGCCAAGCAGCGCAGACCCCCAGTCCCAAACCCCGCTCTGTTGTCTGCCCGGGGTGGGAAGGCTGAGCCGTCCCCTCTGCCCGGAGACAGGGTGCCCTTCCGGCCCAAGGTACCCGAGCCTACAGATGGTGGAGGGCACCGCAGCAGGGCCTGGGCTGTGGGGCTTGCCAGGAGCAAGGATCGTCTGCAATCGCTGGTGTTACAGAGACACAAACCTCACAAAGCTGCTGCCCGCAACCATGAAGCCGGCAAGGAGAGGCAAGTGAAGTAGCCCTGGGCATGTGCCCATTGGCACTCCCTGTGGGTTGGCTGGGGCATTGCAGCTCAGAGGGGGAAATTGCCGGTCTCGGGGGTTCACCTGCCCCTCCGTTCTGCAGCTGCAAGCCATGCCGGAGGGGCGCAGTGAAGGTGAAGGGCCAGCTCAGCACAACACCCTGCAGCCCACGAAACCGGCACAGCAGCTGGACCCACGGCTCTGGGGCTGGCGCAGACACAGATCCTCGGCCCTGGGATTTGGGGTCTCACGGGGCTGTTTGTCATACCTGGCCCTGCCTCTGCTCCAGCCCCCGGCACAAGGAGGCTGCAGCACAGCAGCACGCAGGGCTGTGATCCCCGAATAGCATGGCCAGGCAGGAGCAGGCCTGAGCTGCTCGGCTAGCTGCAGCCCCGCTGGCCCAGCTGCAGCCCCGTTGGCCCAGCATCCCGGCTGTGGCCCGAGGGAGTTTCCCCAACAGCCTGGGCCTGAGGTTCCCGTCCCCCCCAGCACTGTGCCTGCCCCGGGCTGTGGCCAAGGGGGAGGCCTGGCCAAGCCGCACCCAAGGCACAAGCTGGCGCCGCTATGTCCCTCCTGGAGCCAGACACCGGTAGCTCGGCGAGTCTCCAGTGAACATTGAGACCACACTGCAGGCGGCCCAGCCCTTCCCCAGGCTGCAGTCCCTCCAGCCCCAAGTGCCCTGGAGCTGGCGAAATCCCAGCTGACGCCGTGCTCAGGGAAACGGGGTCGAGCCGGTGTAGAGGAGCAGGGCCTGGCTGCACCCCTCACTTACTGCTTTGGGGGGCTAAGCACAGAGGTGGCGCTCTGGGGCATGTAGCGGGGATGGATGGGAGCAGCAAGGCACCAGGAAATGCAATTCTGGGGGCTCCCTGGCTGGGTGGAGAGAGGAAAAAGCTGCTTCCTAATCGTGCGTGCGGGGCCAGGCCCTCATTGGAGTTCATGTCGAACAGGGCTGAAGGCAGCGATCCTGCACCAGCCGAGGCTGGGACGTCTGGCAGCGCTGGGGGCAGGGGATGTGCTGCCCCGGGCAGGCCGCAGCAGGGCACACACCGGGCACAGAGCAGGGGCTGCCAGGGAAACCTGCCTCCGGACCTGAACGGTGTTCGGAAAGAACAGCCCAGGACAGCGACAAACCAAACGTCGTTTTTATTGGTACCGGGCAGGACCCCAAAACGGCACAAACAAGGCCAAAAAAAAGAGGTGGGATTAGAGTGCGCCAGGGATAAGGTGACGGGGGGGGCACATTATGGGTGCCCAGGGGTGGGGAAGTGCAGGGTGCACATTACAGTACCCGGGGGTGATGCAGGAGGCACATTACAGGTGCCCACGGGGTGATGCGGGGGGCACATTATGGGTGACAAGGGGTGGTGCAGGGCGGGGGGCACATTACAGTACCCAGGGGGTGATGCGGGGGGCACATTATGGGTGACAAGGGGTGGGGCAGGGGGCACATTACAGTACCTAGGGGGTGATGCGGGGGGCACATTATGGGTGCCCAGGGGGTGGGGCAGGGGGCACATTACAGTACCCAGGGGGTGATGTGGGGGGCAAGCATCCCCATTTCATGCTAAGCCACGGCAATGGGGAGGTGACAATGGTCCCTCCAGTCCCAAGAGACAGACCCCCGCTCCCCTCACCCCCTTCCCCTCTGTTCAGTACCCAGGCTCCCTGGATAGGCTGGTCCCAAGGCTCCATCTTACCCAGTGGCCTGCAGAGCCACACCCAGGGCGTCAGGGTGGCAGAGGGGGACAGCATCCCCCCTCTCGCTATGAGTGTCCAGGCCTCCTGCCCCATGCCCTGCCCCCTACAGGCCAAGGGAACACGCAGCTGCCTGGCCCCATGCGGCTCGGCCGGGCACTGCAGCAGAGCCAGGGTGGGACATGTGCCAAGGCTGCCTGGAGTCTAAGCCAGGTGTCCCGCCAGGGAACGTGGGGGGCTTTCCAAAGACACCGCCCCAGACGGAGAACTAGTCTGGGCCATCTGACGGGGGAGGAAATGGGGTCCCGGAGGAACAGGGCTGCCCCCTACAGGACATTTTTCCAGGGCAAGGGGGCTCCCCCGGGGCTCAGATCTGCCCCAGGCCCTGGCAGCAGGAGCCCCTGGCTCAGTACAGGGGAGGAGTCAGACTGGGGGTGCACAGAGGAGGGGCCAGCCGGCCCTGGGGCCCTGCTGTCACGGGTCTAAGCTCCCCCAGTGTGTCCGGCTGCCGAAGGCAGGAAGTGACCCGAGAGAGCAGCTCGAGGGGGCAGGAGATGGAACCTAGGCTGAGCCCCCGTCTCCAGAGGGGGCAACTCGCCTGCCCCCCAGTCTGCACCCGTCTGGATGGGGCGCTGTCACCCAGTGTGGTGCAGAGGTGCCCCCTGGTGGTCACCGCAGGTTGGGCAGGGAAATTTACCGTCTCTCCTCCCAGCCCGGAGCTGGGGCCTGAAACCAGCCTGCAGCTGCTGGTGCTGGGGGCCCCTTTGGGCTGGCAGGGACCTGCTGCTGCTGCGTTCCCCAGCCCTGCCCCCGCAGGGCACCCCTTGATGGCACCCGCTCTCCCACGCTCTGTGCGGAGAAGGGTGGGAGCAAAGAACAGCCACCCACCCCCATACTCCCGCACTGCCCTGCCCCCGTCCTGGCTGACACCCAGCAATTCACCCGGCCCCACAGTGGGATCGTGGGCAGCCATCACCCCTCCCTCCCTGTGCCGAGTGCTGGACAACCTCATTGTACCGCCTGTTCCCCCCACCCCCCGGTGAGAACGGGTGACGGTGCCCCCTTCCGCCCGCCCCGCCTGCTCGGAAGAAGCCGGGGAAGGATTTTCCTTTTAAAAATCATTATTATTCTTCTGGTTTCCCCTAACATCAAAGGAGGCAGCTGCTCTAGTGAGAACACATTGAGAGAACAGGCTCATACACGGTCTACAGCGCGGAAATGTACAAGCACGAGGTACACACACCCGAGGGGGGAGTGGGGACAACAGCACACAAGATTTACATGGAGGGAGGGGTCGGGGGGCTTCCCCCACCCCTGGAGGGATTAGAGAGGAAGTCTGCAAAGTCTCTCCTTGGTTTGAAGCTCTCCGAACTGTATATAAAACAAGACTCCCAAGAGATCTAGAAGCCTGTACAAAAATCAGGGCAGGTTTTTTTGGGGGGGAAAAGAGGGGTCAGGGTGAAGGAGTGGGGGAAGGGGAAGTCCCATTTTTTTTTAAACTTACCATTTTAATATTATTATTTAAAAAAACCCAGCTGGGGGGCCCGGGGCTGTGGCGGGGCCTTGGCCAACGCGCACAGAGCGAGAGGAACAGCAAGGAAGCCAGGCGTGGACTTGGGGCACTTTCCCACTTTGGCCTCTGAGCCTCCGGCCCCTCCTCCCATCCCAGCCCGATTTCAGGGGGATTCGTCTCCATGGCGGGTTTCTATATACACAGCGCTCCACCTCGACCCGCCGCGCCCCGGCCCCCAAGCCGGGCGAGCAGGGGAACGCGGCACCGCCTGGCTGCCACTTCCCCGGCGGACAGGGACGAGCCTCCCGAACGGCTACCTGCAGCTAAGCCCCATCAACCCACCCTGCTCAGGGGATGCCCGCAGGCCGAAGGCGCCAGTTTGGAGGGGGACGGGAGAAGCAGCCGCTGCGTGGGTTGTGGGGCTGGAGCAACGCACTCGCTTCGCTCCCCATCGTGGCAGGGCCCGGCAGGCGCCCTGCCTCAGTGTACCGCAGCTTGGGAAGCCCCAGCCCTTGGTCCTCGGGCGCTCGTCGGCTGCCGGTTTTCCAATCAAAGGGGGGGTGGCAGGTGGTAATGGGTAGGAGCCATGGGCGCAGGCCCCCCTCTCCCCGGGGCTGGGCTCTCCCATTTGGCCAGGGCACGCCTGGGAATGTGGGAGAGGGAATTCGGGCTCTCTGGGGGGATGGGATACAATGCACCAGCCCCGCGTGGGGGAGAGGGGGGTCCCGTGGGAAGGCAGGCGTGCAGAGAGGTGGGGTGGGGGGCTCCACGCCCTGGTACCTCCCCAGTCCCTTTCCTTTGCAAACGTCCGGGTGGATGGCCCAGCCGGCGGCGAGGGCCGTTACTGGGAGGCCTGCGACGTGGGGTTCTCGGACTTGCTCTCCTGGCTGGAGGGCGGCTTGCTATTCCAGGGGCTGTTGGCGCCCAGGGCGGGCGAGTTGTTGAAGCTGTCCTCATCGTCAATGCCATTGGCGGCGTCGAACTGCGTGTTCTCCAGCCGGGTGATGAGCCGCTCGTCCTCGTCCCCGAACTCGCCCCCCATCAGCGTGGGCTCGCCCACCACCATCACATCCTGAAAGGGGAGACGGTCCCGAAACATAATCGAGGTGGGGGCAGCCCCGGCCATCGGCCCCTCCTCAACGGGACGGGGCTTCGGCCCCAAGTGCCGCCTCCCTCCCAGCCACCGCTGCCCGGGACCCCCCAGCTGGGCACTGCCAACCTATTTCCAGTGGGGTCCCGGCCCGTTACCTGCTGGGCCGTGCGCGACACCCCTGCTCCCGGGGGGCCTCTGCTCCGCGGCGGACCCCAGAGGTGGGGCTGGGATGGAATAGCTGAGCTCTGGCAGGATCTCCCCAGGCCCAGCCTGGGATCCCTGCGGCCCCGGAAGGGTACGGGAGGGCGGGCGCTCTCCTGGGCAGCGGCCTGCCGGCTCTACCCCAGTTCGTCCCCCAAGTTCAGGCCTGATGCAAGGCCGGGACAGGGGGACGGGGAGGGTGGAGGCGGATGCGGGGCTCTGGTGAGCCCGGCCTGGCGAGGGCTGGGCGGGACGGGGAAGAGAAATGGAAACGGGATGCTTACAGGTACCTGACTGGACAGGGCGAAGGTGCTGGCCGGACTCTTCTTCTTGCTGTTGCTGTTGTTTGCGTTGCCGCCGCTGGAGCTCATGGTGCTGCCCCCCGACATCTTCCTTTTCCGGCGCTTGCTGGGCTGCTGCCGTGCCGGCTCGGCTGAGGGGGAGGAGGCTGTTAACTGGGCTGGGCTGGAGCAGGACGGGGGTCCTGGCCTTCCTCTTCACTGGCTCCCCAGCCTCACCCCAAGGAACCCTGCCCAGCCCCCGCTCCCCTTCTCTCCATGGCACTTGCTCCGGTTCTCAGCCCCACTGCCCAGGCGGGGAGGCCGAGGGGAAGGGACGCGCCCATGGTCACGGCTGGGAAGGGAACCCAGGAGTCCTGAGGCCCAGTCCCTTGTGGCCCACGCCGTTCCCTGCTAAGCACACACAGGCGAGAGCCCCCTCCTGGGTGGCCACTGACAGAACCGCCCCCCCCCCCTCCATACCGCCCCCACCCGCAGGTGCGCCAGGCCCCGGGGTCTCACCTGGCGGTGCCACCATACGCTGCCACTTCTGGAACAGGCAGGTCTTGAGGCAGTCGCGGGGGCTGAGGCTGTAGGTCTTGTGCCGCGACATCAGCTCCTGCATCGGCTCGAGGATCACGCAGAGCTGGCCGGGGGGGGGGGGGGGGGTTTTAGCCCCCCCCCCCCCCGTTAAACCCCCCCCTTCCCCCCCAGGGACCCCCCGCCAGGCCCCCGGCCACGCCCCCCCCCCCCCCGGGGGGTCCCCATGGCACCCAGCCTCTCCCAGGCCCCCCCATCCCCTCCGCCAGACCCCTGCCACAGGGCCGAGCTGCCTGCCCAGGTCCCTTGGGGCCAGGGGCCAGGGCAGGAGCCATGTCACGGGGGCGGGCTGGGCTCTGGATCGTCCCCCAGGTAGGGAGGATTATAACAGGCCACCAAACACTGAGGGGTCCCGGTGGGCATGTCCTACAATGTGCACAGCTCATAAATATGCAAATATGGCAATGCATAAATACTCTCCCCCCCTTAAGCCCCCCCCCGCCCCGGGTCTCTGCCCAGTGCTGATCTCTGGGGCTGTGCTCTCCAGGCAGGAGTCCTAGATCTGCCCCCCAGGGCGATACCCACAGGCAGGAAGAGGCTGGGGGCCCTGACGACAGATCGCAGATCCCCCCCCGGCCCTCCCCCGCTCTGCACACACATACCCGGAGGTAGTTGAGGGTGGAGTTGGAGAGCCCACAGCGGGTGATGTTCTTGGATAACTGGTCCAGCATCTGAGGGTCCTGTGCCTACAAGTGCAGGGGGACGGGGACAGCTCAGCCGCGCTCGGGACGGGAACGGCACCCAGACAGCTGCAGCCCCCCGCCCCGCCGGACTTCTGGTCTGCTCACTCTCTGCGCTCAGGGGGGCCCAGGCTGACCCCGCCAGTCTGCAGCCCCCGGCAGCTGAGCGAGCAGCATCCCGGCGCACACGGCTATGGTCCCGGGGGTGCAGGCGTGCACGTGAACCAGGAGCGAGCCGGACCCCCTGTCCCGCAGGACTCTCCCCCGGGCCCTGCTGGGGCTCGGCCACCCGGCGTGGGGCCAGGCACTCACGTGCATGGCGAGGATGCTGCGGGGAATGAGCTCGCGGTGCTGCCGGATGCTGAAGTGCCAGGTCTTTATCCGCATCATGTCGTCGAACATGAACTCCAGGTAGAGCCGCCCCTCCACGCACACCTGGGGAGGAGGCACGTGAAACCCAAACGCCTGGAGACCCAGCCGCGCTCCCGAGACCCCTGCCGGCTTGGCTGTGCCGCTCCTCTCCCTGCGGGACAAACCGCGCCCGGGTTCCCGCCTGGCAGCACCACCTGCCCCGCCCACGGGGCCAGGAGACAGGCTCCCCGCCCTGCCAGCGCCTGGCACTAGTACCCGCCTCCCCTTCGCCCAAACACGCTCCAACCTGCCGGCACCTCGGGCTGCAGGGGCAGGCACGGCCACACAGGGGGTGCCCAGGCTGGCCTGGCCACGTGCTGTCTGGTACGATGGCGGCTCCCAGGAACCCGAGATACCCTCTTGCACTGGTGTGTACTCGGCGGCTAATCTCCCAAGGGCCGGCGCTGCCGCGGTGCCCAGAGCCAGGCCCAGGGACGGGCTCTCCAGGCCGGCACCGTCCCGGAGGAGCTAGGCCCGGCGCCCGCCCCTACCTGTGTGAACATGGGCTTGCCGTGCTGGGTCACCATGGTGCACTGGTCGCAGTCCAGCGAGACGAAGTTGTTGTGGAAGGACTCCTTGGGGTGCTTGAGGACGTAGTACAGCTCCGTGGCACCCCCCTCAAAGAT
The DNA here is from genome assembly GCA_007922305.1 of Dermatemys mawii. Lineage (NCBI taxonomy): Eukaryota > Metazoa > Chordata > Testudines > Dermatemydidae > Dermatemys > Dermatemys mawii. Next base: position 10,881,994 of record ML677382.1, read on the forward strand.
GCTGCGGAAGTAACGGGGAATCAGAGTCCGGCCGATGGCTGCAGCGGGGAGGGGAGAGAGGGAGGAAGAGAGTCAGCGCCTGCGGGGCTGCGGTTCAGGCCAGGGGTCCCTGGCTACCGCCCTGCCACCCCCTGTCCTCCAGCGCGACGGGCTGGGAGCCAGGCCCTGAGAACCCAGCTCACACGGCAGCAGTGGGACAGAGGGAGCTGCCCTGGGAGGGGCGGGGCCAGGCGCCTGCTCGGTTCCCCGCCACTGGCTCCGCTTCACCTGTTTCCCGGGTCCTGAGGCTGTACAGGCGGAGTCCTCGCCCCGGCCACGGGACCGCGAAGGTGCCTATCACCGTGGTATCAGAGTCAGACACAGAGTAACCGTGGAGCCAAGCCCAGAAGCAGCCCCAGAGGCGGGCGGCAGCTGGGGGACCCCAGCCTGGGCACCCAGAGCCCGGATGGCATTTGGCACCACACAGAGTGGCTGTAAGCCCTTCGCCGGCTCGCCAGGGCGGGAGCCCCGCAGGGCCCAGAGCCGGGCCCACGCCCACTCACTGTATCTCTTTGGTCCATCCTCCAGGCAGAAGGTGATGGTCAGCATGGCGTCGTCCTCGAAGAACTCCGTGGTGAAGGCGTCCCACCAGAGATTGTCACATTCCTGGGGGCGGGAGATGGGCGTGGAGTCACGGGGAGGGGAGAAAACCCACCCGCCTGGAGGCCTGGCACCCTCCATCCCAGCAGGGCCCAGGCAGCCTCTGCCCCACAGCTGCTGCAGACGAGAGCAGGAGTGGGGTCTCCTGCGTGGGGCTGAGACAGGAGCTCTCATGCCCTCGGGTCCCTGGGGACCCACAAGGTCTGAGAGGCCCAGCCAGCGTAGACACAGGCTGTGTGGCCACTGGGCCTGGCATGCAACGCTCCACCCTGTGCCAGCCCCCCAGCATCAGGGAGCAGGGCCAGTGCAAAGGGGCCGGGAGAGGCAGCGTCTCATCCCCCGCCCCCGGTGTCCCACACTCCCCCTCCCCCGCCCTGCCCGCACACCTCTGTCCAGTTCTGCAGCCGCTTGTTCAGCTCGAATATCCTGTAGTCGGTCTGGTTCCCGTACGGCGTGTGCCTCCTGCCAAGCAATCACGGCACGGCCTCTCAGCGGGGCACGGGCACCCCCAGCCTGCCCCCGCACTGCCTGTCCCAACTCCAGCCTGCACCCACGCACCCCATCCCCACCTGCCCCCGTGCTCCCTGCCCCGGCCTGACCCCCATCCCGCCCCCGCACTGCCCACACTGGGCCCATCCCGCCCCCACGCTTCCTGCCCCAGCCCACCTCCACGTTCCCCATCCCAGCCCCAGCCTGCCCCCCGCGCTCCCCGCCCATACTGAGTGCTCCTGTGTGGGGAGGGCAGGACCAGGTCTCGGGGCACAGCCTGGCCCAGGGTGGCGTGAGCAGTGGACCCTGGAGCCCAGTCCCTATGCTGCTCACCCCCTGGCCAGAGGACTGGTGCCCCACGGCTTGTTTAGCTCAGGGGGAAGCGTAGGGCTCCAAAGTCGCCTCTCCTCTCAGCACCAGGTTGGGCAGCACCGCCAGGACTCCTGCTGCCCCTCTCCCCCCCTACACACACGAGCAGTGACCCCCGGCACGAGCTCTTACCCTATCCCGGGCTCCAGGTACGTCGGCGGGTACATGGGGGTAGGTCTGCGGAGAGAGAGAGAGACGCTGACAGGCGGTGAGGGCAGGTCCCCACTGTCACCACGTCCCCCTACCCCCCCGAGTGACAGGCTGTCTGGGGCGCTCTGCCCCCGGCCAGGCTGGCAGGTCCCTCTGCACCCGGGACACCGGCAGAACTGGGGCAGATTCTCCCCCCGCACGGCCTGGAAGCCCCGGCCGGAGGCTCTTTCTGCTCCAATGGCCAAGGGGCCCCCAGGAGGTTCCCTCCAGTGACCAGGAGCCAAGGGAGCCATCTGGTCAGGAAAACCCGGGGGTGGGGGGGACAAGTGGACCCCAAGGATGAACCCCAAACACAGACCTGCCCTGACCCACTGGTGCTCTACACAAGGAGCCAGTGGGAGGGGACTGGGGCAGGTACCCGATGGGGCTGGTGGATGGGGGCTGTCCTGTTGCATTGTGAGGAATCACCCACCGCGGCGGCGCCCATAGGCCGATCCTGCTCAGCTCCCCTCACAGCCCTGGGGAGTTGAGGACACCCCAAGGATCACTGGGTCTCCCATGCCACTCTTCCACCTCCCTCGGGGCTATTCTCCCCCCTGCCTGCCGCCCGGCACCACACACCCAGCCCCGGCCATGCCACGTCCGCCCCGCTGCTCCGGGCAGCTGGCAGGGGGACCGGCCCGGGCAGGGGAGACCCAGAACCCGGCAGGTCACCAGCCCCCGGCGCCCCACACAACCCCCATCACTCACCCCACATCTCGATCCAGCATGGTGCCCGGGTGGAAAGGGGGGAAGGCGTTGCCGTTTGGGGGCTCCTTTGGCGAGTACAGCTTGAATGACTTAGAGGAACAGCCTGGCGGGAGAGAGAGGAAGGGGGGAGCAGATCAGTGGGGTCCGTGGCCCCCAGCGCTCGGTATGTGATGGAGTGAGCAGCAGGTATCACAGCTGGGCCCCGGAGGATTGGGCCCATCAGGCTAGGAAACACCACCCCCTCCCCAGCTTGGCACTCTGAGCCCTGCAGGCCGTGCGGCCATGGGGGGCCGAGGGACCCGAAGGAGCTCGCTCTGCGCCAGGGGCCAAGGACACTGCCCTGCAAGACAGGGGTCTCCTCAGCTGGCCTTGGGTCCCGTGAGCTCAGCTGTGTTTGGGGAACCTCAGCCGGCTCCATGGGCAGCTTCCCCACCTCTGCAAACTGCCCCAGAGCTGGGCATCATCTCCGCAGTGCCCAGTGGAGGGGCGCAGAGCAACGGCACCCCAGCGGCATAATGACGGCACCAGCACGGAGGGGAGCACAGGGCTGGGCTAGCAGAGGCTGCAGGTCAGGACCAAGGGGCGCCGGCGGAGCTGGGGGAGAGGGGGAAAGCGGGGGGATAGTGGTGGACTGTGGATCAGGACC
>ML677382.1:10885436-10920261 GCA_007922305.1 Dermatemys mawii
CTGGGGGAGAGGGGAAAAGGGGGGGGATAGTGGGGGACTGTGGGTCAGGACTGAGGGGTGCCGGTGGAACTGGGGGAAGGGGGAGTAGCAGGGGCTGCAGTTGGGATTTTAGTTCCTTTTCCAGTCCCCTCGAGGGCCCCGTGTCACAACCCCCCCAGGGGCCAGGCCCTGCTCCCCCCGACCTGCCCCGGGGTCACTAGAGCCCAGCTCAGGCTCTGGATGATCCACCCCCATCCAGTGGGTGCAGAGAGGCTGGGCGGGGGTGTACACGGGCCAGGACCCCACCCCGTCCCCTGGCTGCTCCCACAGGAATGTCAGCAATGCAGGGCAGCGTGGGGCACGCCTGCCCCTTGGGTCCCAGTCTGGCAGCAGGCGGGAGGGTCGGGGTGGCTGATCCTCCCTGTCTGCCCTGGAGCCGGCCTGTCTGGGGCCTGCCTGGACCCACTGACAGCCCCCAGACACCCCCCTCCATTGGAAACACCTGGCGCCGGGCAGCCTCAGCCCCAGACGGGCTCAGTGGGTCGCCGCTATCTCCGAGGGGTCTTTGCCTCTGCATGGCAGGGAGGGCAAGGGGGTGCTGGGCCCGGCCTGGGCCACGCTGGCTCCTCTGGCGGGCAGGGCCAGGGCAGGTCTGGGTCGGACAAGGGGACTGGGGGGTCCAGGCAGGGCTTGTTGGTCTGGTTCAGCAGCTCGCAGGTTCCAGACACTGGGTCGGCAACCACTTAACTACCCCCTGCCCCTTGCTCTTCGCTCGGTTTTCCTTGATACCCGATACCTGGGTGAGGGGCTGCCAGAGCTTTGCCCACATGGACTGGCCCCGCCAACACTCCCAGACAGCGCTCGGGGCCAATTCAGCTCACGTTCACCGAGATTCCATGGGCAAGAGAGGGATGGGCCGGGACCCCTGGCCGTTCCCACACTGATACCAGCACCCCCTGCTACCTGGACGGGTCGGCAACCCCACACGCCCGCTTCACCAACAACCCGGCCTGGGGTCTGCTCTGCCAGGCGTCAGATTGGCACCGAGCTCAGAGCCCCGTATCTGCCTCCCCCCAGCATACACCCAGCCCTGCGCCCCGGCCCTGCCCCCCCGCCAGCCGGAGCTGGGTTCACACGCACCCCAGGCTGACGCCGCTCAGAGGAGCCGCTCTGGGCAGGCACCATCCCCGAGGGAGACCCCGTCTCTGAGAGCAGGGCCCTCGGCAGCAGGTGACCGATCAGGACTCAGCCCCCAGCGGCTTCTCTTGGCCTCAGTCCAGCTGCGGTGAGGCAGGCGGGCATCGAAGGGGCACTGGGCTGGGAGAAGTAGGCAGGGCCCCGTTCGCCAGTACCAGCTTCCCCCAGCCACCCCCACCAGAGCGGACAGGAAAAGGGCCCAGCGTGCCCTGCAGGAGGGGACGCTCTCTCCTAGGATTCCCCCCGGGATGCGTAGGGCCCAGCTGGCAGGGCCGTGTGTCCCACACACCCAGGTTATTCATCCCGCCAGGGCCAAGCCCCAGTGGGATCCAGACCCGGCCAGCGTGGGGAGTCTGGGATTCCAGTCCTGCCTGGATCGCGGGGTCAACGCCAGTGCCCTCTGCCCGGTGCCATTCTCACAGCCCTCGGCCCAGCACCGGCTCAGCACGCCGGCTCCCCCCCAGAGCAGCTGGAGCCAAGGAGGTGCGTGATGAGGGGAGGGAATTCTCCCTGGCCCCATCACTCCTATCCTTGGCTCCCTCCTGTTTGCTGCAAGCTGGTGACTCAGCCCCCGCCCCGCCAGCCCCTCCCCTGGGCACAGGGCCAAGGGCACAGACGGGAGCTGGGAGCAGCCAGGCAGACCTGGATGGGTTCTGCCCACGGACAGGCGACCTCCATCCGCTCAGGATCACCCTGCCCCCTGGAACTGCCAGGGCCACGACCTCCATCAGGGCTGCCCCCAAGATCCCTCCTCGCTGCTCAAATGACAACCAGCCGGGCTGTGAGTGCAGCAGGGAGCCACAGGAGGTGTTGGGGCCGCTGGGGCGACCAGACCCCCTCAGGCCCCCCTAGTGTGACAAGCCCTGCAGTTGTCTCAGACCACAAACGCGGAAGGAGAACGGCACCAGAGGACAACACAGATGGAGCTGCTCCAAACAGAGCCCTGTCCTGCGCTGAGGTTGGGGCCTGTCAGCGAAGGAGAAGGGAGCCCCAAATTCACGGACCAAAGCAGGAGCGTTGGGAATCTGAACGGTGCATTTGCCACGGTGCCAAGCAGCCAAGGTCTCTGGCCCCAAAGATGTCCAGCGGCTGCTCAGTGCTGGACCTCACCACCATTAACACCTCCGAGGCAAGACTGGCCACGTCGTACTCCCCAGTCAACGACCCAGGTTCGAATCACACCCAGCTGCAGCCGCAAGCCTCCATCGCACCCCGTTAACCAATCACCCCGTTAACTCTGGTGCTTGCTGGGGGCTAAGCAATGCACAGAGCCACACGCCAGCGCCCTGTCTCCAGTCTACTCCACTCCTGCATCTTCACTGCCTCCTAACCCCTGGCTCTGGGTGTGTACAAGAGAGATCCTCGGCGCCTTAACCGCTCTGTCCTCCTTACTGCCTGCTCACCTCCTTCAGAAAGCCCCCGTCCGCTAAAGCCCCTTGGCTCCGGGACCCCAGTGACTGGTCCCTCCCCGTTTCACTACTCGGCCCGCGATGGATCGCGACATCTCACGGTAATTCCTCTCCTCACAACAACGGCAAAGTTCCCAGCTGCTGCCACTGGCGTCTGCAGGAAGGATTGTGTCCGGATCAGGGCTCTGCCATGCTGGATGCTGGACACACACGAGGGAGACCCGGCCCCAGGAGAAGCACTCAGCCCTGGGAAGAGCCCCCGGCGTAGAAGTCAGGGGTTTATAAGGCCAGCCCACTTGTGAACCCCTCCGGAAGAGAGAGGGACAGGAAATTCCCGCTGGGCTCTGGACATCTCCCAGCCAGGTCAGGACATCCCACGTCCCAGCGGCTTCCCCCTGGGCAAGGATCCCACAGCCGGACGCCCAGCTGAAGGCGGGACGGATCCATTTTTAAATCTTGCCCCTGTTGTATCCCACCTGGCCCTGCCTTTCCCTGGCCAGCTCTTTGGGCCTGTTAGCGGGAACGTTCTGTGGCTACAGCGCGAGCGCCTCATAGTACAGCTAGACGGGACGGGCTGTGTCAGAGTCCGACCCAGGGACCGAGGGGACTCTAGAGAGAGAGAGAGTCACAGCTCTGAAGGGTGAGCCGGAGCTGCGTGTGGGAACGGGAACGTGGGCCGCCCAGAGGCCAGCAAGATCCCACGGCGCCTGTGGGCACACGTGGCAGTAGGAGGCTGTGGTGGGCACTGGCTGTCTGTGCCAGGGTCCGTTCCCAGGGCCTGGGGGCAGAGGTCCAGCTGGAGGCAGCTGTGGGAGGTGGGGTGGAGAATGGATGAATCCCAGTGGGGTGCGCCTGCAGGACTCCTTGCTACGGTGCTTCCCGGCCCATCCCCTTACAGAGGGCATGACCCTTCCCTCCTCCCATAAACCAGATGGGCCAGCGAGCCCTTCCCAGGAAGGGACTGGCCCCAGGCCATCCAGATGGCAGACGCTGGGTCTCCCAACTGCAAGTGCCCTGCCGTAACCAGGCTTCGTCTCCCGCGCCCATCTCCAGGTGTGTGTGTCGGGGGGGGGGGGGGGGCAGGGGCGGCATTGCAGCCTCCCACGCATACCCATCCCGTTCTGTTCTGGCTGGTCCCGTGCAGCCGGGCCGGCTTGGGCTGCATGGACATTGGCCAGCTCCGTAGGGGTGGGTGTGAATTCCAGAGAGTCAGGCAATGGCACCCTACAGTCACTAAAACAAGGCCCCTGCCCCAAGGAGTCTGCAATCTCCTACCATGAACTCACAACGGGACTCAATGGAGCCCAGCCTGTACCAGCCTGACACCCTCACAGGGCTGATGATGTACAGGAGACACCGGGGCTGGGAGCAGAGAACAAAGAGCATCGAGTTAAGGGGCAGCTTCCAAGGCCCCACCACGAGAACAGACGAGTGAGTTTGACACACGACTTCTTAGCACCAATTCTACCCTCTTCCTTCCCCTCTGCCCTCTCCCGTTCCACCGCTGCCCTGGAGCCAAAGCCCCAGCTCAGCGAGAGAAGCCGTTCCCGGGAGATATCAACCCCCAGTCTGCACATCAGAGAGACCTCGGGCCACTCAAAAACAGCGCAGGAATTGTATTCCTTCTGCAGAGCCCACGCGCAGGTTGGGCACCTCCGAGAGCCAGTGGAGAGGTGGCCTCTGCCCTGGAGAGCACACGGTGCCGCAGGCGAGAGGCACTTGGGGAAACGTCACGGGCCACGAGATCCAAGCGACAATGTGACATGCCCAAGAGGGAGGGGACGAAAGCGTTGGAAGGCACCCGTCACACATACACACAGACAATGTTAACCGCTGTGGATGGAGGCTATAAATGCACAAGGATCACACTCTTCCGCCTGCAGCCAAGGGCTGGACAGAGCCTGCCAAAGACAAGAGAGAAACCTTTGCTAAGCGGAAGGCAACGCAGCTTCCTGGCTGTGGAGCCCGAAATCTGCCTGTCCGGAAATAAAGGGATGAGAGGAGACAGGACTGGGAAGGGAGCACATGGCTTCCTCCCCGTAACTCCACTCCTCGTGCACACAAACACCACGACACTCTCCCAAACCGCAGGCACACACGTGGCGTCCTACCAGGGGCTGTCGCTCGTGCACTCACACTATTTCTGTTGTCATCATGGTCCGGTGCCTCGTGGCTCATTCAGACTTTTCCCCCTGACACGGTCCCAGGCACGGATTTTAACAGTTGTCACCATCTCTTTTCAATGTGCAGCGCTGACCCCTGAAGTGCAGTTTGGGGACGAAGCAGGGAACTTCACCGGAATCAAGGGCAGCCCATACCCACGAGCACATTTCCCCTTCCCTCGAGTCTGTACTTCATCTGGAGTAAACAACGCAAGGGAAGTTCACAAACGGGACTTACAAGGATTGTGCTGGGCACATAGGACCTAGGAAGTCAGTGATTCCCCCTGACTTCAATGGGCTACGGACCAAACCCACCCAGAGCTCTATGTAGTACCAGAGAATGCAAACCGTGCATCTCAAGCTGCAGAAGAAATTGTAATAGATACGGTATTCTTGAAGAAATAGCACCTAATTGCAGATGGCGCTTGCACAATGGGGCAGAGTTACGGGTGTGTCTGCAACTTCAATTCTTGCCCTTCCTGACTTTAACCCAACAACTCCATAGCCGGGCACGTCAAATACACCTTTGGGTTTGCAGCAATATTCTGCTTCTTTATCATCTATAAGCAAGATCTGAAAGCTGGGGGCTTTTCCACCTTAGAAATCCCTGGAAGGTCAGGTCTCTGCTTCTCCCTGTAGGTCACTCAGACCCATGGAGAGGGAGCTCCCTCCAGGCTGGCCTACATGAAGGGATTTGCACTGGGGTAACAAACGGACATAAATTGAAGGAGTGAGTTCCACCAGGGCCAACCCCTACTGAAAGCTTGGTTTTAAACCAGTTTAAACCTCACTGGTATCACTGGAGTTTAAGTGAGGCCTGGTCTAACATTTAAACACTAGATCAAGGCAGACACATTGCTTAGGGGGTGTGAAAAATTCACACCCCTGAGCGCTGTCCTGGAGCTCTCCCGGCCCCCCGTGCAGACACAGCGAGGTTGACGGAAGAATTCTTCTGTAGGGCAGACACGGCCTCACTAATGTCCTTCCAGTCCAAGCAACAGCCACTCAGCCCGTTTATCCCTTTAAACTTTCCGTCTCTTTAACAAGATCCAGGCTCCAAGTCAAGCCACCAGAACCCTGTTAGACAGCCCCTGCCCCAAACAGTCTCCGAGTTCTCACACCCCGTTCTACCCTGTGCCTGGCGGACAGGGATCCCTTTGACCGATCAGCACTGCACACACTGACAGAGATGAACAAATAACGCTGCTGTGCCGTTACCCACTGGAAAAATGCCCTCGCCAGCAGCCAGGGAGGAAACCTGCCAGGGAGCGGGCAGCTTTCCTTGGAGGAACAGGGGGTTTCGCCTGCGTGGCAGCAAAGGAGGAGACCAGGTGACCTGACGCACAACTGCCCTCCTGAGCCTGCCACCAGCCCATCTGCCCAGAGCAGCAGAGTGAGATCAGCAGGACTTTGGCCGAGTTCCCAGCTGCTGTTCTGGGTGGCAGCAGCAGGGAAGCTCTCAAGAATCACGCTGCTGCTGCTTAGGGACGGCTGGGGCAGCATCGGGGAGCAGAACCCATAACCCCACGGCTGGGGAGGCGGCGCCGCGAGGGGCCCCTCTTCTCCCCGTCAGGAGGCTCTGCGCAGGGGAGAAGAGAGAGCGGGGACCGTGTGGATTCCATCAGACCCCCACCACCCGGAAACGGACGCCCCACAACAGGTACAAGGACGGCACCTGTTGGTAGCAATCCCAGAACTTTCCTCCTTCCCTGGCAGCTGGGGGGGCCGGGCGTGATCACCAGGGCATTACCCGGGAACTCCCTCTCCTCCCCCCTTGTCTAGCGGGCTGGTTGCTGGCTGGCGGGTGGCCGGCCTGCTGGAACGCGTTTGTGGATTGCACGGAAAGGCAGAGAGATCTGACAAGCGTCTCCTCCCAGGGCTGGGCTGGAAACACCAGTCGGAGCACGAGTCCGGCTGGGCATCCTCCCGGCCCAGGGAGATTGGAGATCCCAGCATGCAGGGCGGCAGCTTGAGCCAAGCCGTTTCGATGTGCAGCAGGGCGGAGTGTTGCATGCTGGGACGTGGAGTCTGTAGGAGCCGCCTTGAGGACAGTCGCCCAAGGGCCAGCACTGCCTCCCTTCAGGGAGAAGCTTCAGCCCCTCATTGCGAGCTCTTGGCGAGCGGATTGGACTGAGCCGGTGTCTCAGACTCCCCGGTACGCGCCCGCCTACAGCGCCATGATGAGACAGCGCTGGAAGTCCCAGGACTCAGAGGGTTTGGACAAAGCTGTGTGTCAGGGCACAGGGCAGGCTGCAGAACAGGAGGGGACAGACGGACGGACTTCTTAAACAACCGGAACCCTTTCACCTCTAGCAGCGAGGTTTGCGACAGGAGCCCCAGTCCCGGCTCAGTAACACTAAGTGGCATCCGGGGTGCCGAGTTCAGATGCCACTTCCAGGAGAGACGCACCAGGAGCAATGGGCACCCCCAGAGTCAGTGTGTACAACGTACATTCCTATCGCGCTCTCCACTTGTCTGTTGCTCTGCTTCGGGTCTTGTCTACACGCAGAAGTGGGGTCCATTTAACTTAACTTGTTCCTGACCCACTCTGGATTATCCCAGCTCAGCTTTGGACCATTCGGAATCAGCGTAAGCCAAACTGAAATCTGCTGCTTCTGGACAGAAATCCGAGTGTGCACGCAGAGCTGTGCACCAGGTAACTCAATCGTTCCAAGTCTCACCTGGCCTGCCATCACTGCAGCTCCCCCTGTGTGGACAGGCCCTGGCTCGGGACAGGCACTGGGCTTGGCTGGCACCACTATCACATGAGCAACAGCTTTCGGGATTCTGCTTTCAACAGAACACGGAGCAGGTTCCTTCCACGTCCAGGTAGCCTGGGGTGGGATGAGCCCTGGGGCGTCGTTCCCACGCAGAGGGCACTCAGGGGGGCATGACCGTGGCTTAAGGAAAGAGCATTAGCCCCACGTATTACTCATCCCTGGTATTTGCACTTAGTTCAAGGTGTGCCGTGACAATCCCTGAACATCCCTCTTCCCAGATCCTGCCGGGTGCGTTTCCTTGCTGAGCTAACCCCTTTGGGATACTGCTGCTCGGACAGCGTCACTTCATTCGCAACCAGGGTCTGTGATTATTAATTACTGGGGCGATGGTAGCACCCAGGAATCCTACTTCCCATCTTGTGGGCAGACCCTGGCTGCGCCCCGGACACAAAGGTCACTGTCAGAGCAGGTGCATAAAACTTACGGGATACTTGAGGAAGCTACCAAGCTACCACAAGATACACGGGCCAGCCAGACACAGAGAAACCAAGCAGTGCTCCTCAATCTACCCTGGTCAGCACAGCCTTCAGAGCTCTCCTGGGGACGGCCAGCCCGGCGGACTGCGGCCCTGCTAGTCTTTGCAAGTGCTGCTGTAATAGTTCCTTGCCCAGAAGAGCTTACGGTCTCCTGCAACTTCCTCCAATGGGCGTAAGGACCAAGGGAAAGGGGCTTGTCACAGGATGGTGGATCCCTGGGAGCAAACCAGGCCCAGCTCCGGGTCAGAGCAGGGGACCCAACTCAGCCAATGAATGGAGGCAGGGGACTCCCGGGGCTAGAGTGGCCTGTCGAAGGGCAGGAAGAGGAGGCGGGAGTGGGCTAGGCTGCACCAGGAGGGAGGAACCACAGAGCAGGGGCGCTAACTCCAGTGGTGGGGCTCCGGAACAAGGAGCTGGGTGTGCAGGACACAGCCCTGGGTTGGGCTTCCAGCCGGGAGATGAGAAGGGAGCTGGCTAGGACTCGCCTGGGGGGCTGAGAAGTCCCAGGACTAAGTGAGAGCTGCAGGCCGGGTTTTGTCTGTTTTATGCTTGTCTGGAGAAATAAACCTACGTAATGGAGACCGGGCATGGCAGCGAGGACTTGTTACGCTGGGGAAAAGCCCTGCCGGGCTGCATACACCACAGAATGTGGGAACCTCAGTCAGCCCCGATCCCAGAGGGGACGAGGTGGCTCTCTGGTGCCCAGTGAAGAGGGGGAAACAGAGGCAGGGTGCCACAGAGCAATCTCTGCTCACGAGGGGGTGCTCCTGTCTTCCAGGGACAAAGAGGGGAACCCGGAGGGTGAACGGGGACAGACTCTGGTCTAAATGATCCACTCCCCGATCTCCTGCGTGACGGAACGACAAGCCCCTGACACACAGAGACACGGACACGTGGTCCACGGGGCCAAGGGCTTTGGAGTTTAATTCCTGTCTCTGCCAGGCATTCAGTGTGTGGCCTGAATCAAGTCCCTTCACCTTCCTGCGCCACTTCCCCCACCTGTACATGGGGCGACTCCCGTCTGCCCAATGTGCACGAGGGAAGCCGGGGTCGCCAGCCGCCCAAAATCCTGAGATTTCTTTCAAATACAATGAATTTGGGGATCTTTTCATTGCTTCTAGTTTCTGAACCTTTACGGTCACACTCGGGTCCCAGCTTCAGGATCTCCTCCGTTCCCATGAGGCCGAGAAATTTACTGCCACAAAAGCCAAGATTTGCCCAGACTCTCCTGACTCCAAGCGCTGGGCCTGAGAAAACCACCAGAAGCACCAGACTGGGGAATCAAAGAGGAAAGCTGACAACCCCCTAAAACTGACCTGCTCTGCAGGAGAGGCAGCAAAGTGACTCGCACAAAGCAAACAAACTAGAAAAAAAACCCAGCCACTAGACTCCTCTGCCCTCTCCACTCCAGGCAGGGGCCTGCTGAAGGCAACCCTAGGCTTGTAAAGTGCTTGGATCAAGAGATGAGACAGATCCCAGGAAGGGCGAGGGAGAAGGGCAAAGATCAAATGGAAGAAGTTACAAATTTCCCACCAAGCACGAGCAGCTTCGGCTCAGATGGCAGAGCAAAGAAAACATCCCCAGCAGGGAGAGACCGAATGTATGAACCCACAAGTCCCCGAGCAGAGCAGCTACCTAGAGAGAGACCCACTGATACTACAGGGCCATGTCACAAGTCAAATACAGGCACTGAATCAACCTGAATACTGTGGGTTTATCCTGCCTCTCCTGCCCCCCAATTTATCTGTAGCGCCTTCCATCTACCAAGTCCTGGACAAATATTAAGCAACCCCCAAACCTCCCTGCCAGGGAGTAAGTATCTTCGCTGATCTCACTTCATTGCTGCACACAGGAGAGAGTCAGAATTTCCCAGAACTCGGGACTTCCTACTCCAAAGGGACCCGAGGCTCTTCTTCAGCTACCTGCAGTACTGGGCCCATGACACACAGCAGAGCAGGTGTCTGTGCGGCAGAATGCAGTGGTGACACAGACACCCTAGCCGGGTCATTGTGATGTTATCCCCATCTATCAGACGCAGACCAGACGCAGAGCAACTCCCACAAGGACAGGCACCTAGGACCTGAACCCAGATTTCCCATGGCCTGACCCACAAGCCAGCCGCCCTCCCTCCCACCCCATATCCCGGCATTCACAAGCTGTGGATTCACACTACATTTCTTCCCATCCCCACTATCTGAATTTCCAATACACGGAGAGTCCTGGGGGGAAGCCTGTGTTATTAGCTAGACTCTAGACCAAGCCCTTGTCTACATACAAACCGGAGTCAGTGTAAAACCAGACCTTTAAGGAAACCAGTGCAAGGGGGTGCGTCAATCAAGACCCCACTGGCTTTGGCCCCAATCCCGCCACCAGCACAGGGCAACAGCCTGGGATCTGACTGCAGCTTCAGGGACTTAATCTGAAACCGATTTTCCCCAGGAAAGACCCCATCTACAGACAAAGACCCCCGCTTCTGGGGGGTGGGAGTGGGGATTACAAAATAATTTCGCTATTTTAAATCGGAAAACTAGCTCCAACACCCAGGGCTCATCCCCCCAATGCAGGGCACAATCCTCTGGCAGAGCGTGCATCAGAGATGGCACTCATGCCACAGGACAGAGCAACAAACATCCTCGCTCCCGTGAGAAGACACGTTACAAGGATCTGACAGGGGAAGTAGCATGAACTGGGTGCGGGAGCCAGATCCCCATGCAACTCACTTACTGCAGGACCCTGGGTAAGTCACTTAATCTCCCATACCTCATTTCCCATAATCATCCCTTTGTCTGTCCAGGCTGGGAGCTCAGCCCTTTGTGCGTGGGGCAGTGCAGGACCAGCCAGAGGACAAAGGAAGTTGGCCTGGGGCATTGTGGGATACGTTCAGCGAGCTCCCAGAGCACGGGTCCCGGGGGGCTGTGTCTGCACAGCAGAGCAACAGGGATTGAACCCTGGGTCCCGGCTCGACTCAGGGCTGGACTCTCCAGGTCCGGGCCTGGCTTAGTGGGACTGGTGTGTATTTGCTACTGGTCGCCTGAGCCGTGTGCTGATTGTTGCACTGGGGCTATTTCAGGAGAGACGATCCGCACTGGTGCGTACTGCTATCGACATCACCTGTATCGCAGTACAGCCCCAGGCACCGGCTGTCACCTCAGCGCACCGGGCGCTGGACACACACAGAGCAAACAGTCCCTGCCCCATAGACTCTACAATTGAAGCTGCCCTAGACAACTAGCCAACAGCCTATCACAGCCTGAGACCACGGCTTATCATCTGGCCAGTCCTTCCCATTGTTTTCTTCTCCTCCCCGTCTGTCTACATCCACCTGTTATCTCCGGTTGTGGAGCAGGAACCATCCTTCGGGGTCCCGCTCCATGAGTCCAGCACCGGGGCATTACGGCTAACACAATACATAGCGGATTGGAGGGCAGGTTGTTCGAAGGCGTTAGCTAATGTGTGCGAACCCTCCAGCAAACACTCCAACACGTGCTAGCTGCGGGGGACAGGGACGAGGGTGTTTCACATTCAACTCCACTTGCTTAGCACGTGTGCGATGCTACACAATCTGCCCCACACTAGAGAGTCACAACTCTAGCCGGAAGGGGTCAGCCAGCACCCAGTGGGATTCACCCCGAGCCCAACTCCCCTGTGGGGGTACCCTGGGCGGGAAGGTTCAGGGAGCAGCCTGGGTCTGGGTCTCCAGGGCTGTCACAAGGGGTAATGCCACCAGACGAATGCTCCCCCACACCTTCACTTCACAGCAACAGATGTAGGATTATTAGAATTTGTACCGTGGTAGCACCAAGGAGCCCCCATCCCGGAACAGACCCCTATGTGCTACCTACACCCCGACAGCCCCTGCCCCAGAGAGCTCCCCATGGAACCGCACAGCCACATTTCCAGCTCGGTACCGAGTTTCGGGGGCTTAGCCTGCACCGACGGTGGGCGCCGCGCACCCCTTCCAGCCCCGGCCTCGGCCAGCAGAACCGTCACCCCACCGCAGGTCAACGCTTCATCCATGTATTATCGTTAATTTGTACAGCGGTAGCACCTGGGCCTCCTGTCATGTCTGATCCATCTTATCTGGGATCCCGTCTTCGGAACCGAGAGGGAAACCCCTCTAAGGGAGGAGGCGACAGGGCACAAATCCTGGACCCAGGGGTTTATCTCCCTGACACACCGCACTGGACTGAAAGTCACTCGTGGGACGAGTTTGGGGTTCTCAGTCTAGTCCCCGTGGACACTGGCCCGCCATATCGCAACACCTGCCCCATCACCACACACACATGGGGAACGGGGGAGCCCTGCAATGCCCTGTACCAAAGCGGGGGGGAAAGCGGGGCCCTGGCAAAGCCACAGGGAGAGCGGGAGGGGGGCAGCCGGCCAGGAGGAAGGATCCCAGCGGGGTACAGCAGATGGGGGCTGAGCACGGCGGGCAGGGAGCTGCTGTCAACCCCTCCCCCCTACACCCTAAAATTCACTCCAGAGTTTAACACACAAAGACGGGGGGGGGGGGAGCGGGGGATCCCCCCCCCCGGGGGGTGTGCACAGAGAGACACCCTATCACACCCCCAATCTCTCACCTCCAAACTTTGCAGAACTGATTTGGGGGGGGGGGGGTCCCGGGGCCCAGGACCACGGAGCAGGTGTGGACGGAGGAGGAGCGGGGGGGGTCCCCGGCACATGTCCCCCCCCGTTCCCAGCGGCAGATCCGCGCCACGGAGGAGACCCCTGGAGTGGGGGCGCCCCGGGCTCCCCACGCCGCCCCCGGAGCCCAAAGGCCGCACGTGGCCGGCACCGTCCCCACCCCCGGATCCGCTCGCCCGCGGGCCCGTCCCGTCCCAGCCCCGCTCACCCGGGAGAAGCGCCGGGCTCCCGCCGGCGCGGGGGTGCGGAGGGAGAAACTTCGCGCGGCCCCGATCCCGGCCCCGCCGCCCGGTTCCCCGGGCCCGAGCCGGGCTGCCCACGCGGGGCCCGCGGGCGCGAGTGGGGCCGGCCGCGCGGGGCGCCGGGCCCGAGCCGAGCGGCCCCTTCCTTTGTTCGCGAGCTTCCCCCGGAACAATGGCTGCTGCCTCCGCCGCGGCTCGCCTGTGCCCGGCCCTCGCCGGGGGATGGAGCCGCCCCCGAGCTCCGCACAGACCCCTCCCCCCGAGCCAGCCCCGCACCGCCCCGCACACAAAGGGCGGAGACCCGCCCCGCACCAGCCCGGCCGGGGGAGGGGGTCTATGGGGCGCCCCTAAAGCTTCCCGAACCGCCAGCCAGGGGGGCCCGCAAACCATCACCCAGGGCCTTGGGCTCTGTCTCCCCCAATTCCCAGGCCTCCGGGAGCCGGGGCTTCACCGGAGGTGGCCAGGCTGGCCCGGGTCCGGCCTGGGAGCCCAGGATCCGGCTCCCCTCAAGCAGGGCTCGGGTGGGGCAACGCCCCAGGACTGTCTGTTTATGGGAGCCCCCTGGCTGGGCCAGGAGCGTCCCATCACGGTGGAAAGAAGCTGCCCTGCCACGCACCCCTTTGCCGGCATCCAGGGGGCACGGGATTAAGGGGATCTGTTTAAACCGGGACCAAGCCGGTTTGTAGCCCAGCGCCAAGGAGAAGCGGCAGGGAGATGGCAGGGCAGGGCCAGAATCCCACAGGGGGGCTTCAGGAGGAGAAGGCAGGAGCCTGCTGTATGGGCCCAGGGAGGGCACACCCCATTCAGGGGGGGCTGCATGAAAGGAGGGTCGGGCCTGATGGCTCTCGCTCCCCTTCCCCCCACTGCTATAAAGCAGGAGCAGCCACATTTAAATACAAAATACATAAATAAAGGGCGAGCTTTCAGCGGCGTCTCGGAGAGGCGGGTGGGTTGGGAATTGGATAGAAAAGGCCTTGGGAAAATAACAATCAATCCCATCTCATATTAAGCAGCACGTGCTGCCTGCAACCCCGTGACAAAGCTGGTACCGAGGCGGATGGAAGGTGGGGGGGTGAAAGAGCAGCCCCCTTAATCTGTGCTTCTGCTGTGGATTTTTAACAAGGGAGGGGCCTGGGCTGTGAAATTCACATCCGGACTCCCCCAGGCACCGGGCTGTCCAGGCCAGGTCGTTATAACAAGAGCAACAAGCTGGGACCGGGCTTTGGCTCCCCACCTGGTGCAGGGCGATGGGCTGGACCCATCACTGTAGGTCCCCGGAAAGACCTGCTCATGAACCTGAATTTCCTGCTCTGTGCAGGAGCTCAGATGAGAGGCCCATGCTGATCCCTTCCCCTCTCCGTCCTGCTCCACACACCAAGAGGGGCAGGAGCGGCTGGGCTGCAAAGATGCAAAGCACTAGGAAAGAGCAGTCTCCAAAAGAAGCGCCCCGTTCACTTCCTAACCCTATTTCGTGTCAGCTGAGTCAGTGTGGCTGCATGGGGCAATTTTACATGCCTAGAAGCAGCTGCCATTTTGTGAGGTGGGGCAGAGGTAGTATGATCCAGAGGAGACGCACACACTGTGCTCTCTCCTGGAGACATTGCTTTTGTTCTTTCTTCTTTTCCCCTCCATAAACGGAAGAGTCATTCCTACTGCGTGGCTCTGGAAAACAGACAGACACAGCCATTCCCACAAGCATTTAAAAAAAAAAATCAAGCCAGGCACTAAAAATCATGGGACTGGCTTACAAATTGTGATTTTAAAAGTAACGTGTTTTGCGTCTTTGATTTGCCTTTGAGGTTCTGAGCATTTAGGGGTCTTTGTTACAAGCTCCTCTCTGCAACCAGGAGGGCTAGGGACTTGCTTTGAAAAAAGACAGACAAGGGAGGTTCTCACATCTCACCAGGAATCCTCGTTTCTCTGGGTGTCTGCACTAAGCGAGGACACTGGCTCGATGAAGTGGCCAGCGGTCTCATTTCTCCGGGCACCAGTATAACCCTTCCCCATGGCAAATCTGTTTCTGACAAAGCCACCGTCACACCCAGCACGCCTGCCAACCGTGGCCGCACTGGGGTATTCTGGAGCACCTCTCCCATCGTGCCTTGTGCAGGAATGGGGCCAAGCCCTGACTGGAGGGAAGGAGCCGATGGGGGACAGAAATGCAGCAATTAAACGCATCTGGCTGCCTGCACATATTAAAGAGAAGCCACTGTCCACGGCAGCAGAGCTCAGGACCCTGCGCAGCAACCGGCTGATACCACCCAGGCCTGGGAACTGCTGCTCCGGGGCGATAAGAGACTCCCGCCCCCTCGGTGACAGGCCTGCAGCCGGGCTGGGCGAGGCAGGGGAGCGAGTCAGCGTGGCGAAGACAGCCACACACTAAGCGCAGCTGGGCGGGAAATGGTTGTGGGTTTTTCCCTCCCCCATAGAAAATTACAATTTTTTTTACTGTTTCATTTTTCTTTCTTACATTGTTTTCAGGTTTGCATCAGAAAACTGCACCTTTTTCAGCTTTCCACACCCAGAAACCACCTTGTCTTCCCATTTGAAAATGTAGAAAGTTGGTTTTCAGTTTCTAAAACCCCAAATATTTCCAGTTTCTTGACAAACACCCCCACTCCCCTTTGTTTTCAATGGGAGTTTTCATGAAAACCTCCCTTTGGTCAAAAAGCCAATTTCATTTCAAAACCAAACATTTGAATGGAAATTTTTCCGCCACCCCAGTGCTGAGTTGGGTGAGGACGCTGGGGATGGGGTCCGCAAACAGGAGCTCTGCGCTATACAGCATTTTGGTTTGTGGTACCATGAGACCCCATCCTGGGTTATTTTAGCCTCACCCAGGGCCATACTGAGCCAGGCACTTCACAGTCCAGAAGGCCAGGTCCCTGCCCCACGGAGCTCGCAGCCCAGACAGGTGAGGTGTAGGCAGGAGAACGAACCCTGGGGTTTAGCATTTGTCTTGTGAATGTCACCTGTATTGTAATGAATCTCTCCCCCAACTCCCCACATCTGTGCTGCTTCTCCTTCGGAGAAAGGGGCCGGCCCAGTGGGAGGCCTGTCAACAGGACTTCTGGTGTGCCCATCACTGCAGCACTGAAATGTTGTCCACGTCGTGCAATGCACATGGTAGGAAACAGCAGCCCTCCAGTGGAAACACGTGCACAAACAACCCCCCTATCGCATACCACCAATCCTGCTGTTGTACATACACGCCCTGATGTTGTCAGCTTCGCCTGGCTCCGTTATGTGACAGCCACCAGCCGGGCTGACACCAAAGCCCTCTGGCCCCAAAACATGACTCTGCACAGCCAAGCTAAAGATCTCACCTTCACACCTGGGGCCAGAACACACCCCATGCTCTGCCCTCTGACCTCCCCTATCCTTCTGGCCTGTCGGCAATAGGGCCCCCTCATCCCCCGAGAGGCCTTGTTCTCCCAGAAGCGGTAACGGGGTGCCACTCCCACCAGAAGCAAACAGGGAACCCCAGGGGGGCACGGTGGGGGACCCCAGTACTCACACCACAGGGCGATGGGCGTGGGGCAGGCTCCCTCTCTAAACCCTCACCAGGAGCTATCATGTTTACTCAGCCCCCCGCCCCCAATAATATCTTCCCTCATCACCTAGGCCTGTATGCATGTATACGCTCCTGTGCAACACCCACACACACATGTGAGCACACACATACACGCCACACATACACGCTGCAGCACTTCACGCTTTTTTGTCCACCCATGTTCCTCCCCGCCCCGAGGCAGGCACGTAACGAAGTGTGACCTCATGCGGACGGACAGAGCCAGCCAGGCCCTCTCCAATACGCTGCCCCCGGGAGTAACTCATCTCTGCCGTGGTACCCACACAGCCAAGCCCACAATGCAGGTTGGGGTCCTCAGTGTGTCCTCACTATCCTGTCTCTGGCCCCACTGCAATTAACCCCCCATGGCCGGCCCTGGCCAGCTGACTTGGGTTTGCAAGGATCGGGCGGTGGGACCCTATAACTGGGTCCCTGAACTCAGATGTCTATACAGCCGTTTAGACCCTGCCAGCGGGATTCAGGCCAGCCAGAGTGGTTTAACTGCAGTGTGGACGTACCCACAAGGCCCACTCCCGTTAAGCTGGTGAGACTCCTCACGTGGGACCAGGGCCCAAGGTCAGCCGCAACAGGGCTAACCCCTCTCCTATGGGCCATCCAGGACCACCCCTCTGGCACAGCCACCCCGTGACCACCTTACTGTGCCCTTTGTGCACCGGGGCCAGCCAGGAAGTGGAGGCAGCCTGAGGAACTCCCCGCTGGGGCCTGGAGCATGCAATCTTCCCGCACGTCAGCCAGGGCAGGGGGAAGGGACCCATGTGGCCCTGCCCTCACCCTGCTGGTACCCCCCTTTGGAAAGCTGGCAGGGGTACCCATGTCCAGCCCCCGCATGCCCGTGCTCATAGGCTGTGCCAGGTCTTCTGTGCCCTCCCTGTGTGCCAGACATGGCCAGCCACCATCTACCTGGTGCACAACATGTAGATCAGGAGTTCTCAAACTGGGAGTCGGGACCCCTCAAGGGGTCACGAGGTTATTACATGGGGGGGTCACGAGCTGTCTGCCTCCAGCATTTATAATGTGTTAAATACATTAAAGTGTTTTTAATGGGGGTGGGTGTCACACTCAGAGGCTTGTGGTGTGAATGGGGTCACCAGTACAGAAGTGTGAAGACCCACTGATACAGGCGATGAGGACGTATTGCTCCTTCAGCCCTGCCACGGCTCGCCACACCCCCTGCAGGCAACTCAAGGCTCGGCTGCTCACATCAGCTTCTTCTGCCTGCGTGGGTGCATGTACCTGTGTGTGTACCTGTGCGTGTGCACACGTGTCTAAAACCACACGCTGCCGGGGACAGACTAAAAGGGCCGTTCAACGCCAATCCGGGCTGCTACAGCACTCATGCACCAAGCAACCGATGGGCGGGGCACTGAAAGGTACAGCAGACAAAGCTCTAGCTTCTGGCTCAGGAGACTTGGTGCTGTTCCTAACCTTGCCACCGTCCCGCCAGGTGACCAAGGCCAAGCCACTTCACCGCTTGGTGCCTCAGTTTCCCTCTGCTCCCAGCCTTTGTCTCTGTTGCCCAATTACCCAGCAAACTTCTTAGGGCAGGGCCTGTCCCTTATCTCTGCGTCTGTGTGATGCCCAGCACAACAGGGCCCTGATCTCCATAGTGACACACTTCCACAGCGCACACACAGTGTAACAACAATGGGTAGGGGACGGCAGATAAGTAATCGAGCCCCATCGAACACGTTCACATGGTGCCTGAAATGAAACAACACGTCTCTGTTCATTCCCACGTCTTTAAACGCTCCTTGTGCTGCGTGGAGACATGGACGTAGACACCTGAGCTCACCCACAGCTTGACGGACGATCTACTTTCAAACATTGCTAAATTGGGCAATTTTCCCCCTTATAAGATCGAGCAGGGCACCAGATATTGCAGCACACACGTGACGGTCAGATGGCGCAGAGAGACGTGCACGGCACACACGAGTGTTCGCACACCCATGAGTGTTTGCACACCGAGCGCTTGAAGGTCAGTACCCCAGGACCCCCAGCGGGAGCACGTCCCCGTGATCCTCGCACGCCAAAAGCTTGACGACCAGTCCCCCAGAACCCCCAGAGGGAGCACGTCCCTGTGATTCTCGCACGACGAGCGCTTCAAGACCAGTCCCCCAGAACCCCCAGAGGGAGCACGTCCCTGTGATTCTCGCACGACGAGCGCTTCAAGACCAGTCCCCTAGGACCCCTAGAGGCAGCACATCCCCGTGATTCTCACATGCCAAGGGCTTGAAGGCCAGGCCCCCAGGACCCCCAGAGGGAGCATGTCCCTGTGATCCTCGCACGCCATGCACTTCAAGGCCAATACCCCATGACTCCCAGACGGAGCACGTCCCCATGATTCCCCCAGAGTCTCAATGGCCCTCACATGATCTTCCCCCCTCCCGCCCCCTCAGAGCCAGCAGGTCCACGTGGCTCCAGCAAACCCAGCTGTTTATGGTTATAGCTGAGTTAATAATTAAACAGGCACTGGCAGGGATGCAGCAGGGGAGGGGCGTGTCCATTCCCTCCCTCCTGAGGCACTGGGGCCCCTTCTTGCATTTACGGGGTGCAGCCGAGCAGGTCCCCTTCCCCCTGAATCCCCCTCATCTCTGGGGCCCCGATCCCGTTTCTGTCTGCGCCCCTCCGTCCAGGCCCCTCCACAGACTGGCTTTGCCCCATGCGGTCTGGGTGTGCGGGGGGAGGGGGTGGATCTCCCAGCCGGCAGTGTGGGGCTTATGGCTACTGAGCAGTCCAAGTGGAACCCGAGCCCCGGGCTGCAGGCAGGGTCTCGGGCTGAGAAACAGGCAGCAGCTGGCAGGGGCGTGTGGGACACACCAGTCCAGGGCAGCCCCAATGGAACACGTCCGGTGGCTGGGACTCAGGCCTGTTTCCAATCCGCAGGCCAGTGTGTAACAGCGAATGCCTCTGCGTATCTCCACCACTGCCCAGCCCTGTCCCGGAAGGGCCCTGCTCTCGTGGGGTCTCTTTGGCCTTGCCAGCAAGCAGCCAGCCGAGACCTCAGGCAGGGGGTTCTTGTGATCTGGCGGGAATTGGGCTGAGACCCACCACGCTCATTGCACACGGGGCCCAGGTCAGCCAGCCAGCTAGCAGCAGCACTCTGGCACTGCTGGGCGGGGAATGGAGAGCCGGAGGCACAGGGCTCCAGAGCAGAACAGCGGCCCCCTGAGGCAGGCAGGCCCCCGGGCTCAGACTCACTGGGGCCACAGGTCAGGTGGCGGCATTACAAAATCTGACCCCCTTGTCTGGGGCAGTCTGTGTCTTCCAGCCCAGGGAATCCTGGGTGGCACTGCTCCCCATCACAGCCACACCCAACGGGGCTGCCCCCCAGTCCTATGGGGTCCTCCCAGCTTCCCGACCTCCGTTCTGCTGCCCCCTCCAGGTATCCGTGCAGGCAAAGCAAAGCCAGCTCTGCCCAGATCCTGCCCTGCAGCCCCCGCTATTCCAGCTCCAGCCCCAGCACCCCCTCCCCTCGCACATCAGCCACGTCACACGCACAGAACATGGCAGCTGCCACCACCAGGGCAGGGCTGAGTTCCAGGCTACAACCGTGGCCCACACTTCACTCCTGGCCTGAGCTAGATGGAAGGGGAAAGGGCAGCCATTGTCCTGGGGACAGCTAGGGGAGGGGGGCAGGAAGTGGAGAATAAACTCCCGTCCAGCAGATCCCAGGGGCCAGCGTGGGGGAGAATGGATACCCACCCAGGAGCAGGCTCAACCCCCTGCAGCCCTCTAATGGGCCGCACCCCATACAGCCCTGGGGGGCGCCACCCTCTCCCCTCGCTCAGGGCTCATCTCACAGGGAGTAACCACCTATCACGGGTATGTGACGCCTCTCAGGCCAAAGCCCTTCACAAACGCTACACACCCAGCACTGCTGAAATCAGCCACCTCTGGGGTGGAGCAGAGTGAGCTGACCGCCACGTAACGCCAGCTGTGCGTGGGTCCCTCCCAGCCCCCTGACCAGTCCCTGCGAAGCTCACAGCTGACTGCTCACTACTGGCCACAGGGGTCTCTGGTGCCAAACAGGCCCCCTTGGGCTGGGGGCTGCACAGACCAGCCCTGCCCCCGCAGTCGAACACAGCAATCAAAGGCCTTGTGTCCTTGCTGGGACCGGGCGGGGGAACCGAGGGAGACTGGCTGAGAGCTCGGCCTGAGACTCCAGGGACACCGGCTCTTCCAAAGCCTGGTTCTTTGCATTCCCAGCGGTCCCCTGCAGCCGTTAAGGCAAATAAATTAATACGGGAAAATACCCCACCCAGAGCATTACGCTCCATCAGCGCCTGAGGGCTGCGTGCCCTGCCTCCTCTCTCAAGACAGGCCTAGGGATTTATCGACTGAGTCCCAGCACGAAACTCCTTTGGCCGAACCAGAGAATTCAGCCTCACCCCGATCCTCCCGCCAGCCCCCAGCAAGCTGCCCCAGACCCTGAGCAAACGCCAGCTGGGACAGGGCTCAGCACCAGACCCCCCAGGACCCCCGTGCTGTGCAGCTCCCCAGCACGCAGTGCAGGGTGCCTGGTATTCAAATTCTCCATGGGTAGGCCCTGGCTCCTCTGAGACGCCCCATCCTCCCGCACTGTGAGAGCACAACCTCCCACCACCGCTGTCCCACACCCGGCCAGGGCCACCAGTGACTGTCAGGAAAGGTTCCTGAGTGTGGGAGACAGAACTGTCACCAGGGACTCTGGAACTCAGTGCCACAAGAGGGAGGAGAGATGGGGGCCTCACCACGCTCAGAGCTGGGACTGAGATTCTTCACACACACACACACACACACACACACACACAACACAGGCACATACAGACATCGGACACACAAACCCCACTCACATTCACATTAAAAAACCCCAAATCTAACTATCCCATGACTCCTCCAAGCAGAGAGCAATTGCGCTGTGAGGAGGGGCTCAGACCCTGCAGGGCCTGGGATCACACAACGCACCTAGACAAACGGGTCCCGCAGGCAAAGCGCATTGGGCTCCGCAACTGTTTGAATTCTTGGAGAGTGTCAACAAGCAGGTGGCCAAGGGGGATCCAGCGGACGGAGCGTACTTAGATTTTCAGAAAGCCTTTGACAAGGTCCCCCAGCAAAGGCTCTTAAGCAAAGTGAGCAGTCCTGGGATAAGAGGGAAGGTTCTCTCATGGCTCAGTGACTGGTCTAATGGTTGGAATAAACAGTTTTCTCAGTGGAGAGATGTTAGTAGTGATCTGTACTGGGACCAGTGCTGTTCAGCATGTTCATAGATAATCTGGGAAAAGGGGTAAACAGAGAGGGGGCAAAGTTTGCAGATGATACAAAACTACTCCAGATAGTTAAGTCCCAGGCAGACTGCAAAGAGCTACAAAAGGATCTCACAAAACAGGCTGAGCAGCAAAATGGCATATGAAATTCAATGTTGATAAGTGCAAAGTAATGTACAATGGAAAACATAATGCCAATTACATATACAAAATGATGGGGTCTAAATTAGCTCAAGAAAGAGATCTTGGAGTCACCAAGGATAGCTCTCTGAAAACATCCGCTCAATGTGCAGCAGCAGTGAACAAAGCTAACAGAGTGCTGGAACCATTAGGAAAGGGATAGATAAGACAGAAAATATCATAATGCCTCTATATAAATCTATGGTACATCCACACCATGAACACTGTGTGCAGTTCTGTTTGCCCTATCTCAAAAAAAGATACATTAGAATTGGAAAAAGTACAGAGAAGGACAACAAAAATGAATCACGGTATGGAACAGCTTCCATATGAGAGATTATAAAGTCTGGGACTATTTAGAAAAAGAGATGAGTAAAGGGGTGGGGATATGATAGAGATCTATAAAATCATGACTAGTGAGGAGGAAGTAAATAGGGAAGTGTTATTTACCCTGTCACATAACACAAGAACCAGGGGTCACGCAATGAAATTAATAGACAGTAGGTTGAAAACGAATACAAGGAAATTCTTCACACAATGCACGGTCAGCCGGTGGAACTCCTTGCCAGGGGATGCTGTGAAGGCCAAAAGTATAAATGGGTTCACAAAAGAATTAGATATGTTCACAGAGGACAGGTCCACCAGTTAGCTGGATGGTCAGGGATGCAACCCCATGATCTGGGTGTCCCGAAATCTCTGTTTGCCAGAAGCTGGGACTGGGCGACAGGGGATGGGTCACTTGAAATTTCCTTGTTCTATTCATTTTCTCTGGGGCACCCGGCATTGGCCACTGCCAGTAGACAGGACACTGGGCTGGATGGACCCTTGGTCTGACCCAGTCTGGCCGTCCTCATGGCTTCACATCATGCCCTGAAGATCAAGAGACGCAGGCTGAGTCAAACCAACGAAGTAAGCAAGCTGCAGGGCTGAGGGCTCTCAGCTGAGAATTTCCACCCCACAACGTTCAGAGGAAGGGTCTGTGAACTCCCGCAGGGCTTCTAGTGGGGGGGGGGGGGGGGGCCGGCTGTTAGAGGCTGGGGAGGGGGAAATGGAGCCTTTTTCTGAT
The DNA here is from genome assembly GCA_007922305.1 of Dermatemys mawii. Classification (NCBI taxonomy): domain Eukaryota; kingdom Metazoa; phylum Chordata; order Testudines; family Dermatemydidae; genus Dermatemys; species Dermatemys mawii. The sequence goes on from ML677382.1 coordinate 10,908,407, forward strand.
GATGATCTATTTGTATTATTGGAGCCCCTGGCCGCGCCAGGCGCTGCACAGACAGAACACAAAGACGGGAGAGAATGAATCGATCACCCTGACAACATCCCACCTCCCGCTCTATCCTCAGGCCAAGGCGGCTGGCTGTGCCCGCGAACCCGGCCTTTGTGCACAGAAATGAGTCATCTTGGACACCAAATCCCACCAGGCTCCTGCAATTAGCCCTTCAGATCCTGTATCCTGGAGTCCGAATAGGGGGGAAAAATCACCCCACGGGGCCAGGGCAGAACTCTGGGACATGGCATGAAAATGGCTGGAGGCCAGGGAGTGACGGGGAAGGTGTCCAAAGCCATCGCTGCTAGGACTGTGCTTCTTCATCGTCTAGGTCAAGCGCCCGCACCAGGGGGCACAGCGCGAACGGGGAACCCAGCTGGGAGGAGCTGCAAAGGGCAGGGAGCACAGAGAGGGGACCCAGGAGAGCCAGCCCGAGAGCCAGCCAGTGGCGAAATCTGGGGACAGGTGACAGCCGGCAGCGAGGAGTTTGCAATCTGTGAGCTGCAAAAGAGGCCTGAGCTGGTGAGAGGGAGGCTCTGGTGTAACCACAGCAGCAATGTCACATTCACGCCCACGCACCACATTACAGAGAGCGCCGGGGAAAGCGGGGGAGCTCAGCACAGAGCAGCAGAGAGGAGACTCCCTCTGCAGCTGGGGGGAGTCCCCTCGGCTCGCCCTCTGGGGAGACAGAGGCTGCCTTCCGCCCCCAACCCGCCTCTCTTTGGCTGTTTGCATGATGAGCTCTTCCGGGCAAGGATGTGTTTTGATTATACAGCCGGCCCAGTGAGGCCCTGATCTCGGTCCAAGGAGGGGTGTGGGGGGGGATCGGTGCTGCCGGGGGCTCTAGGCACAGCTGTCACACACACGGCTAGTAACTGGGGAGCTGGAGGAACTGGGCCATTGGGAAGTTGCGGCTGCAGGATGTGCCTAGCGAACGCAGAGCCGGGACAGAGCCGGGACAGCATCCTGTCGGGATGGCTGGGTGGGCAGGTGGGACAAGGGGAAGAAATGAGGGCAAATAAGCCCCACCCCCAGCCAGGGGGCTGGGTCAGGCTGTGGGGTCAGCTCTCCAGGAAGGGGGGAAGGGGGACGCCCTCCGACTCAGAACAACCCCTCCTGCCGGGATGGGGAGGGGCCGGCTCCATCCCTCAGCCTCCTGCCAGGTGACGTCTGCTAAATCTGGGCTCCCCCCACCCCAGCTGCTTTCTGTCTTCTGTCCCCAGCTGCTACAGAAGGCAGAGGGGGTCTTTGCTCTACGTCCCCTTCCCTCTACCCCCCGTCTCTGCCTTTGGGTCCAGAGCTCTTGTCTCCAGTCTCCGCACTGTACCACTGCTCGCCCACAGGGACAGCTGCTCCCAAAACACCTGGGCCAGAAACGGCGTTTTTCAAAACATTACAAGCCAGGTTCTGCAGAAATCGATGGCTCAGCAATCCGTAGCGAGTGAGTCTTTTGACACCCTTTAGCAGGTGAGATGAAGTGATGGATTTTCTTGTTGTTCCTTGTTTTCCTATGGTTTGCATGGGGCAGGGGGGAGAACTCAGTTTCCCTGGGTGTTCGAGGTTTAATGAGGTGCTGGGAGAGGGAGTTTGTTGGGACACATGGACCAGCGAGGGAACTTGGGACCCCAGCCCATGGCCTGGAGAATGGAGACCCCAGCGACTGGTGACCTGGTGACCCCAAGGCCCAGCTCAGGCGTTGCAGCCGGTTCTGGCCAGTGGGAGGACAATGGGCTGCGGAGACAGGACCCCGGTGACCAGATCAGCCGGTTCTAGCCAGAGGGGCCAGAGGAGAGGGGGCCCAGGTGACCCTGTTTACAACCCTGTTTACCTGGGGAGGAGACAATGAACAGAGGCGGGGCTGGGGGGGCGGTGATCTCAGCTGCCCAGCGGGGAGCAGGGGGCTCGGGACTGGAGATGGGGATCAGGCAGAGCCCCCCGGGTGCAGGGAGACTGGGATGTGCTGGGCTGAGGGAAGCCAGGCCTGAGGGTCCTGAGAGTTTCCTGTGCTGGCTCAATAAACCTCCTGTGTTACGCTGGCTGAGAGTCACTCCAGCCTAGAGAACAGAGGGGGAGCATTATTCCCTCTGGGAGGGGAGGCCCCAGGGGTCCCAGGTGAGGGGACTCCCTGAGGGGGCCCATGGCAGAGACAGGTGTACTGAGACTCAGAGAGGTGCGGCTCCAGGAGGGGGAGGGGCTTAACCTGTCACACTGAAGGGGGATCCCCGCACGGGCGGTACCGGGCCAAGGGTGGGCCCGACCTGTGAGTCTGTGACAGCAGGTCTTTGTCATCTCTAGCGGCTCCACCAAGCCCTGCAAGTTGGGCCTCCGAGCAGGGTGTCATGCACCCGGGGTAGGGGCCGCCCGCCGGGTCTGTGCCTGCAGCTCAGCTGCCCACATTAGAAACAAGTCCGGGTGAGTCAGCCAGAACCTCGGGGTTTGACGGCTCCCGACCCAGTGGAGTGTCTCAGGTTACAGAAACATTTTGGTTTCTGGCCAGTCTCCCATCCTGAGGCTAAACTCGCCCGCCAGGCCACTCCCGGCGCACGGAAAGGTGGTGGGAGGCGGACTGGCTGGGCCAGTGTCCTGGCACCACAGTGGGTGGGTGAGTGAGTGGGGGTGTGTGGGTGCGTTTCCCCCTCATTTCTGTTGGTTTCTCTAGGAGCTTTTAGGTCAAGTCAACCCAGAAGCTGCACATAGATGGGAACAGACTCTGGCCTCCTGCAAACTCAGCACAGCTTCCATCTGAGCGTCCCTCTGGCCATCAACCACCATCTGCTAATCCACACGCCCCCTCAGAGGGACAGCACCTCCGCCAGGCTACACACGGGGCCACACTCACCCACCCGGAGTCACACTGCACAGCAGGGGCAGAGCCACGACTGGACTGCCAGTTCTCAGCTCTACCCCACTCCTCTCCCAGAGCTGGGAGTAGAACCCAGGAGTCAGAGACACAGAGAATCTCCGGGTTGGAAGGGGCCTCAGGAGGTTCTAGTCCAACCCCCTGCTCAAAGCAGGACCAACCCCAACTAAATCATCCCAGCCAGGGCTTTGTCAAGCCAGGCCTTAAAAACCTCTAAGGAAGGAGATTCCCCCACCTCCCTAGGGAACCCATTCCAGGGCTTCACCACCCTCCTAGGGAAACAGTGTTTCCTGATATCCAACCTAGACCTCCCCCACTGCAACTTGAGACCATTACTCCTTGTTCTGTCACCTGCCACCACTGAGAACAGTCTAGATCCATCCTCTTTGGAACCCCCTTTCAGGTAGTTGGAAGCAGCTATCGAATCCCCCCTCGGTCTTCTCTTCTGCAGACTAAACAATCCCAGTTCCCTCAGCCTCTCCTCGTAAGTCATGTGCTCCAGCCCCCTAATCATTTTCATTGCCCTCCTCTGGACTCTTTCCAATTTTTCCACATCCTTTGTGTAGTGTGGGCCCCAAAACTGGACACAGGACTCCAGATGAGGCCTCACCAATGCCAAATAGACGGGAACGATCACATCCCTCGATCTCCTGGAAATTGCTATTAGCCTCCTTGGCAACCAGGGCACACTGCTGACTCATATCCTGGCTCTCACCCCACTCCACCCCCATTTCTAATCCACTCCGCTCCCAGAGACAGAACCCAGGAGTCCTGGCTCCCAGTCACCCCTGCTCAAACTGCTAGAGAATGTTAACGCCATAAACTATAAATATTTATTTTAAAATCCGCTTTTCTGTCCCCCATGAGGGCAACCCAGGCTTCACCGCTTCCCCAGCCCATTCACCGCGCGCGGTTTATTACAAGCACGTCTTCCCCCTCAGTGCCAGGCGGCTGAGTGCTCCTAAGCTGCTCTCCCAATATAGCAGCAGCTAACGGCCCCATCAATAATGTACCGCTTCTGTTTCCTTTTGCTGCTTCTTTCCCGTTACTGATACGTGTGTCCTTCCTGTGGAACAGCCGCCCCGGTTCTGCCAGCTGGGCCAAAGGCAACCTGCTTCCACGGCCAGGAGCTCCTCACCAGCGCCCGCCAAACCCATGGCCATCCCAACCGCAGACTCTGCCCAGCGGGCGGGAAGTATCCCCCAGCCCAGGGGTTCTCAACCTTTTTTCATTTTCCTTTCGAGTGCAGGTGCGGCTCCCTCTGGAAATCCACTGTCTGCATCTATAGTTCAGTTCTGGTGCATCCATTTTCAGTCCAAGTCTTTCACGGAGCCCTTAGACATAGTCCGCAGACCCCCGGGGGCTGAGAACCCCCTGCCCTAGCCCCACACGCCAGGGCCAAGAAACACCCAGGGCTCGCTAGAGTGTCAAGGGGGGAAAAGACAATTAAAGCCACTGCCAAGTGCAACCTGTCCCAGCAAACGCACTGACGGAGCCAGCAATGGAACCAGGATATGGAGAGAACCAGGCACAAAACCAGCATGGCGACGAGCGTGTGTACTGAGGAGGGGGAACCAACAGGCTTCCCAGTGACCTTGTGATCTCAAAATCACTCACACTCCTGAGCCCCAGCCCTGGGCTCTGCCCCCGCGGCCCCCCCCCCCCCCCGGCGACGGCCCCCCCCTCCCACCCGGCAGTCCCCTCCCAGCCCAGCCCCCCCCCAACTCTGCCGCTGCCCCTCACACCCGACCCACAGCCCCCTGCTAGCCCAGCCCTGTATCCCCCCTCAGCTCTGCCGGTTCCCCTCACACTCCCAACCCACAGCCCCCTGCTAACCCAGGTCCTCCTCCCCCAGCTCTGCCACTGCCCCTCAGTCCCTGTTGGCTTAGCCCTGGGCTCCTGAACACACCTGCTCTGCCAGTGACCCCCAGCAGTCCTGATGCAACCACCCCTGTGCCACCCAGCTGAGGACAAGGCCCACCTGCCTGGCCCCTTCCTCAGTGTTAACAGCCTGCCCCAGAGACCCCACAGGCCCTGGCTTGGGTGGCTCTGAAGAGACACTAACTCATGTCCGGCCCCGGCCCCCTGCGAGCTGCAATAGTTCTGCGGCCCAGAGTTTTCCTTCAGCAGCCCCTTGCCCCAGCTAGCCCTGCCCCTAGCTTGCTGCTGAGCCCCGTGCCCTGAAGCCTGGGCCACACTCCACCCCTCTCCATGCCCAGGGGCCCAGCGGGAAGGCCGGGTCTGGGACCCCTGGGGAGGAGGTCTGGTATCGGAGAGCCAGCTGCAGCCCCCCGGGGTGTGTGTGTGTGCTTGTACAGCGCCTGGCACACCGGGGACCTGGGCCAGGCTCCTGGGCGCTGCCGCCATCAGCTGACAAATCACCACCTGTGAAACACGCCGAGGGTCCCTCACTTCTATCGCCAAGCGCCTGGCGTCCCTCCAGCCTCCAAGCTGCCTGCACACGGGCCTCCCACCCCCCTCGGGGTCAGCGAACACCTGTAACCCCCTCTCCCAGGCCAGGGGCTCCGTGTGCCCCCGTCGGCCATCCCAGGGGCTCCACGTCCCCCACGATGGCTCTCTGCTATTATTGCATCCAGCTCTGGGGGCTGCGGGACTCACCCCTTCCATGCCAGGGAACGCAGGCGTAGGGGAGGGGCAGGCTGTTATCTGTGGTCACTGGCAGAGCCCCAGCGGGGTGGGGCTGGCAGCTATGACACTTGGAGATGAAACCCTCCCCAACGGTCCCCCCAACGGTCCCTCTTGTTTTGAGCCAGACCCAGCAGCTGACTGTTTGAGGAGCTGGGGGGGCGAATGCTGGGTTCAGGGCCCAGGAGCTCAGCCCTGCCTTCTTCCCACAGACAACTGTCCCATGGGACCCAGGCCAGAGCCCCTGCAAGCCAATGGGATACGTGTCTCAGGGCCCTGGAGAGGCCTGGGTGCCTGGTGTGTGCGTGTGTGTGTGTGTACAGTCGCATGTGCAGGCGGGGGAGCACATGCGCACATAGTCGCGTGCATGGGGGGGCGTGTACAGAGCCATGTGTGCAGGTCAGGGGGGTGTGTTTGTACGATCACGTGCGCAGGTGGGGGTGTGTACACAATTGTGCGTGCAGGCAGGGGACAGTGCCTGTCTTGTACACGCTTGTTGCCCCCGTGGTACTGTGGGGGAGTGAGGATCACCCAAGGCCTGGCGCCCACCAGTGACGTCCAGTTTCCTGGGCCCCTCCCCAGCCCTCAGAGGCATATCCCTCATCACATCTCTGAACACGGCAGAACAGCCCCCACACACAAACACACCACCGCCGGGAGCCCCTCACAGGCCCCAGGCCCCAGCAGCAGGAAACCACAGCCCCACACTGCAGGGGGACTGACAGACCCCCACCCACCTCAGGAGAGGGGGGAGAAGAGAGCCTTTAATGCTCTCCTGCCAATGCCCCACAGCAGGCCGTGGGGCTCCCCGGTGCTACCCGGGGTCCCTTCCGCAGCTCTCCAGCCGTGCGCTGGCCCCACTGGTATTGGGCAGGGGGACCTGGTGGGCTAACCCTGATGCTAGGACCAAGTGGGGACCCTGGCCATGGGCCCCTACCCACTCCCGGTTCACTAGACCTGCCCTCGCCCAGCACACAGAGCAGGCAAAGCACAACCAACGGGCCAACACAGAGAGGCTGACCCTGGTGACGACAGACCCCTCTTGACTGGAGCAGAAGCCAGGACATACCACACAGGGGCCTCAGTGGACCCCAACCCCCACCCCCACTCCCGGATAGGGGGACATATACTGCAGTGTATCTGTGCAGCTCTACTTGGCTGTGTGCCATAAGCCTTGTACTGCCAACGGAGAGTCTCCAGGAACTGCATTTCGGGGCAGGAGGCCCTGGCTCTGTCCTGCTGCAGCGGTGACATGCCCACGGCCAATGCGTTCAGCCCCATTACAGCTGTGGGGGGCCACAGGCCCACACGCGTGTTTATATTTACTCCTGCGTGGACGGGGGGGACCCGTGGCTCTGGGCAATGCAACGTGGAGGTCCCCCGCCGGGGCGAAGGGAACCGGTGCAGAGCCGAGCAAGCCCCCCCCCCCTGGGGGGGGGCTGTGAGAAGTCACAGGCCTGGCGCTGGAATGGGCGTTTCGCTGCCGGGACGCCCCTCCCGCAATGGAGCACGCAACGACCTACCCCAGCACTTTCTCACCACTCCTGGGCTCCAGCCCGGCCTGCTGCACCCCCCCCCCGCCTCCCCCCACCCAGCTGAGGGTCTGGATGCACCGCTACCCCTCGTTGGGCAGCCCCACCTACCCAGCCCCCTGCTGCCCTACAGGACCCAAGGGAAGCCCCACAGCTGGGGAGCAATGCATAACACGGGTTCCCTCAACAGAGCATCACCGGGGACCCCAATGGGGACTCCACCCCACAGGAGCTCAGCAGGATCGCCCAGTGATGGGGGAGGAACCTCCCAGTCAGTGTCCTGGACAATCAGTGGCCTTCGCCCTCCACACCCGGGGTCGCCAGGCGGGAGTGAACCCCCTGGGATCGGGATCCAGGGTGCCATGGGGTGGAGAAACCCCTCACGTCTCTCCAGGAGGCTGGAACACCAGCCACCCCCACGCTGCCCACACTTGCAGAGCTGAGAGCCCCTTCCACAAAGCAAGAGCCAGCATTCGCGCCAACAGCCGTCCAACCCTGTCCTATGGCAGCCCCAGGTGCAGCCAGACAGCTGCTGAAACACACCCCAGAGGTAGCTGCATTTCAGTGGTGGGAAAAGTGATTCCTTTCTATCTCGGGCACACTCAGCTGCCAGCAGCTACGCGACCTACATGACCCTGCAGCCTGGGGCTGGGTCTCAGTGGGGCACAGCTCAGCTCACCTCACCCCCTTGCACGGTGTCACCCACGGGCCCCTCTGTCCGAATCTCTGCTCGACCCTCCTCCGCCTTGCTGGGAGTCAGGCTAACTCCAGGCTCCCGTGCCCCCTGCTGGGAACCCTGCCCCACAGCCAGCCCTGCCCCACTCCCCACAGTGCCCTCTGCTGGGAACCCTGACCCACTCGCTACAGCACCCCTCTGCTGGGAACCCTGCCCCACTCCCCACACCACCCCCTGCTGGGAGCCCTCCATCACTGCCAGCCCAGCCCCACTCTCCACAGCGCCTCCTGCTGGGAACCCCCCTCTCACAGTCAGCCCAGCCCCACTCCCTACAGCTGCCCCCAGAGCTCTATACCAGACGCAGCCTGGGCCCACAGCGCTGCCTCTGGGGCAGGACTCCGTGCGGAAAGCAGCATCCCTGGCTACATGTGGGGGCTGCCTGGGAGCCATCTGGAGCCTGGAGGGTTCCCGGACAGGGAGCGGGACTGGGCAGCAGGGCCTGGCTCCTGCCGGCCCCGTGTCCCTGGGCCAGTTACTGCCTCAGAGACACCCCCATGCCCGCTCGCCTAAAGACCCCCCTGCTCCCCCAAACCACCCCAGCCCCCCTCAGAGACACCCGCACATCCCCAGACACTCTATCTGCTCCCTCAAACCACCCCACCCCCCCGAGACAACCCCCCTCGCCCAGACACCCCACCTGCTCCCTCAAACTACTCCAGCCCCTCTCCCTTAGACACCCCCAGCCCCACACACCCAGACACCCCGCCTGATCCCCTCAAACCACCCCAGCCCCCCTCCCTCAGAGACACCCCCACGCTCTCCGTTTTGCTGCAGCAAGAGGAGATGGCCAGACAAGAGGCACTGAGGGGCTGATCATACTGGGGCTGCAAGAAGAACCAAGAGCGTGGGAGGAAGGAGGGTTAGTGGTTAGAGCAGAAGCCTGCACATCAGGACACCTGGGTTCTCTCCCTGGCTCTGCTACGAGGTCCCTCGTGAGCCAGTCACTTCCCCTTTGCAGAAGCAGGCCACTGCTACTCCCCGGCCGGCGGCTGACGCTGCAGGGTGACCAGACGTCCCGATTTTATAGGGGCCGTCCCAATTTCGGGGTCTCTCTCTTATATGGGCTCCTATTACCCCCACTCCCTGTCCCGCGGCAGAGAAGGGAGCCGGAGGAGCGGGGCAGGGAGAGCAGCTCCGCTCGCCGCCCCCCCATCTCCGGGGCCTGTGACTCAGTTACCATGGGACGAGCCCCGGAGCACTATGGAAACTGCCGGCCCCAGGGGTCAGAGCTCAGCCTGGCTCCGGCATCTGCCAGACTCCCCCACCAGGTCCGTGATTCAGCAAAGAGCAGGGCCCCGCAGCAACAGCGGATGGGGGGGGGGGGGGCAGGAGACGAACAGCATGCTGGGAGGGAAGCACCACTGCCCTAGTGGGCCCTGTTCCCGTCTCCTGCGGTCTCTCCATTGCTGGGTATGGGGGGAGTATGAATATACTCACCCCCCAACCTCACCCCACTGCGGGCTCAGCACAAGGGGGAAACAGGGCAATTACCCGAGGCCCACCGCTGTCCACACGGATACCCACGGTGCCAGCGGGCACACAGCTCTACAAAGCAACCCTCCCCTGCCACCTGAGCCGCAGGAGAATCCCCACCCCTGTTAGCCATAGGGGGCCTATGATCCCTGCGCAGCCAGCGGAGCTGTTCCAATCCCACCAGGCCGAGAGCAGCACTCAGACTCATGTGCTGCCCCACTTGTTCCATTGCGCTGGCCCCCCAGGCTCCGTTCTTTCAGCCGGGTGCAGGACAAGAGGTGGGGGGCCAGAACTGCATCTGCGAGATCAGGGGGTGCCGGAAGAGGATGAGCGGGGGCCGCTCCCTCCAGGGGACAGGGTATCTGCCCTCCCCTCTCCTGCTTCTTCAGCAAAGCGGTGGGCATGGACCCCATCTCTTCCATGGGGTGAGCGGTTCCTCTGGCGGGAGGGGCAGACCCCCGCAATGGCCAATCCCAAGCACGAAACTCCTCCAAGTTAACGCAGCCCCAGAGCGCAGCCGGGCCCAGCGGCTCATTAAATGTTTCTGGCTGGCGGGCGGCCAGAAGCAGAGGTTGTTTGTTCTATACTCCCATAAACAGCCCAGGCTGGGCGGGGGGAGGCGGCTGGTGGGGGAGGTCTCCAGCCCTGCGTGGGGGGGGAGGGGGGCAGGGACGGATATCACACACGCTCACACACTTATATCCACCCCCAGCTGTTCCCCTGGGGCAATGACCACCCCCCCAGTCGGAGAAGGGGAGATGTGGGGGGAGGACCGTACTGGCGGGTGCTCGGGGAGCCCTAGGAAAGGATCAGGGCTGCCCTTGCAAGGGGTGGGGGGAAGGGCCGGACGCTGTGACCCCACGGGGCTCTGCACCGCAGGATGGGGGAGGAGGATCCCGTGGAAGGCCCTGCCCGGGCCATGCAGCGGGCACTTCCCCCCCCAACACGCTCTCCTGGCACGGCGGGCTCGGGGGCCGGTGCCATACCCCAGGCGGCAGAGGGAGCCAATAGGTCTTGTTGGCACTGCCCGTCGGAACCGGGCACCCTGGAGAGAAGGGGGTGCAGGCTGCCCGGGCTGGGGGGCTGCCGGGCGCCCGCGGGGCCTGGCCCTTTAAAGGCTGGCCCGGCTGGCAGGAAGGCACACGTGACTTTCTGCTCGAGGAAGCAGCGCTCTGGCAGCTTCCACGGGAGCTGGGGGAGGCGGGTGGGGGAAGGGGCCGCCTGGAACCAGCAAGGGGGAGGGGCAGCCGGGCAGGCACCGCAGGGGCCCCTGCCCCGAACAGAGGGGGAGATGGACGGGGGGGGGGGGGGCACAGCCGGCCCTGTGCCCTGCTGTGCGGGGGGCTGGCCCCAGGGTGAGGGGCAAGCAGACCCCTGTGCTCAAGCTCTCTCACCCGCCCGCGAGACACACCTCCTCACCCCACACACAGCACAGCCCTACGTGGGAGCAGCTGGAGCCACACCACACCCGGGCACCCTTCAGGCCACACACAGCACTCTCCTTGCATGCCCCGCGAGGCAGCCACTGGGCAGGCAGAGAAACTGAGGCACCGAGCTGAGTGACTCACCCAAGGTCACACAAAGAGTCTGTGGCAGAGCAGGGACTTAAATCTAGTCCCTGGGCCAAACTGCCCCCCACCCTCCAGCCTGCATGGGACCCACAGACGATAGCATCAGCTTGGGAGAAGGACAGCACTGTGGAGGGCTAAGCCCCACAGCCAATCCTCAACCGTGCCCCAGAGACCCAGCTGGCCCTGCCTAAGGCTACTCACAGACAGAGTCCAGGCACATCAAAGCCAAGAGCTTTCAGGCCAGGCACGGGGGACATCAGATAACATTCCCCTTCCCCCACTGCCTGTTGGCCAGACCCTGCACCCCCAGATCCCACACACACACACCCCGCTGCCCACTGGCACTGTTGGCGAGACCCCCTAATGGCCCTAACCCATCAAGGCACTCCCCCACCCCCCAGTCTGCTGTGCCCTGCAAGTCCCCAAATGGCTATGGGCAGACGGGGCAGGGGAAGGGAGAGAGGGAACGAGCAACACATTCCCCACACGCTGCCCACCCACCCCCCCCATCCGTCGGCCATGCCCCGGCCAGCTCACAACCCTCATGCACAGGGCCTGCAGGGCACCGAGTCCTGCTTCTCCTCCCAGCATGGGGCCCTGCTCCAGGAGAGCCGCTATCACTCCATGTGCCCCCACCACTTGGCATGGCTGAAAGGCCCCTCGGGGCCCAGAGATGCTCCCCACCAGGGGCTGTTTCGGGGCAGCCTCCCTCCAGGGCCAGGCCCTGAGGCTGGGAAAGGGGGCAGGGGGTGAGAACTGGCTAAGACAAAGCTGAGGCCTTGCCATCTCATCACATTTCTCCCCACCCACTCCCCCTAGGTGCCACCTGCACCCAGCCTGTGCCCTGGCTCTGCCTGAGCCGCCCCCGTGAGCGCTGGCAGGGGCTGCACGGGAACGGGGACGAGGGGCCAGGGCCCCTTAACAGCCAGGGGGTTGCAACCCTTTCCCCTTGCAGTTAGAGGTGGAGAGTGCCCACGACGCCAGCCAGGCAC
>ML677382.1:10940261-10957843 GCA_007922305.1 Dermatemys mawii
CTGGGGTGAAAGCCACCCCCCCCCAGCCTCGCCCACCCCTGGGGGTGAAAGGCACCTGGCATCAAGCCATGCCCCACTGATGCAGACAGCGGCGGCTGACCTAGAAGCAGGGGCGGGGGATCCAGAGAGGGTGGGTGACGAGCTGGCCGGGGTGGGGCTGCTCCTTGCAGACCACAGGAGAGCTGGTTTTTGGGAACCTTCTAGTCTGCAGGGGTTGGGATGAGCATCAGTGTTTTGTGGTCAGTCACAGCAGCGTGGCCGGCTGTCATCCTTAAACTCCCCCTGTCCTGAGTGTCCGGCTCCTGGGTGTGCTGGCTGGCCAGGGGGCTGCTTGCTCTCACATTAAAAAGGCGGTGGGAGTGGGACTTTCTCCAGCCACAGCACTGACGCACAGCTGCCAAACATCTGTCTCCTGCCTGAAATAGTCCATGGAGTGGTTTTGCTTCCTAAGGTTGTTAAGCGCCTCTAAGAAGCTGACCATCCACATGACTGTAGTTTTGCTTCTGGTCCCTCTTCGCTCTTCACAGCTTGTGGGGGCTTCTCGAGGTGGGAAACAGCTTCAGTGCTTTGTGGGGTGGGTGGGTGTGGAGACCACTTGTGTATCTTATTGCCACAGCAGGGGTGCGTGTGCCAGGTGATACTGGGCCAAGTTGGAGGAGTCAGAAATTAATCTTTGTGACCAATGCGTGCGCCTAATTCTGGGTTGGAGCACTGGGGTAAAAAAGCCCAGTATAGACAGCCAGTCTGTGTTAGCAAGGAGTTTCTGTAGGGTCACCCATGAGAACGTTCACACCCAGGGGTGCAGGATTCCCCCACCTTCTCCTTGGTGAGACCTGGGTCCTTGTGTAATTCCTGCAGCCTGTGCCCTTGTTCCTCTTACTGTGGTACCTGGGGGCAGGCAGCGGCTAAGTAGGAAATAGGACACTTAAGCCGTGACTGAATTAGGGAAATTTCCCCAGAGTCTCCCCTCTTCACGCCCCGCGCCCCCCACCCCCTGTGCTTGGACTTCTGGAGTGTGCAGTGGGGATGAGAGAGATGAGAGTTTTGGAAGTTGGAGACGGGTGAGGGCCCTTTAACACCGACCTGCTGCCTTGAGCTGTGTGTTCAGGGCTTAGATACCCCAAGAATAGGCTCTTAAAGAGACCTTGACTATGGTGGACGACATGGGATGCAGTTCGGTCTAGTGGATAGAGCACTGGGCCGGATTTCAAGAGTCCTCGATTCAGTTTTTTGCTCTGCCCCAAATGTGTTCGGTGACTTTGGGCAAGCCATTCCTTAGCCTCCCCGCCTCAGTTTCTACATCTTTACGGTGGAGGTGATGATACTGGCTTCCTGTGTGAAGTGCTTTGAGCTGTACGGATGAGAAGTGCTAGACGCGGAGAACAGATTCTGGTTTTCATGGGAGCCAGCGAGGACATGATTTCATTTTGCTTTCGCGTAGCCGGCACTTGCCATATGCTCTCTGGGATGATGGGCAGGGCCCGGCCCTGCTTTAATGTAGGATCTGATGTTCTGAAATGGCTTTGTCCTGAACCAGAGCTCTGTACGTGTGAAAGCTCCTCTCTCTCGCCAGCAGAAGCTGAGCCACAGAAAGAGATTCCCCACGCACCTCGTCGCTCTTGCCCTGGGAAAAGCATTTATTTTGTTCATGTTTTACAAAGCAAATGTGTCCCCACGTCTGCCTGGAAGTCCGTTCACTTCAGAGTTGCCCTGGAAGGATGCACTGTATCCTGGATGGGTTCCGCCATCCTGGGAGATGCCTTGGCTGACTGGCTCTGGCTGAACTGGGAAGAAGCCGCTCTTGCCTTTTGGAAGCATGGCTGCAGCTCCAGCTGTGTGGGCGTTTAGCTGACTAGACAGGGAGCTGTCCTGGAGGCGTTTGGTGATGGAGCCAAAATTAAATGTAAGAACCCTCCCAAGTATCTGCTGCGTGACATCACACCCTTGTGTTCAGGTCCTTTCTGCTAACACAAAGCGCGGTGATTTCAGGTCCTCGGAGAGGCCAGGCTTGGGGCTGTCTGGGGAGAGGCGCTGTCTTGCAAGTTGTGTTGAAAACTTCTTCCCGGCTGCTTTTGAGCCTGTTCCGCCCAATTGCCCAAGACCTGGCCCCGGGGCCTGACCTGCTCTAGAGCCCTAGAAAGGGACAGGTTCTCTGGTCCAGCCTGCCTGGTGGCGGTGCCCATGTAACTCTGGGAACCTTGGGGCCCCTTTGAGAGATGTTTGTCCATCAAGGGCAGCCGGCTTTGCCCAGGTAAGGCTGGGCTGGCGGATCACTGGGAGATTGGACCGTGTGCCTAGCAGGCTTGAAGTGAAGCAGATGGATGCCACCCTGCACTTAAATACAGAGGTGGGACCTGCATCCCAGCATGCTGTGCGCCTGTGGGGCCAAGTGGCCACTGCACAGCTCTACAGCACCTCCTTTGGGTTTCAACGGGAGACGTGATTCTGTGCTTCTGCTGGCCTGCAGCCGGATGCCGAGAGCTCTCGCTAGCCACAGTGAGGGCTGAGGGTCCTCCTCTCGCTCGCCCAGAAATGGGGCCGCTGGCAAATGCCCCTTCCTGCGACCAGCGACTGCATGAGCTCCCAGCTTGTGTTTCTAATGCTGGCCCAGGGAGTCTGGGGCTGCCTGGGCACAGCAAAGGAAAGTGTCTTTGATTGTCCCCTGTAGAGCCTGGGAGCCCAGCTGCTGCCCTGTCCAATGCTCATGTTTGTCTGCTTTGGTGCCCCGCTCTGGGGAGGGAGAGAAGTCAGAGGTTGGGTTGGAGAAGGGAAAAAGTCAAGGCAGGAAAGGACAGTAGTAAAAGGAGAGCTGTAACTCCACGAATGGAGTAGCACCCTTTTGGGGTGAATGGACCTGATCTGTGAACAGGAAGAGGTGGGAAGAACTGAAAAGACACCACATTTTAAATTGCTCCATGGGGATCTGTTAGAGATCATGGTCTCATTGACCAATGTCACTCCCAACTTGTGGAACTCATCGCTGCAGGATATCAAGGCAGGCAAGTCAGTAAATTCTCTGAAGACAGCTTGACATTTTGCCCCAACAGCAGCTGCCGGGACACTGCCTGTATGAGCAAAGGCTCTGGGGGTAACCTCTGTGCCAGGGCGAGTCTTCCCTCCAAACCATAGCACTGCCCAGTGAGATGATGCGGGAGAACTGACCCCTTCCTTTGAAGCATTCAGCATTGGCCACCCACATCCAGGGCAATGGACTAGATGGGCCACTGATGTGTTCCTGTGTGGTTGTTGGACTTCCTAGTCCTGTGGGAGGCGCTGTCCCCTCCCACGGGAGATGGATTTTCTACCCCTCGTTGGACTCTTGAAAGCGTTGTTTTATTGTATCTGTGTAGTGGCCTGGACTCTGCAATAGCGAAGCGTCGGGGCGGGTTCTTCTCGACTTGGACTGCAAATGCAGACGCTGTGTGAGCTGATGACTGGTCTGACGACAGCGACTCCGGTTCGACCGCGGGGCTCCTCCCTGGGGGGAGATGCGCCTGCCTCTTACAGCCGACTCCGAGCTCCGTAGTAATTGCTGGGTTCCTGGGCGTGTGAGCGCTGCCTGCGTCCCAGCGCCTTTGATCATTCCTGGTGTCTCCAGACTGAGTCACCAGAGGCTGTTCTGAGATGGGGAATGCCGGGCCCGGAGCTGAGCTGGGTTTTACATATTACTTTCCCATGAGATAATGAACCATGGCAGCATAATTCATAGCCAGCGCTGCTCCTGCATGAGACCAGAGCGTGATCTCATTCCTGTACAGGACCGAGCTACAGATCACAGCCAGTTCATTTCTAGGGGCCTTTGCCTTGAGGATGTTGATGCTTCGCTTTAGAGAAATGATCGGTCCCCACAGCAGCAGCTGCTGGGGGAACTGGCTTTTGGCAGCATAGAAGTTCTCCGGCTGTCCTGACATAGGAGCCAGTCACATGACTCAGATTCCAGCCCCTTCCCGTGGTTTTTGACCGCAGAACTGAAGCGTTCAATTTACAATGCCCCAGCCTGGGTTTGTAAGTTCAGCTCCTTGGCAAGAGGTAGAGGGGAGCTGCCGGTGTTCCCAGAGCCTCGAGTCGGAGCCGGGGCTCTTTGGGATCTCTGTAAATGAGCCCGCCTTTATGTAGCGGCAGAACTACTGGGGCACAGGTTGGAAAATTGGGGCTTAAATTCCTAGCCCTTCTGGTGGCCACGAAAACCTGCTGAAAGTGCCCCCCAGGGGACGCTGCCTTCTTGAGTCTAAACAGCCCCGAGAGGTGAGAATTGCCCCGTTCATCTCGGGGGGCGGGGATGCCTGTTCAGACTGGAGGGGCGGGATTTGGAGACCTACTTGGCACTCCAATCTGCACCCTCCTTGTTCACATGCACTTTTGGCAGGTTATAATAGGCCAGCGTCAGGGCTTCGTCCTGGGCCTTACAAATGAGAATTGCCCTAGGTCCTTTGCTCAGGGCTTTGAATGATTGCACGCCCTGTGCACCATAGTCAGGTTGATCTAACCCTGTGTAGACGCGGCTGGCTGGGGCTGGTGCCTCTGGGCGAGGTGGGTTAAGTGATCGATGGCAAAACCTCTTGCGTGGATTTAGAAAGCGTCTGTGCCGCAGTGGCACAGCCAGAGCACTGGAGGGCTGTCGTGTACACGTGCCCTTCCTTGCAAGAGGGGGCGGGTGCTGGAGTGACTTTGCCAGGGCATCTCTGCCCCAAGCCACGTCTCTCATGGGCATGGTGGCTTGTGCAAAACACAATTACACTATAAAACCTGAGACTTAACCCAAGGTGCCGTGTGGTAAATGCATTGCGGGGGCGGGGAGGGTTCGGTCTCATGGGACTTCTGACCCCCTTGCCCAAGGATTTGGGATCTGGCCAGGAGACCATCTCAGCTTGTGGTGTTCCCTCTGCAGTTTCACTGCTAGTTGGGGGTGGGCCCAGGGGGACTTACACTCCAACATCCTTGTGACCCTGTTGTGCTGAGTCTCCCGATGAACTAGTCCTCTAAGCTGTAATTCTTCACCACTCGGTCACAAACCATGTTGACTCTGAAACCTAATGTCAACACCAATTCAATTCTATTTCACTGCTCATCATTTAATGGAACAGCAGTGGGCTGAAGTGCTTCTCTTTGGTTGCTGGATGCAGGGGCTTTAGGGTTGCCAACTCTCAGCTGTATCAGGAGCTTCACAATACTTGGTGCTCTTAAAGCCCCAGCTCCTGGAGCCCCATGATTCAGACAGTTTATCTCCTCTTTCATTTTAAAAAATCAGTTTCTGGTCTGTGTGGCTGTGGAGAGAAGCCTGAGAACGTGACATCTCCCTCCCCGAGGGCTAGGCTGCTAAGAGGCAAATAAAGCCCCGAAGCTGGTTGGCTTCTGTTCTGTGTTAGCACAGGCCACGGGACCCCAGATGTAGATCAGGACCCCATTGCGCAGAACAGAACTGGGAAGTATTTTGTGGCCTATACCCCGGTGAGCACGGGCTTCTCCCCCTAACCTGTCTCCTTGACCCGTCTAGTGCTTCTCTCTGGAGGAAGATGAGCTCAGCCTGCACTTGGTTCCCGCCTGCGGCGATGCTGTCCTGGAGGCCGAAGGGATCCTGGGAACAATGCAGAGCTACCTCGATTCCTCCGTGATCTCCATCATCGAGGACTTCAGCACCCTGGCCGAGGTAACGGGCTGCCTGCAGAGCGGCAGGGGACACAGCTGAGCCGTGGGCTCTGCAGGCCAGATGGGTGAATGCGGGACCTGCCGCAGCCCATGGGACATCTCCAGTCCCGCGACCAAAGCTGGGGTGTGTGGAGGGCGAGGCGGGATAAGTCAGGTCTGGGAATCTCCACCCCTTGCCTGCTTTGGACCCTCCATTTGCTGCCTTCCCTGCTGGATGGTGTTGGGCGTGAGGTGAGCAGTGCCAGGAATAGCAGCCAGGAGTCAGTCCCTGATCCAGCTCTCTCCTGGCGTTCCTCTTCTCCTGTCTGACACAGGTTCTTTGCTGGCCCACATGCCAGCTGGCCGGCTCCTAATTCCCCTGCCTCAGCTGCAGGGCAGCGTTCATCCGGGGGCTGAGGGGACGGCAGTGTCTGGCACCTCCCCGCCTCTGAGCTCTAGGGCTGGGACTCAGCCAAGCACAGTGCCAGTTCACGGGGGCGTTCCAGTCTTGGGGCACCTCCCTAGCAGAGGCAGAGCTAGTTATCCCTAGCCCCTCAGTGGGCACCCGCGTTTCTGAGCCTGCGTGTCGCTGACCAGAGACAGGTGTGAAGAGAGGGGAAGACATCAAGTGGCTAGAACGGGAGGTGTGTGTGGGGGTGTGTGTGGACGTTTTGGCTCAGGGCCGACATGAGGTTATAAAACAGTGTGGAGGGCCAGGTGGGGAAGGCTGTGCCTCCCCAAATAGCCTGGCCCCCGCCTTTATCCACCCCTCCCACTTCCCATCCCCCTCAGAATCCCCGACCTATCCAACCGCGCCCCCTTGTCCCCTGACCGCCCTTTCCAGAGACTCCCCCATCCCTAACTACCTCCCTGGATCTGCCCCCCACATCTAAGCCCTCCTGCTCCTTGTCCCCGACCACCCCCTCTAGTGACCCCTCCACCCTAACTGCCCCCGGGACCCAACCCGCTACCCAACCCCTCCCTGCTGCCTGTCCCCTGACCAGTATCCATACCCCTGCCCCAACCATCCCCCAGAACCCCACTCTCCCTCCCCTGACCGCCCTCCCCCCGAATCTTCGCTCCCTGTTCCCTGACTGCCCCCTGTGACCCCCTACCCCTTATCCGGTGCCGCTCGCTGGAGCCAGTCAGGCTGCTGCAACACTCCCCAGCAGGATCAGCGGGCGGGAGCACTAGCAGTGTGGTTACGGGGGAGGGGAGACTGTCACGTAATCCCCAGGGCGATGGTCTGGAACTGCTCCCTATGAAGCCAGTCAGGACTCCGGGGGGAAGCTTCCTCTCTGCGAACAGCCTGTATCCAGGGCTAGGAGCTTCACAGCTTACAGCTTCCACCTTCCTGGGGCTGACCTCGGAGCATTCAGCCCCTTCTGCCCCTCCGTGCGCTTCCCCCAGCGAGCCCGCCCAGGCGGGGTCCTGGGGGAGCCCGTGGGTCCTGCCCCCCAACTCCACAGTCATACGCGACTCTCAGCCAGCCAGTAACACAGAGGTTTATTAGATGACAGGAACATGATCTAAAACCGAGCTTGTAGGTAGAGCGAACGCGACCCCTTCACTGGGTCCATTTTGGGGCCAAAGAGCCAGGCAGCCTGCCTGGAGCTCTCCGCCTGTTCCCAGCCAGATCCAGACTAACTCTCCAGCCCCTCCTCTTTCTTTTCCTTTGTCTCTTCCCGGGCCAGGAGGTCAGGTGATTCCTTTGTTTTCACCTTCCAGCTAACACACACCTGGAGAGGGGGGGAAGGGCCCAGGCTGGAGACAGGGCATCGGCTACTTACTTACACTGGCCATTTCCTCTGCAACACTATCAACCCTTATCCCACCACCCAGAGGCTTAATAAATGCACAGGGGAAACTGAGGCATCCACACACTATCCAGAGGAAACAATAAGAACATTCCCATTCCGTCACAGAGACAGCAGGGGAAGGGCTGGGGCTTGGACAGGAGGGGCCTACGGGTTGCATGTGGCCCGCGGGCCGTAGTTTGCCTATCCTTGGGCTAGAACATGCAGGGTCGGTATCCGTTTGTGCCCCTGATGCGTGGGCCTCTCTCACCAGAGCAAGGCCTGCCTGGATGCACCGAACGAGCTGTCGCTGCTGACGGCCATCACCGAGATCCTGGACAGCACGGACGACGAGACCCTGTCTCCGTTTGACACCACCCTGGACTCCGAACTGCTGGCTCTGCCCCGGGAGCGCGAGGGTTCCTCGGTACGTGGTGCTCCCTGCCCGCCTGACCCTCCCTTCCCTGCCACGTCCACTTCACTGAGTCCCTGGCCAGTCCCTGCAGCCAAACCCTGCACCGCACCCACGTGGAGATGGGGCAGCTCCACTGGCTCCTACCCTTGGGGCTCCTGATCCCGATCCTGTTTACATGGAAACACGCCGTCCTCGAGCCCTGCCTTGTCACTGGTGAAATCACTGCGTGGCCCTGGCAGGCTGCAGAGCGCCCCCCCGCATCCCCCGCTGAGCTGCTTCTGCAGTGATCTGTGGGAAGTCCGAGGGGTGGGACAACCCTTGTTTTGCTGTTGACTCCAGACCAGCAGAGACGCTCCGCGAAGCAGCCCGCGCATCCTGCTGTGGGTGTGATCCCAGTTCACGGGACCTCGCGGCGCTGGGGCGAACCCTGGGGGGCCTCGTGTAGCCAGTTGCCATGACGGGCCTGTGGTGGGGAGGGAGAGTCTGGTGTGGGGGAGGCTGCTGGCCATGCAGCTTCACCCCTCCCCCCGGCTCGGACTGGCAGGTCCGTGTTTTCCACCTTCTCCTTCTCCGTCCTCCCCATCAGTTTCAGAAGTTTCTCAGCTTGTCCCGGGCCTCCCCTGAGCGCAGCGCTCCTGCCCTAGATGATCCGTGGAGCCTCAGCGGCCCAGCTGCCATCGGCGAGGTGAGAGGGCAGCTCCCTGGCGTGTGCGATGGGGCAGGGAGAGGGTGTGCAGGGAAGCCGCCAGCAGGATGGGCTGCTGCTCGTACCTGTGGGCGGTGGGGGCTGCGGCTGACCTTTGGGCTGCCCGGTCTCTTGAGCGGGGTGACTCCTGCTCGCCAACGTCTCCCTGTGTCTGGGCCGCTGCTGAGCTCGGCTCGCTCGCGGCTCGGGAGGGGCAAACTCCGGGAGTGGCCCAGCCGGCTGAGCGGGTCCGCTCTGGAGTCACTGCACAGCGCCAGGACTTGCATCTTCATGCCCGTCGCCCGCTGCTCTCTTAAAGGGCCCCCAGCCCTTGCCCCTCCCGCCTGCCTGGTGCTGTGGAGCCGGCAGCAGCAGGGGCCAGGCAGTTAACGAGCCTCCCCGCAGTCCCGCTTGCTGTCCTGTCCACCTGTAACCCCAGCCAGGCTGACACCGCTCTGGCTGCCGTGGGACTCTGGATCCCTGCTGTACGCTGAGGCTGCTCGAGCCCTCGTCTCCAGCGGGGGTGGGAAGGGTGAACCCCTGAGCCGTGGGGGTTGGGAACTCAGGAGCTGTGTGGGGCTGTTGCCGATTGGTGAAAACTGCCCCCAGTGGGGCTCCAACTGTGCCCGCTGGGGCTGGTCCCTGCCGGTCTGCGTGAGGCGAGGGCGTTGCCCTGGCTGCTAGCAGGGGTGGCTGAGTCCTCAGGCCGTCGCCTCCTAGGTTATGTGAGGCGCACTGCTCTGCTTCTGGGGAGCAGCACTTTCAACTGCCTCTTCCCCCTCTCTACCAGGTGGAGACGGGCCCCATGGATCTGCCCTGGAGCTGCCAGCTGAGCTGCCTGGAAGAGCCGGCAGCACCCAAGCTGCGCCCCAGCAGAGCGCCCCGGGCGGAGCGGAAGTTCCCCAGGCCCCAGCCCCTCCCGCAGCGCAGTGATGGGGAGGAGGAGGAGGAGGCTGCTAGCCCTGGGCAGCGTGGCAGCGAGGCGGCGGGGGGGCTGCGGGCGAGCCCCCTGGATCTGTGCGCCGAGGCTGGGGGTGAGGAGGCGGTGTGGCCAGAAGACAGCGACACTCCCTGCATCATCAGCTCGGGGGCCGGGTCCCTGAGCGAGCTGGTGAAGTCCATGCACCCGTACTGCCTGCCCGCCACGCTCACCGTCTGTCTGGACCCTGCCAGCGAGCCGGCGGCGAAGGAGTTCTTAACCGGCCCGCTCCTGCTGGAGATCGTCCCCGGCGAAGGGGAGAGCCTGGAGATCCCTGTGGTCCTGCAGCAGCTGGGCCCGGGAGCCAGCACTTGCCTGGCTGGCGAGGGGGACGGTGCTCTGGAGCCGTCGCTTGCGGACGGCGTGGTGCCAGTGGGAATGCCTGCCGGGGGGTGCGAGACTGGGCGCCTCGGCCGGGCCCCCCACAAGGAGCCTCGCAGCCTGACCCAGGCGAGGGAGTCTCCCCGGGGGGCTGACCCCGACGTGAAGGCCAAGGCGAGGCAGAGAGACCCGTCTCTGGAGAACGGCTCCCGGCCCAGCACGGAGGCGCCAGCGGGCGGGAAGCGCCAGGGCACCGAGAAGGGCCGAGGACGCGAGAGGGCCCGGAAAAGCCGGAAAAAGAAAAGGGAGGAGCCGCAGAAGGGCCAGGCCAAGCCGGGTGGGGACCGCGGGGTCCGCAGGCTCCGCTCCGTGTCCGCTGTGCAGCCCCCAGCCACCCAGCGCCCCCCCAGCTGGGCGGCCCGGCCCTCCGAGCAGGTGTCCACCTTCCTGGAGAAGCAGCTGGAGAAGGCCAAGAAGGCAGGGCAGATGGAGCTGCGGTCGGCCAGAGGGAGACCGAGGGCGGTGGCAGCAGGGGCTGCCCTGCAGGGGAAGGGTCTCCCGGAAGTGCAGAAGGAGCTGGAGACGGAGGAGCCCAACACGCGGCCAGCTGTGCAGGGTGTTGAGAGCCCCGGGCCCTCGGAGCAGCCAGCCGACGTGGGACCCGGCCCGGCGAAGCAGGGAGAGGTTGCTCCTGGCTGTGGTGCGGGGAGCCGGCCTGCCCCCGCCCACGGGATCATTGGCCCAGAGCATGGTGACCTGGATGCCGAGGGGGAGGCTCCCCGGAGCCCGCGGGACGCGGAGCGGACGGGGGCCGAGGCGGGAAGCGGAGCGGGCTGGCCGGCCAGGCCCAAGGCGCTCAGCCTGACGGAGTACCGGCTGCGGATGCTGCACCGCCAGCCCGGCGGGGCCGACGGGAAGGGGGGTGAGAAGCAGGCGGCCAGCAAGTGGCCCAGCGTCCCCGAGCCCCCCACGGAGCTGGCCGAGATCCCGTGTCTAATGGCGCCCGTGCGCCCCCCGCCCTCGCAGCCCGCCCAGCCCATGGAGACGCCCAGCTCCCCGAGGGACCCCGAGAGACCTGCTAGCCCCCCTGCCGCCCCTTCTCTGGCCAGAAAGACGCCTGCGGGGCCCCCACAGAATGTGCCGGCTCCAGCGCCCACGGGGCCACAGCTGCCTTTCCTCCCGCCGGTCCTGGGGGCTGCCTCCACGACTTCCTACGGCCTCTACCCACCGGTGCCTTCCTGGCCATGCTTTGGCCCCCCGCCGGCTGGCTACCCCGTCCTGCCTCCACCCCCGGCCGCTGCTGGGTCACCCAACGCCTTTCACCTGGTTCCCGGCCTGCCCCCGCCAGCCATGGCCTGGCCCCCCCCTGCCCTGCCACCCCCTCCCTTTGGCCCAGGCGCGCCGTGTGCCCCCATGGGCTGGGCCCTAGGCCTCCAGCCATCCTACTGGCCCGGAGTGCCCCTGCTGCCTCCGGTGCCTCCGGCGGTGTACAGCGATCCAGGGGCCGCCCTGCAGAGCCCGGGGGCAAACCCCTTCCCAGCCAGCCCAGCTGGCCTGGCACCCAGCTGCCAAGAGCCCTTGGCGTTCACAGCGCAGCCGGTGGTGCCGGTGCCAGCCAGCCAGGCCGCAGCCACTGCCAAGTGCAAGATGCCAGCCCAGCCCCCTCAGCGTGGGGACCAGTCTGCCTGGGCCTCTGACCCCAGGAGGCAGAGTCGGCGTGTGGGGCAGCCCCCTATTGCCACCGCCCAGACCGTGGAGGAGTCAACCACTGTCTGGCCTGTGGGGCAGCCCCCTGCCCAGCCCACGTGGGAGCCCCCTGCCCCTCAGCCTGTGGGGCAGCCCCCTGCCCAGCCCATGAGGAAGCCCTCTGACCCCCAGCCTGTGGGCAAGTCACCCACTGCCCAGCCCCCTGTTGTCAGTACCCAGCCCATTGAAGAGTCTGTTTCTACTGCTGCCCCTCGGCCCATGGGGGAGTCAACCGCTGCCCAGCCCATGGGTGAGCTTGCCCCTCGGCTTGTGGGGAAGCCCCCTGGCCAGCCCACAAGGGAGCCCCCCGCCCCACAGCCTGTGCTGCAGCCCTCAAGGGAGCCCCTGACCCAATCTACAAGGCAGCCCTCTGCCCCACAGCCTGTGGGGGAGCCCCCTGCTACCTGCCCCATGGCAGAGGCTGCAGCTTCAGTCAAAGTCCCGGTGCCCAGCCTGCGGGAGGAGGCCCGGCCAGACCCCAATGGAGCTGTCCAGCAAGAGCCCCGGGCGCCTGGGCACACGTCCATCCCCAGGAAAGCGGGGGCACTGCTGAGAGCGCCAGAGGAGAGCCAGCCCGCCAAGCCAGCTCCTGCCCAGCCATGGAGACACCAGCCCCTTGTCAGCCCAGCCCGGCCCGGTGCCAGCAAGGACGTGGTGCAGGCCTTCATCAGTGAAATCGGTGAGGGCCGCACTGGGGGTATCCGGGGACAGGGGGGCACTGAGGAGAGGGAGAGACTGATAGGGAGGCACTGCAGAGGGGGCAGTGGGGTGCTGAGGAGGCGGCAGTGGGGCGCTGAAGGGGCACCAAGGAGGGGGCAGCGGGGCGCTGAGGGGGTGTCATGGGCCTGCCTCAGGGTAAGTAGCAGCGAAGCTGAACCTGTATGGCAGAGCCCTTCCCCTGGAGTCGGGGGACTCGGCCCGTGCTGGGAGGAACCTTTTCTGCCCCCCCCTTTGTCTGAGCGTGGCCAGTCCCCCAGCTCCCCGGGGGTCTCTCCCCTCCTGCTGCGCTCGGCCCCAGAGCCCCGGCTCGTGCGAGTCCCGGCCGGTCCGGGCACCAGGGTGTTGATCTGGATCTGGCCCCGTCACCCATCAGTGGTGCCTGTGACTGTCCCTTGGTGCTGCTCCTGCTGCCGGAGCCCCCTCATCCCAGCCCCGAAGGGACCTGACAAGCCACGTCTCCTCTCCCGCCGCAGGAATCGAAGCCTCCGACCTATCCAGCCTGCTGGAGCAGTTTGAGAAGACGGAAGGTGAGTGGCTGGCGGGCCCTTGGTGGCCATCGCCCGGCTGCCCCCAGGCTCTGTGGGGCTGGGACGTGTGAGTGGAGCAGGAGAGTGACCCAGCCGCTGCCCAGTCCCACATCCATGGAGGTGCCAGACTGGCCGATGCTCCATCCCGAGCTCTGCAAGCATCAGGTTTCTGGCTTGTAGCAGGGACGGGTGTCCCCAGCCGGGTGGGGCAGCCCCACCGCAGAGGTTCCCGGGTTAGCTGAGCAATGGATCCTGTCGTAAATCGGAGCAGCCTTTGGGCTGCCAGTGTGTAAATGTTCCTGCAGTGAAGGGCAGACCTGAGCCAGTATGGGGGCCCAGGTGAGGCCAAGAGGGAGGGGACCCCAGCGGAGGTATTGTGCTGTGCAGGGACCTAGCCCTTAGGGGCAAGGAGGAAACAGGCCCCCAAGCCCTGCATTCACTCCCAGCTGGGGGTGGGGGACGCTGGGCTCCTGCCGTGGCAGCGTTGCCCTCAGCCACCCCAGCGTTCGCTCTCGTTTCAGCCCCGAAAGAGGAGCTCCGCCTGCGACCCCCTGGAGACAGGCCGGCGCCAGGGAAAGCTGGGTGAGTCCCGAGGGGCCCACAGTGCCTGCGCTGGGGACGGCCCTGAGGCTCCTGGCCCCGGGGAGGGGTGCGGGCAGAGCTCGGGCTGGGGCTGTCTCTCGCTGGACAGCGGGTGCCCCCCGGTTCCGGGTGATGAACGCTGCTTGTGTCCAGGGACCCGCTCCTGCCCGGGCTGGAGACGGCAGCACGTGGCTGCTTGCCGAGTGCCCGGGATGTGGGTACAGGGGCCCCGCTGGCCAGCACTCCCCAGTGAGGTGGGGGGTGACCTGGCCCTGAAGGCCGCGGGTCTTGGTCGTTCAGTGACCCTCTCTCCCTCCAGCAGGTCCGAGAGCCATCCGGACAAGAACCCGCTGGACAGCCTGCAGGCCCCGGAGCTGGCCAATGTTGCCGGTAAAGCCCTGGGGGTGGGGGGATGGCTGAGGGGGGCTGCTGGGGTGGGGGGATCTGGCACGTGCCCAGCAAGCGCTGCCCAGGTTTGGCTCCTCTCTCCAGAGCTGGGAGAGCACCGAGCAGACAGGAAGGCGAGGGGAAACGGCTGGCAGCTGCCATGGGGAATGCTGAGCGAGGGGGTCGGGGGAGGGGTACACCCCTGTCCTGGGGGAGGGGGCCCAGGCCATGGAATGTTCCTGCTCCCCATCGGGGCGCATGCTGGGTCTTGGGGCCCCCCTCTGAACCTCCTCGTTACCTCGCAGGCCTCACTCCGCCGGCGACGCCACCCCACCAGCTCTGGAAGCCCCTGGCTGCCGTCTCGCTGCTGGGGAAGCCCAGGTCCCCCGGGGCCGCCCCGCAGGAAGGCAGCCAGAGGCCTGCCAAGTTCGTGGAGGCCAAGCTGCTGCCCCAGAGCAAACCTCGAGGGAAGGGCCACGTGGGCTCCGGAGACCACGACTACTGCGTCCGTGGCCCCGGCCAGCCAGCGGAGGGCGCCAGGCTCCCCGGCACACCGGCCCCAACGGAGCTGGGCTCCCGCTGGAATGTGAAGCATCACCAGGAGATCACCATCAAGCCACCCTCCTCCCTCCCCACACGGACGCTGGCCTGGCCCCGGCCCGGGGCCACCCCCGGCTCCAGCGAGCCGCTGGATCACCGGACTAGTGCCCGCAGCTGGGCTGCCGCTGGCAGGAGCAGCCCCCCCACCTCGGTCCTGCTGTCTCCGGACGTGTCCCCCTGCCGGGACGAGGAGTCGCGGACTCAGGACCCGCAGCCGAAGCAGCTGGCTGCCAAGAGGTCCCTGCGCTGCTACCGGAGACGTGGGGCCTCGCCGAGCCCCCGGGCCCGCGCCAGCCGCTCTTTCAGCTCCACGTCCAGCGGGGCCAGCGCCTCTTCATCTTCCTCTTCCTCTTCCTCCTCCTCCTCCTCCTCCCGGTCGCGGTCCCGGTCGCTGTCCCCCCCACCAAAGCGGTGGCGAAGGTAAGTGGGTCCAGCACTCTGCTGCGGCTCCGTTGCCAAGCCGCCGTGGCTGGCTCTCCCCAGGGAGCCTGGCCGTTCTGTGGGGCCGGGCAGCTGGGAGACACAGCTTGCAGACGGCCGCGGGGATCTTCAGGGGAAGGGCCCCCCTGCCATGGCCTTTGCTGGGCATGTGGAGGGCGCAATGATGCCCAGGGTTGTCAGATCCGCCTGCAGTGAGCTCAGCTTGCTCAGCCAGGGGGTGACTCTGTGTTTGGGGCCATGCTTCCGGGGCAGCTTCTTTCCTTCCCTGCCTCAGGCAATAGACACCCCCACCCAGGGGCGGGGGGGCTCCAGGGGGCGCTCTTGACTCCCTCGTTGAAGGGGGTTTTCACAGAATCCGGAGCTCAGCCAGGTGGGAAGCCGCGGGTGCAGCCTGCCAGGGGAACTTGGTTACTGCGTGAGCTGGTTCCAGCCACACCGTGGCACAGGGCCCGTATCGCCCCCCTCCTGTGTCATGGCCACGTCGAGGGGCACTGGGCCAGCCATGGAGGGAGCTGGGCTGCGTCTGCCTGGGCAGAGCTAGGGCTGCCCCTGTGACGGAGACTATGGCGTAGAGGACGTCTGTGCCGACCCCAGGACTCCTGTGATCCAGGGCTGGCGCCTGGCCTGGCCTGGCCTGCGCGGGTCGGGCCAAGTCATGCTGCTGGCAGGGTGCCCAGCCAGGCTGTCGCTGCCCAGTAGCCAGAGGGGCCTGGCGCTGTGTGAGAGGCACCGAACAGCTCTTGAATCCTCTGTCCTTCCCAGCGAGCACGTCTGGGGCTCAGCGCTGCCCTCCAGAGCTGGGCGCTGCAGCCCCATGCCAGCAGGAGCCAGCAGCAGGCTCTAACTGAGCAGCAGGTGTGCGCGTGGCGGGGGACGGGACGGCTGCCCGGTTGCTCCAGCCAGGGCACGATCACCTCCGTTCCCCGAGTGTCAATCCATCTGAAGTGGCTGGAGCAGCGCTGCCCATGGCTCCCCGCCATCCACTGTGTACCCCTCAATCCCCTTGTCCTAATGCTCGGACTGCCCCCTTCCTCGGCCTTGGGCCCCACCCGGCCCTGCTGGCGCTCTGCCAAGCAGTGGGGCGCTCCAGGGGCCTGTGGGATCAGGCTCCTTGGCCCCAAGTCTCCTCATATAAATCTCTCGTGCGCCCACATCTTGAATACTGCGTACAGGTGAGGTGGTCTCCTCTCAGAAAAGATCTACTGGCATTAGAAAAGGTTCAGAGAAGGGCAACTAAAATGATTAGGGGATTGGAACGGGTCCCATATGAGGAGAGATTAAAGAGGCTAGGACTTTTTAGCTTGGAAAAGAGGAGACTAAGGGGGGATATGATAGAGGTATATAAAATTATGAGTGGTGTGGAGAAAGTGAATAAAGAAAAGTTATTTACTTGTTCCCATAATAGAAAAACTAGGGGCCACCCATTGAAATTAGTGGGCGGCAGGTTTAAAACAAATAAAAGGAAGTTCTTCATACAGCACACAGACAACCTGTGGAACTCCTTGCCTGAGGAGGCTGTGAAGGCTAGGACTATAACAGGGTTTAAGAGAGAACTGGATAAATTCATGGAGGTTAAGTCCATTAATGGCTATTAGCCAGGATGCGTAAGGAATGGTGTCTCTAGCCTCTGTTTGTCAGAGGGGGGTGATGGATGGCAGGAGAGAGATCACTTGATCCTCACCTGTTAGGTTCACTCACTCCGGGGCACCTGGCATTGGCCACTGTCAGCAGACAGGAGACTGGGCTGGATGGACCTTTGGTCTGACCCAGTACGGCCTTTCTTATGAGCGACCCCCAGCTTGCCCGAGCGCTCGGTCAGGTTCTGTCCTGCCTGGGTCACGATTTGAAGGCTTTCCTCGCGCCCATGAGGTTTGGGAGCCCTGCTCGGGCGGGAATTGTCCCCTGGAGCACCCCAGGCAGTGCTGAGGGTCCTGTGTGTGTGGTCAGGACACCTCGCGGCTCCGTGCTCTGGGGATGGGAGGCAGCCCCAGTCTGGAGCAGGCGGTGAGGGGCTTGGGGCTCACGGGTGGATGTGCTTGTTCGGCAGGTATCGCTCACGACGCTCCTGTAGCTCCCGCTCGAGTTGCGGGTCGTGGGGCCGGTCCCGGGGAAGGTCGTCGTCATCCTCCTACTCCAGCTCCTCCTCGGCTTCTCGCAGCCGCTCCCGCTCCCCGTCCCCCCGCAGGAGGAGTAACCGGAGAAGGTAAGCCCCCCCACCCAGGACTCGCTGATCCCGTCCAGGTCCCTCCTGGCTCAGACTCTGCGGCTGCCTTCCCTGACACAGCTGCCCCGAGATGCCTCCAGTCACCCGTGAGGCCTGGGGACGCAGCAGCCTCCCTTGGGGGAGGGGAGCCCCTGTCTTTTGAGGCTGGGGAGGGCTGTTTCGTGGGGCGCGTGAGGGATTGGCCTGAGGCTCTCCACAGTCCGCAACTCACCTGGGCATGGCCACCAAACCTGTGGTGACTGAGGCCTCATGCTGGGCTTGAGGGCACATGCCCAAGGCCCTTGACAAGCCTGTGGCCTCCCCCGGGCACCAGGAACAGCTGTGGAGTCGCTGGCTGGTGTCCCGGCTCTGCTGGCTCCCAACTGCCCTGACTGTGCCCTGCCAGATACGAGTACTGCGACCCTCCGGACCACTGCCAACCACAGAGAGTCCTGCACAAGGAACGTGCAATAGTGAGTTGGGGGTGCACCAGGGTGGGAGGGGCGGTCCTAGGGGCTGTGGGCTGGGCCTGGGGGTGGGGTCGGTCCCTAGGGG